>CAIGQQ010038854.1:5882083-5919610 GCA_903798035.1 Danio albolineatus | reverse complement strand
CAAATGGACCATCAAAATAAAGTGTTAGCAAATTATTAAAAATTTCATAGAAAACGAGAAAAGTATTACACATGATTACAAACTTGATTTATTTTTAGCCATTTCTTTAATTTGTAATAAAAGTTGAGTAATCTTTAACACCCCTTTATTTAATTCGAAGTCTATTCCAGAAATTACTGGCTCTAACTGAGAAGACTGACGCGTGCAAATGTTGTCCGTCTAAACTGCACATCTAAACTATTAAGGATGTAGACATAAGGGTCAAAGCTACCAAAAGCTAACCATAATTATTGTTAAATGTGTCAATTATAATTGTTTTACTCCTTTATTCCTCCATGTTCTGACAACAATCTTGCAGCACTATATTTATTTCTGTAAACTAGATCTAAAACTAGGTACGCCCAATGACACAAGAGTAATTCTGATTGTAGATGGAGATAATTGTAAAAAAAAAATTCCTTTGGTCACTTAATCAACAATTTTGCACAACTTGCAAAAGTTAAAAAGAGGTAAAGCGTAAGTTAAGACCCCAAATATGAAATCATGTGACTTACTGTATCAGTGTTAGTTGATTCGCTTCACTACAGTTCACATGAACTCATGGGTAGGCCCACACGGAATCTGCGCGTGTAGAATTCCGCAGATTTTTAGCCCATCATTGATTCTGTTTATTTACTTTTATTCCATGGTCTGTTGAAATTCTTGATTCTGATTGGCTGAAGGGTGTGGTATATTTCGTTGAAGGGTAGTTCACAGGTAGTTCCTGTCAGTTTTGATCACAGTTCACAATAAATGCGCTTCTCCTAAACGTTTACAGTTACTATAGCAACTCGCATGTGCTGCGTATGAAACCGATGAAGGCTGTTAATGGCTGACGGGAAATCTGCAAAATTAGGAAAATACTCATCAACTATGCCACAAAATCAAGTTTTAAGAGTTTTTCAAGTGAGATTTTAGTTATTTTAAAGTCAAATCGGCAGTTTGTGTGTATGGATAGTGCGTTTTAAAAATGTTGGAAGCTCCAGGTGGTCAGCGGCAGCTCTGCGAACAGCTCCCCCCAGGGGAAGCTTTATGTCGGCTAGAGATTCTCTGGTTCTACGCCGCTGGATCTAATCTCTTGCATCTCTGTTGTTAAAACGGGATATATAATTAATCTTTGGTGTATCTAACGGTCAGTCTCTGGACATTTGAGCCTATTATTTTTTTCTCAGGTGTATTTTTTTGGCCGATCACAAAGATAAGTTTCATAATTAAGATTTCTGCAGATTTTTAGCCCATCATTGATTCTGTTTATTTATTTGGGTAAATGTGTGGAAATTTATATTTATTCACTTTTTAAATTAATTTCACTAATAATACTGACTTTCCCAGAGATGGGTTGTGGCTGGAAGGGCATCCGCTGCGTAAAACAAATGCTGGATAAGTTGGCGGTTCATTCCGCTGTGGCGACCCCGGATTAATAAAGGGACTAAGCCGAAAAGAAAATGAATGAATAATACTGACTAATATGAAAATATTTATATGATTTTTGTACAATACAGTTTGTAAAGTAATATTTTCTGTCCTTTAGTAGATACATTATATGAGAGACGTGCTTTGTTTACCAAATAAAGTGGATCTAATTGGATTCACATTGTAAACATTAAATAAAACTTAAAAAGGTATTACTTTTTATTTCATATATTAAGGTTTTAGTTATGATGCTCCCAAAATCATTCCGCATTAATCATTAATTAAAAGATTTTTAACAAAATTCTGCACAGAAATATCAAAAAATGTCTGCAGATTCTGTTTGGGTCTATCATGGGATAGTAAAATGTCCATCTTATGCACACTTTATAATCATACTATGCACACATCATTTGTCACAAACTATTTTTAGCGTGGTAGTACATGATTATTAGTCAAAATGCGTATGTTAATGTGCTTACAATGCACATAGAGTATGAGAGGCATTTTAAGCTTTCTGCTGCTTGTTCAAGCTACTTAATTAAAATGAACTGCATCGACACAATTCTTTGGGGGGGGGGGGGGGGGGGTTGACAACTTAATTGTATTATGTTCAATTCACTTAAATTTGTAAAAACAATAAAGTTATGTTGGGACAACATGGAGGAATTGTATGGAACGCTGCATTTCTTACCGTGGATGTTTCTCTTACACGTATATTTTACAGTCTTTAAGAGTTGTTGTTTTAAACTGTGACAAGGTTTTGTTTAATTAGAGTTACGAGTTGTAATAAAAAAAGAAACAAATGAAGGAAACAAACACAATAAGTGCTCGACCCGGGCTGAGCTGCAGCGCGTGGAGGGAGAACTGTCAGAAATGAACTGAGAGGAATGGAAAAAGACGGAGGGGGGAGGAAGAGGGAGGGTGAGACATTCTGGAAACGCTCCTCATGAGAGTGGTAGAGAAATCAATTCTAGAAGGAGGGAAGTTTTGAGAGTGTGTGTGGAGAGATTTTGGCAGGGGCTGATATGGCTTTTGAGGGCAGAGGGGTTGAGGAGGGGGGCATTCTGGCCTTGCTTCACATACCTGTTTATAAATAGCCGCACAGGGCTTTTTGTGTGGGGGTTGCTGTTTAGCCTACAGTACCACCTGCTGGCAATAATAGAGATTGCAGGCAAATGTTTTTAGATAAAAGGTGCGAACTGGTTTAAAACAGAGATGCACAAACTAGGGCCTGCAGGCCAAAGTTGGCCCATGGTAACCTTTGATTGGGCCCACCAACAAATCAGAAAACAGACGGACAAATAATGGGGAAATTTTGGTTGAATCCCTCAAACAGAGATCGTCATTACTAATTTACCATAGCCTTTTGTATGTTTGTTTGTTTAATTTATTCGTTCATTTACCTTCGGCTTAGTCCCTTTATTTATAAGGGGTTGCCACAGTGGAATGAACCGCCAACTTATCCAGCATATGTTTTAAAACACCCCACACTTTCGCATTCACACACATACACTACAGCCAGTTTAGTTTATTCAATTCACCGATAGCATGTCTTTGGACTTGAACCAGGCTTGAACTCGAACCAGCGACCTTCTTGCTGTGAGGCGATCGTGCTACCCACTGCGCCACCGTGATATGTATATATATTTATTTATTAATATGGTTTAAGGGCATAAGCCGTGTAAAACATATGCTGGATAAGTTGGTGGTTCATTCTGCTGTGGTGACCCCTGATGGGTCTAAGGGACTAAGCCAAAGGAAAATTAATGAATAATGCAATTAAAATACTTTTTAATATATATTTTTAAATATTATTAAATTAGGAAGTTACCATGGCAACTTTAATGTAACACAGTTTGATATGTTTAGCGTCGACCCACCAATCACAGTCAAGTTTTAATTGTTGGTTTTTGGCTCTTCGTGGGAAAATGTTTGGGCACCCTTGGCTGTAAGGAACACTCCACTTTTTTTTTAAATAGGCAGATTTTTTTAAGTCACCTACAGTTAAACAATTGAGTTTTACTATTTTATCATGGTATGGCAGCTAAAGTTTCTTGATTATTACGTTGAAATGAGAGTATAATCTTGTCTGTCTATAAAATAGCTACTTTTTATTTAAATTTTAAAATTCGCCTATTTCCAAAACAAAACAAAACAAAACAAAGTGTAGTGTTCCTTTAAAGTTATAGTTCAACCCAAAATACAAATGTATTCACTATTTACTCATCCTGAAGTGGTTCCAGACCTTCATGAGTTTCTATTTTCTATTGAACACAAAAGAAGATATTTTGATAAACATTGGAAACCAGTAGCCATTGACTTCCACAGTAGGAAAAACAAATACTATGGAAGTCAGTGGGTACAGATTTAAAAAAAAATTAATAAAAAAAAAAACATGAATCAGTAAATCTTCTTTTGTGTTTAAGAGAAGAAATACATAATGGCAGATTTTTCATTTTTGGGTAACTATGCCTTTAAAGAGTCCAAGCAATGTTATTTCATACATTTCTGGTTTGGTTTTATCTAGTAGGTCTCCTAAGAAAGGTTTACAACCATTTAAGGAGGAAAAAACACTTTAATTTTTTAAGTTTTTTCATAAGTAATCCTTCTGAAAGTCGAATCTGCTCTGATTGGTCAAATGACCCCGTCTTTTTTAGCAGATATAGTGTGTGTTCATTCATTCATTCATTTTCTTTTCGGCTTAGCCCCTTTATTAATCCGGGGTCGCCACAGCGGATTGAACCGCCAACTTATCCAGCATTTGTTTTACGCAGCGAATGCCCTTCCAGCCACAACCCATCTCTGGGAAACACATTCATACATTCTCATTCACACACATACACTATGGACAATTTAGCTTACCCAATTCACCTGTACCGCATGTCTTTGGACTGTGGGGGAAACCGGAGCACCCGGAGGAAACCCACGCAACCACGGGGAGAACATGCAAACTCCACACAGAAATGCCAACTGGCCTAGCCGGGGATCGAACCAGCGACCTTCTTGCTGTGAGGCGAACGTGCTACTCACTACGCCACCGTGGCGCCCGATATAGTGTGTGTTGGAGAGGAAATTCCCATTACCCTATCGGAATTTCAGCTCTGATAGCTTCCTCAGTGTAAACAGAAATACAAGCAATAATGACTGCTTTGAGGTGCCACGGTGGCGTAGTGAGTAGCACGTTCGCCTCACAGCAAGAAGGTTGCTGGTTCAAGCCCCGGCTGGGTCAGTTGGCAATTCTGTGTGGAGTTTGCATGTTCTCCCCGTGGTTGCGTGGGTTTCCTCCGGGTGCTCCGGTTTACCCCACAAGTCCAAAGACATGGGGTATAGGTGAATTGGGTAAGCTAAATTGTCCGTAGTGTATGTGTGTGAATGAGTGTGTATGGATGTTTCCCAGAGATGGGTTCCAGCTGGAAGGGCATCCGCTGTGTAAAAACATATGCTGGATAAGTTGGAGGTTCATTCCGCTGTGGCGACCCCAGATTAATAAAGGGACAAGCCAACAAGAAAATGAATGAATGAATGACTACTTTGGGTTTGCTGAATCATTTGCCATTGAAGTGGATTTGCTTTCACAGCATCTTCTCGAAATGTCAGCAACATAATCCAAAGTTTTCTAGGCATCAGCTGCCTACAACTACAGTGTTTTAGGGTCAAAGTACATGTTAAATGATTGCATATCCACATAGCCTTTTTGCAGAAGGTAAGACCAGAATTACTGATGAGTTATTTTTTACTTCAGACTTGGTTCATTCTTTTAGGAGAAAACACAGGGTGTCCAGGGTCTTTACATGTCTTAAATGGCAAAAATTGGCTAAATTTTAGGCCTTAAAAAGTCTTGCATTTACAGAATTAAAGTTTTGTATGTCCTAAATCATCATAAACAGGTCTTAATTTACCTGTTAATGAAACGCTACACATTCAGGCCGAAACTATCCATTCACCAGCAATCCATCTCAATAAAACTTTTAACAAATAGTTTGATTTTTAACTCTATTTACCAGTATAGTTTAGCTATCTTCCTTACAATAACATTTGTTTAAAAGTTCTGCATTTATTTATGGTGAGGACACTGACCTGGACAGACAGCGGTGCATATATTTAGCTTATGTGGTAAAAAAAGTGCAACTATAAAACCAAAGTTTGCTCGTTTATACATATTAATTAAAATATGTGGCTAAGAAATATCAAAATTAGATGTTTATTTTACTTAAGTATAGTAAAAATCTTTTCCACTAGAAAAAAATTGCCCTGTACGAGTCTGAAATGTCATTATTAATGGTCTTGAAACCTGCAGAAACCCTGAAATAGGGTAGTGTGATCAAAATGCTGCATCAAAGTTGTGCTAAAACTATTCAACAACACTCATTCTTGACAATTATTTTTTTTATCCTATTCAAATGTTGATAACTGTATATAAAGAATATAGAAGTTTTATTTGTACTACATGAATATTTATATCTGAAAATATCTTCTTTTTTAATATTTTGCATTGCTTTTTTGTCTGTATCTGTAAGGTGTGAGATCGAGGAGACGCTGGAGCGCTTGAAGCAGCTGGAGCGAGAGCTGAGCTGTAAAGAGCAGGAGCTGGAGGAAAGAGAAAGAAGACTGACAGAATGGGAAAACAGACTCATGGAAAGATCCCGATCCTGCACTCCTGTAAGTCTGGCTCATTTTGCAACCATACATCTGCATACTCTGTATTATATACGAAAGGCTGAGATGGTCTTGTGTAAAACTTCACTGGATGAGTGGCACAATGGCTTGTCTCTGCAGTGAAAAAGGATAATAGAATAGTTTTCATGCTATGATTTAAGTCACGGGTTGTTTATATGCTAGATTACACACCATTGCACAGGTTTTAAAGCTGGATTATGGCAACATTGTGATGTTGTCACATGGCCTGCAGCACACAAAGTAGGAGACAGGAAGTCACACAAAGGGGAACAGAAACTTCGACAAAGTCTGGACTTGTGTGCAACATTGTGGGAGGCTCAAATATAGTCTAAAATGATCAGTGGTGGAAAGAGTACTGAAAAATCATTCTCAAGTAAAAGTATCATTACTTGCCCAAACATGTAGTGCAAGTAGAGTAAAAGTATCTGTAGTAAATATTACTCAAATTATGAGTAAAAAGTAGACCTTTTAAAAGTAATCAAGAGTAGTGAGTAGTGAGTATTACACTGTAGAAAAGTTGATGCGTTTACAGAATGTTACATTTACACATCCCTGCACAAACAACATGCAGTGTATTAAGGGATCTTCCTATTTTCGTTCGTTCCTTCCAACCTTCCATCAATTGTTTGTTTGTTCTCTCCTTCCTTCATTCATTCGTTTGTTCCCTCCTTCCTTCGTTCACTCGTTCATTCATTTATATTTTTCTTCCTTCCCACATTAGGTCCTTTTGTTCAATCATTCGTTTGTTCGTTCCTTCCTTCCTTAGTTTGTTCAGTCCTTCCTTTAATTCTTCCTTCATTCGTTTGGTCCTTCCTTCTTTCCTCCCTTCATTTGTTCGCTCGCTTTTTCTTTCACATTTTTGTTCCTTCCTTCATTAGGTCCTTTGTTCATTCATTTGTTCGTTCTTTCCTTCTTTAGTTTGTTCAGTCCTTCCTTGAATCCTTCTTTTATTTGGTTCTTCGATTCTTCCTTCCATTCCTTGTTCGGTTCATCCTTTTATCTGGCCCTTCCTTCCATTCTTCATTCGTTCCATTTAGTGATTGTTTAAGGCTGTTTAGTGATTTCAGTCATCATACAGTCGACACCTAGGCCTGTCACAATAATCAATATATCGACTTATCGCACAATACATGAACATAACCTCAATAATATTTGGTGATGCAATATATATCGCCCATACGTAAAACCCAATTCTTACAACATTTTAGCTGATTGCACAACCTCTCTATCTCTATTAGAGGTGTCTGTGTCAGTATGGGTAAAAACACTATAGTATTTACCATAAATGACTAAAGTATACTTTGATGTGGGTGCCTGACAACTCAAAATAGATCTGGTAGCAGGTATCGCAGACTCTGTTACTTTTTACCTTGCTTTTTTTCTGTTAACATTTATTATTATTTGTTTTGGATATGTGTATTCACATTCTGATTCCAATGCCTAATCATTAAATTATTAAAATGATTAAATTAAATTAAATATTCTTAAGAACAAAATATTATGTGTTCTTTTGAAGAGTGTACTTGTGTCATGATGCTATTATTTTGCCATTCTGGCATTATATAATGAGTGGCCTAAAATGGTCTTAAAATGACAATAATATCGTTTATCGCGATATATTTTGGTACAATATATCATACAACAAAAAACAGATATTGTGACAGGCCTATCGACACCCATCATTTTCAGTGACATGCAGTCTATAAACAGTCTCTGGATTATTGCATGAACAGATTTTGGACATCTTCTTGGACATTTTTAATGTTTCCAAAAGGTTTGCTGCATTTATAAAGCGCCCATGTCTTGAGGTTGTTCAGTATGATGTGATTTACTTTCTATGTGTGATTTAATTGGACAGAAATCACAGGACTGATCTTTCTACTTTAGAAAATGACCACAGACAAGAAAGAAATAAAGTAGTGACTGCAGGTTGCAGTAAAAGTACAGAGACTGCACTAAAAATGTACTTAAAGGAAAGTGAAAGCACACATTTTTAAAACTATTCAGTAAATTACAATTCCTGAGAAAAACTATTTAATTACAGTAGTTTGAGTGGTTGTAATTAGTTACTTTACACCACTGAATATGATTCAATGATATATGCCAAGCTAGATTGAGCTAGACCCAGAGATTGACAGGATAGATTAAAAAATGGTAGAAATCAACTGTTTAAGCGTAGGCGACTTAAAATTAGCCTATTCCCCAAAAAAAGTGTACTGTTCAGATTTACTTCCCTTTCTTTATGTTGGTGGCTGTTTTTACCCTATTGACTTCCATTATAATGACATTTTTTTGATTGCAAATCCATAAACTCATGATCAACTGTAAGAATAACACATTTTACTTCTTCCCAATAGTGAAAACCACCAGCAATCAAGAATGCAGGATTGTATACTGTCATGGCGTTGCAGTCAAAAAATGTCATTATAATGGATGTCAATGGGCCACCAACATAATGAAAGGGTAGTAAATTTGCCCAGAGTGTATTTTGGAAAATTTTCAAAGCATTTTGCCAAAATATGTGTCAAAATAAGATTTGTCACAAAACATTAGTCCATTTGCTGAAACACAAAGAAAGTTGCTGCCAAATTAAGACTGAAAATCACCCCAAGATGAATGAAAACATCCCCAAGAGCACGCAAGGGTTAATGTCCTACTGATAGTCACCTACATGTTGAATGGCTTGAAAGTGAGGGGGGCAGTTAACACTCCCTTTAATCTAATTCTAAGCATACAACAACATTTCTACCGACTTTAAATTGATTTCATGTTCGTTTGGCAGCTGTTTTCCCACATTTCCCCGCTGGCGGCGACTCTGAGCGCCGAGTCCTTCTACGAGGCTCACATGGAGGAGAGCAACAGCTCTGAGGTCAGTTGTCAGATCTCATCATCCTGCAGTAACGGGGATCTGGGCCAGAGCAGCCTGCAGAAGCTCATGCTGGGGTTCGGAGGCGTGTTTGACCTGGATATGAACATTCCCAGCGGGAACCTCGTCCGCCAGTCAGGGATGCAGATCAACATGCAAGCCAAGAAGAATTCCTCCAAGTCCTGCAGTGTCCGTGAGGGACGCAAAATGAACATGGCCATCACCATGGACGACTTCGGCTGGTCTGACGACGACAGCGATTAGTGGTCAGAGTTAGTACTTACATCTGTTGGAATTAAACTGTAAAGATTGATCTGATTATTTTCAAACATTGCTGCACCCATGTGTGGTACTTTTCAGTGCCAAAAAAAACATAAGCGTTATTTGATAAAGAGCACGCACTGAAAAAAATGGATTTACTAATTTTTTAAGGTAAGTGGTAGCAAACAATTTATATGGGCTGAGTTTAAACAAACAAATCAAAACTTCAGATTTAGCCTATTATAAATTGTTCGCAAACCACTTACCTTAAAGGTGCCGTATGTAAGTTGACACCCAATCATACCTGTCAACCCTCCCGTTTTTCCCAGGATTCTCTCGTATTTTACAGTTCTATCCGGCTATCATCCCGTAAAGGTGTTTTCCCGTATTTCTCCCGTATTTTCAGTCTTTCTCTGAAGGGTGGCTATAAACATTAAAGAGCTGATCCTCCCTATACGCAACCCATACCGCCGAACCACCAGGGGGCGCCCATGCTCTTAAATGTGAGTCTGTTCTGTGCTTTCGTTTTATTTAAGTATGAAACACTTTGAAATAAATATAAAAACGGCGGGATTCCCTTTCCTTTTCATTACAGGTGCCGTCGCTCCTCCTATGCAATCCTCAATGATAATCCTCAGTGATAAATAGACGCTACCTGCGTCCCAAATCGCATACTTATGCACTATTCTACGGCATTTTGTAGTATAAATAGTGTAATAAGTGCGTTCACTCTGAAAACTCCAACAATAATAAGTGCACTTTAATTACCCGGATGATGCACTCATTCCACCGGTAATATGAAGTGTGTAATGATGGACACTTCACGCACTCAACGACCAGAGCTTCGTGCACGTAACGGAAGAGGCGGAGCTATCGGGCGCACATGTTGGATAACTTTATTTATTTTGGAAAGTGAAAGCAAAATTCTCCTACGAGAGTGATTATAGCGCCTCCCGATGGTGAATGCGGTTATACTCATGCCAGGTAATATTTGGAATTTTGATCATTTATTTCTCTAATTTGGCAACCGTCAAACGTCATCAAGGAAACGGTTTGAACTTCCGCTTAGTAAAAAAGTCATTAGTGCTCCATTTGGGACAACACTACATACATATACTATGCTGTTGAGTGTGTAAGTGCATAAGTACATAGTGCATAAGTGCACAGTGTATAGTGTGTCATTTGGGACGCAGCTGCTGTTTGCCAAACGGATTCTCTACATGCGATTCGAAGCATAGCGAAAGTGGATACCGGGTTTTGGGTGCGTGTTTGAACAGACATACACACATAATTAATAATAATAACAACATCTAAAGATGTCGATCTTGATGTTTTTTTTTTTTTTTTCTTAATGAGCATAAACGTTAGGAAAGCCAACGAATGCTTTCATTATAACGTTAGATGTGTGCGTTTTTAAAGTTTTAAACTCTTTGAACATGATTGGATGCTGCTTGTCAAGACAACGCTTCCATGTTTGTTCTTGCTGTCAATTGGAGAAAAATGACCGATAGATGTGTCATGATAAACCAGTGACTTTAACTGCCGGCACTGCGTGATGCGTGAGTCAGATTTGTCCAGGGAGTCAGATTTAAGGGCGTACTCACACTATGCTATCCGAACCGTGCTCAGGCCCGTTTCCCGGATAATTTTAGAAGTGTGAGTGCGCTGAATCGGGCTCAGGCACGGTACAGTTGGCCGGCCATGGCCCGGTTGCGCCTTTAGTAAACCTTCTAATTCCTGCAGCACGAGGACTTTATGATTGTTTATGAGCGTCAGCAGTGGCTGATCTCTTCGGTGGAATATTTGACTGTGTGTCACTGCATATCAAACGACTAAAACGATATAATGATATAAATAAATCTATAATGTATTGCCTGCATTTTTTAAATAAATGATATGCAGTACATATATTTCTAGTTTACAAAGATTTTACTTATTTTGAAAGCACACTTTGAAAAAAAATACTAATAAAATAGTAAAAATTAATGGATTTTAATATACTTGTTCAGGTTCACTAAAGCTAAAATATATATTTAAGGGTATTTTTAATGTATAACTTCTAAAAACTTATAGTGCATATGATTTGGATAGAACACAGTTTATGAATCTTCCATAATACACACATATTAATGATTCCTACTTGTCTTCCTCGTGATGAAGAATAGGAAAAATCGGATAGGTGGTGGGGGGGGGGGGGGGGGGGAGAACGTTTTCAGCAGATGCTGGATTCGAACCGGGTTCATGATCGATCGCGTCAAAACATACTGTCATGCGCTTTACGAGCTACACCGCTCAAGCTGTTATCAGTTGCGCTTTTTAGTTATGTTGAACAGTGATGGGCGGGAATCACTCAAGTAGGTTATTCCAACGACGTGCGCTATTTGCACTTAGCCAAAATAGACACTCCAAAATCTGCATTTCCCTCCCTCGCAGGGGCCCCAAGTGCGCACGGGCCCCTGTGCCCATAATGCCCATTGGTTAATCCGGTCGCTACTCTCCTTCACCAGCTCTTGCGGGGAAAGGCCCATGCGATTTGCAATATGCACTGAACACTACTAACTGAATAGAGTAAGTTGCATATAAAATAAGTTGCATATAAAAATTACGTTTCAAAACCGCCCATTTGTCAACACTGAATATCTGACTTCAGCATTGTTTTTCAGCTAAACAAGAATGTTCACTTTGCATGTTTCTTAAATATCTGCAAACATATGATGGAATGCTTTAGAAGGGTCCAAAACTTACATACAGCACCTTTAAAAGTATTTAGTAAATCCAATGAGGTTTTTTTTCAGTGTACCCTGAAAACAGTAGGGCTGTTGTTCTGAATATACCGCCTAAGCAGTACAAATATCCCCTTTAATAGCCTGCACAATGAATGATGACTGCATTGTAATTGGTGAAGATACAGGGTACTGCACAAATGCCCATATATGGCAGGATTTACCATTGGTAGGAGGGATTTACCTCTGAGTGAGCCAGCAGGTCATGCTGAGATCTCCCCTGTGTGCGACATTTACAGTATTTATAAAGTGTGAGGTGAGATTTAATGGGATTTCTGAAGCTGTGTTTTTGTAAAGCCCTGACGTTTTTATAAAATAAAGGAAATACTGAAGACGGTTTGTGAAATGGTTCAAACTCTGTTTCCAATGAGGGGGAAATGCCATCATTTGTGGCGCTTACTTTCGGCGCTAAACTTGGCCTGCGTTGTTTTGGTAGAGACGTGAATAATACATCACATAACGACACAGATAATAAATCACATAAACATAAAGCTTGAGTCGTATAATTATACTGTAAAGGCTGTAATTATGACAAAGCTTGTACTATTTCTTTTGTTACATTCTTTGTAAAGTGCCCTTGAGCTCTGGAAAGGCGCTATATAAATAAAACTTATTATTATTGTTATTATTATTATAAAAGCTGTTAGCAAATTGTTTTTATTTTTAATTAGTTTTTCTGAAACTGAGAAACAATCAGTTATTTAGGTTTTTAAACGGTGGCTCAGTGGTTAGCACGGTTGCCTCACAGCAAGAAGGTCGCTGATTTGACATTTCTGTGTGGAGTTTGCATGTTCACCCCCTCCGGTTTCCCCCACAGTCCAAAGACATGCGCTATAGGTGAATTGGGTAAACAAAATTGGCCTTAGTGTATGGGTGTTTCCCAGTACTGGGTTACAAATATTTGCCGGATTAGTTGGCGGTTCAATGGGCGCCACGGTGGCGTAGTGGGTAGCACGTTCACCTCACAGCAAGAAGGTCGCTGGTTCGAGCCCTTGCTGTGTCAGTTTGCATGTTCTCCCCATGTTCGTGTGGGTTCGCTCCGGTTTCCCCCACAATCCAAAGACATGCGCTATAGGTGAACTGTATAAGCTAAATTGGCACTAGTGTATGTGTGTGAACGTGAGAGTGTATGGGTGTTTCCTAGTGTTGGCGTAGAACATATGCTGGATAAGTTGGCGGTTCTTTCCCATGTTGACCCCTGATTAATAAAGGGACGAAGCCAAAAATAAAATGAATGATTGAATGAAGCATGTCACTCTACACTGCAAAATTTAGATAGTAGATTTAACTACCTTAGAGTTAAAATTAACACTCCCTCAGAACCACTTTATATGGGAACCACTATAAAAGTGTTAAAATAACACTTTTGAAAGAGTTAACATTATCAACACTCAGAGAGTGTTAATTCGCAAACTCTTAGGCCCCATTTACACCAGTGCGTTTTAGTTTTAAAATGGCGTTTAAGCATCAAAACGATCCGCGTCCACACTGCGTCTCTCAACAGATGTCCCTTCACACTACTCCAGCGGAATGTATTTCACGTGACCATTCGCGCACTCTGGGCATGCGTGTTCAAGTATAAACAGGAAGCATGCGTCTCGCTGGTTCTTCCCAGTGTAACCCAAAACCAGCGGTCTAAATGGGGCTTAAGCGGCTGGAAACGCGAGCGATTAGCGAGTGCTGGAACAGTAGCTTGCCTCTTGCAAATATATGCAGCTGTTGCACAGCAAAAACTCAGTGTACATTTAGCTCAATTTGAGTTTAACTTAACACTCTTTGGGTGTACATATGACTCCTTCTATTTTGGAGTTAAAATAACACTTTCTAAAGTGTGAAGTTTGTACATTACTCACAGAGTTCATTTTAACACAGTAAGAGTTTATTCTTACATCAAACTGGAGTCTGTGTTACCCTTTAAAGTGTTAATATATTACCTTTTTTCCTACATTATCAATTGGTGTGTGTGACATAGGCATGGGACGATAACCGTTTTCAAGGTATACCGTGGTATGTAAAAGTCAAGGTTTTCATACCGCCAAAATTTTCTGCTATACCGTTCCCAGGGTATGAGTAAGACTTTATTTACATTTATATGTTTGTGTACATTAGAAAGAAATCTGTGTTTTTGAAACAAATGAAGACAGCAGAAGTCAATGATTCACTTGAATTACTTACACTGCAAATTTTAGATAGTAGATTTAGCTACCTTAGAGTTAAAATCAACACTCCCTCAGAGTTTATATGGGAACCACTATAAAAGTGTTAAAATAACACTTTTGAAAGAGTTAACATTATCAACACTCAGAGAGTGTTAATTCGCAAACTCTTAGGCCCCGATTACACTAGTGCGTTTTAGTTTTAAAACGGCGTTTAAGCATCAAAACGATCCGCGTCCACACTGTGTCTCTCAACAGATGTCCCTTCACACTACTCCAGCGAAATGTATTTCACGTGACCATTTGCGCACTCTGGGCATGCGTGTTCAAGTATAAACAGGAAGCATGCGTCTTGCTGGTTCTTCTCGGTGTAACCCAAAACCGGCGGTTTAAATGGGGCTTAAGCGGCTGGAAACACGAGCGATTAGCGAGTGCTGGAACAGTAGCTTGCCTCTTGCGAATATATGCAGCTGTTGTAGTAAAAAAGGCAGAGTTTAACTGCACAATAGCGCCTAAAACAGACATTGGTTCTCCCAACGCTCCCATTTCTGTGTCCAGCAGCCACACCTCCGTTTTCCGATGTGTGCGTTTTGCCCCATCCACACTGAGACGGAGCAGCAGCGTTTTAGAATGAAAACGGCCTTTTCAGCGTTTCCAAAACACTGTTTTCGGGGCTCGAAAACTCCGGCGTAGTGTGGACGGATGCCGTAACCGTAGCAAAACTTATGCGTTTAAAAACGAAAACGCACTAGTGTAAACGGGGCCTTAAGAGTGTAAAATATTAATACCACAGAGGATCATACGTACACCTCTCAGTGTTATGCGTTAACACTCTTAAGTCAAATTTTCAACACCGCACTGAAATAAAAATATTTCTTCTTTAATATCGGCAACACTTTTATGTTTAAGGAAAACAATTCGAAACAGTCACAGTTGCTTCTTCTCATTGCTCCGTGTGGCAGAAGAAAACGGTGTCTGAAAATATTCTCAAGAGCTGTTGCTGCATAAATTCCCGGATGCAGTAGTCAACACTGTATTAGCGTTAGATACTTTAACTCTGTATGGCAAGGAGGCAAATCAGCTTCTAACACTGAGAGGGTTATTCTATCTTGGTCTAACTCTAGAGTTTTATCACTTTACTCTGAATTACCGCAACACTCAAAATTGAACACTAATGAATTTGCTGTGTAAAGAACATGATTGATCAAGATTTGATGAAAAACTGAAGCATGAGGTGATGTGAAATAAATCATTGACCCATTTAGGCGAGGGCGACAAACTGCAAGCTTTGGATGTTTATATCGGTTTTATAGTGTCTGAACGTGAAGTTTTAGCGGTTTTGGGGCGCACTTGCTTATAGATATCCTTAAAACAAAAAGACTGTAACTAACATCATTTAATTTCACGGGATCTAACAGGATTTTTGAACCACATTCAGGTTAAAAACTACTTGAGCATGACTAAATGGAGGCCGAATAATAATTCCAATGTATAATATATCTATACATTTTTTAGTATATATATATATTTTTTGAGTTACAATATTAATTTTACATCATGCTATGGCCCACTAGTCTAGTGAACATCCTGTTTTTAGACTCACCGCTCTTGCTATTCACCCAAAACAACACCAATCGCAAAATGGTTTTTGGCATTGTGGTGGCGACTCTTCATTCAAACTTGGCTCAAAACTCACATAAAGCCACACTTGCTTGTCATTGGTCAACAAGGCGTGTTTGGTGTCATGTGACAAGCATAACCAGCGCTTAAGCTTGTAGTTTGCGCGGGATCAGTTCAACAGTTTCAGCCTCTTCGCTGGACTGTGTACGCCAGATAAGCAGAGTGCCAGCTGCAGCCATTTTAGAGAGGCCCACTTTGTACTCTCACGTTCAACCATGTCTGCTTTCTGTACACATGAAATAGGCACAGAAAAAAAAAAAAAGAAACAGCTAATAGTGATGGTTTTCTGCCAGCTCTTCAAGTTATAATCATAGTATATCGTGTGTATGTTGAGTAAACGGTGGCTCACTGTTTAGTTGTGCATGTGTGTATGTGTGTGTGTGTGTGTGTGGTCACTGAAAGTTGATGTGTTTGGAAGTGTTAGTTCGCAGCACACAGATCCGGCTCTCCAGCTTTACACGTAATACAAACACATAACCCTATTCATCGGCAGTGCGTGTTTAATCTGTAAACTATATCCAAAGCAGGCGGATGGATAAGCAGATTAGCCCGCCCACACTGAGAAATATGTACTTCGGTTCCATGGCGGCCATAGAGAGCAGTTTGAGGTTTCTCATGATCTAATGGTGCTTTCAGACTTGTAGTTCAGTTTGATTGGCCTGGATCGAAAAAATATATATATACATTTAGCATTAGTTGATGTAGAAACCTGTTATTTAAAATTCTGAATTTATCACTAACAAAGGCTTTTATTATGCATATTTCCTAAAAATCCGCAATTTCCTAAACAATGCTGTGCTTATATGCAAAATGTTCAACACCTGTATTAAGGAATATTGTAATGGATGTGGAAAAAATAGCTACTGTATGCTTGAGCATTCTGACTTTTTTGTGGTCGCGTCTCTAAATCATGCCCTGTTGTTGTTGCACAATCTGCATGTGTTTGGCACTCACATTTACGTCAACTTTATTGTTAGCAAACAGAGAACCATTCTTTTAGTGTTCTTGGTCCACACCAATGTTTACATGGCAGCATTTAGAGCAATCACACTAAAGGTGACTTTAATTGATGTGTGCTCACACTGTTCAAGACCTTTTGTTGTAAAAGATTCTGCTGAAACTATTCAAATTACTTTTGCAAGCAAATATTTTTTAATTGTGGAAAGCGTTTGCCAGGATAGATATGGAAAATGGGTGGATGGGTACTTACCATACATCTTTTTATTGTATATAGTTTTACTTGTATATATAACCAATACAAGTAAATTACGGTGGTCAACATTTGAAGTGGATCAAAACCTTTCAAGTTACCCTAAATCTACTGATTGACACCCATTCCTGACCATTTTAAATATCTTTTTGGACTCACTTCAAATGTAGTATACTGTAGATCTGCATAAATTGAGTGTATGTATGTATATATATATCAAATCACTTTTACTTTTATTGTCACATCATCAGCAGCACGTGTGCTATGATGAGTGAAAAGCTTAGAGGGAACCAATTTCCAGAAGTGTGTGTCTTTCGTAGGCAATAAGCGCGTGTACATCCAGCACGAAAAACAACAAAAATACAAGTAAAACACACAAAACACAACAAGGTTTGCTGAGAGCTCGCAACACGGCGGCCATGCTCGGCGCCATCTTGTGACGTAATCATGTGTGTCTTGTATCACGTCTTGTGACGTAATATATGTGTGTGTATGTATGTATGTATATATACATATATATATATATACATACATACACACACACATAAATATATACACATACATACATTTATATATATACACACACACACATATATATATATATAATATATACACACACATATAAACATATATATACACATACACACACGTAAACACACACAGACATATATACACACACACATCTATATATATATATATATATATATATATATATATATATATATATATATATATACACACACACACACACATTAAATGTTTACCACAGCAACCATTTTCCTGTTTTCAAAGGGGTTCAGCATAAACCCTGCAGTTGTGAGTGCAGATACACGTTCTACTTATACTGCTGATGCACTATTTTTAATGCACCCATGAAAACCTCTTCCCCTTTTCTCTAGGCAACTGTGGACAGAACACGGTTGCTAAGTGATTAGCACAACACCACATCAGCTACTTTAGCAGACAAATTTTGCAAACCCCAGCATCTTCCCTGATCTAGATCAGGGGTGTCAAACTCAGCACCTTGAGGGACGCAGCGTTGCTGTTAAGTTCCATCCCTGCTTAAAACATACTTACCTGTAGGTTTCAAAACACACCTGAAGGACTCCATTAGTTTGATCAGGTGTTTAATTACTGTTGGAACTAAACTGCAGAGCTGCAGCCCTCAAGGAACCGAGTTTCAAACCCCTGATCTAGAGGTTTTGCTTTATTTCAGGAACAAATATTCCAGTATTAAATAAAATAAAAATAAAAAATAAATAAAAATAAAAAATAAAAAAAAACACACAAAGAGACCATAATATTTTAGCATTTTTTTATTGAAAAGCTTGACCCAATAAAAGGAACATTTTATTTTATGGAATGTGATGTCATAACAGAACAATTTCCATATTTTAAGTCAGGCATGAGTTGTCTTGCTAGGTTGTGCAAGGGTCAGCAAGCCATCAACTTAATACTCCTCTCCCTCTTCATCCTCCTCCCCGACGCTGTCTGTGCCCACCTCTTCATAATCCTTCTCTAGAGCAGCCATGTCTTCTCTGGCTTCTGAGAACTCTCCCTCCTCCATACCTTCACCCACATACCAATGAACGAAAGCTCTCTTGGCGTACATCAGATCAAACTTGTGGTCCAGACGAGCCCAGGCTTCAGCAATGGCTGTGGTGTTGCTCAACATGCACACGGCTCTCTGCACTTTAGCCAGGTCTCCTCCGGGAACCACCGTTGGGGGCTGGTAGTTGATGCCAACTTTGAACCCAGTTGGACACCAATCCACAAACTGGATGGTGCGTTTGGTTTTGATGGTGGCAATGGCGGAGTTGACATCTTTGGGTACGACATCACCACGGTACAGCAGACAGCAAGCCATGTACTTGCCGTGACGAGGGTCGCACTTCACCATCTGATTAGCTGGCTCAAAGCAAGCGTTGGTTATTTCTGCAACAGACAGCTGCTCGTGGTAGGCCTTCTCTGCGGAGATCACTGGGGCGTAGGTGGCCAGAGGGAAGTGGATGCGTGGATAGGGCACCAGGTTAGTTTGGAACTCGGTCAGATCTACATTCAGAGCACCATCGAATCGCAGGGAGGCAGTGATGGAGGAAACGATCTGCCCGATCAGCCTGTTGAGGTTTGTGTATGTGGGACGCTCGATGTCCAGGTTTCTTCTGCAGATGTCGTAGATGGCCTCGTTGTCCACCATGAAGGCACAGTCGGAGTGCTCGAGGGTGGTGTGGGTGGTGAGGATGGAGTTGTAGGGCTCCACCACTGCTGTGGACACTTGGGGTGCAGGATAAATGGCAAACTCAAGTTTGGACTTCTTTCCGTAGTCAACAGAGAGCCTTTCCATAAGGAGAGAGGTGAACCCAGAGCCAGTGCCGCCACCAAAACTGTGGAAGATCAGGAAGCCCTGGAGCCCAGTGCACTGATCAGCCTGCAGGATTCAACAATAAGATTATTAAGAGTTCCTAAAGATAAAGCCAAGATTTGAACTAGAGCTGCACGATTAATGGAAAAAAAGGTCGCGATCTCGATTCGACCCCTAGGCGATCTTAATCATAAATAAATACACATTACATTACATTTAATCCAGCATTTCTACGATTCTGCCAATCATATTTTCAAGTTCAGGAGAGAAGCAAAGGTGGCGGTACAAGTCTTTACGTTGTTTTAAATACGTTACTCAGCAATGTGGACACCTCCAAATGGTGTTGAAAGAGTCACGTACTGTATTTATAAGGTATAATTCAAAAACACTAAAAACACTATAGTATTTATTATAAATTACTGTAGTTCATTTTTCAAATGGGTGCCCAACAACTGAAAATAGATCTGGTAGCAGATATCGAAGCCCCTGTTACTCTTAACCTTGCACTTTTTTGTTAACATTTATTATTATTTATTTAGGATCTGCTTTTTCGCATTTTGATTCCAATGCCTGATCTTTTAATTGTTAAAATTGTTAAAAAGTCTTCAGAACAAAATATAATATGTTCTTTGGAAGAGTGCACTTGCATATGTCATTCTGGCATTATATAATGAGTGACATAAAATGGTCTTAAAATGACAATAATATAGTTTATCGCAATATATTTTAGTGCAATATATCGTACAAGAAAAAATAGATATCGTGACAGGCCTAGCGGCCACGAAATCACACGTGACGTGAGCTGACCCTGAGCTGTTACCACAGAGCGCACGCATGTGAATGATGTCTACTGTGAACAGAACTTGCATAAACTGTGAATAACACGTAATAAAGTTGTAAATAACATTTAGTTTGTGGCACAGAGCGATCGTTTAGGAGCAGTTATTAAACCGGCGCGAACATCATTTAAATAATCGTATCGCATTTTAGAGTAGTGATTACGACAAGCTTTTAATATGTTTTTCTTTCATAGCAAACACAGAGTGACGTGCGTGAGAATGTGTAACAGTATAACTACTCTAGCCTATATAATGTTGAATTTAATGCAAGAGGGAATCTGATAATGACAAATGTCTGATTTTACCAATGAAGAAAAAATGGTCTAATAATGTTGTTAATGACAGATTGCAAGCATATGTCTTGGTAACACTTTATTTTGATGGTCCATTTGAGTATTATTAGAATGTCTACTTAATATCTGTTGAGACTGACATTCAGCAGACATTTAACTGACTATAAGAAACTTTGCAAGTACATGTCAACTTACACTAACCCTACCCCTAACCCCAACCTAACAGTCTACTTATAATCTAATGAGAATTAGTTGCAATGTAACTTAAATTCAACAAACGGACCATCAAAATAAAGTGCGACCTATGTCTCAAACACAAAAATTCAACTTCAGAATTATTAATAGTTGTATTCTGATGTCATCACTTTACTGTGCATTAATGACCAGGACACATTTAAAGTCTGTTCAAATCCACCATTCAAAGTCTATTCAAAACAGAGCATTTTAACCAACAGTAGATCTACACATAATATAATTGTTGTTTTACCATATGTTTTGAGAAATAATAATAATAATAGCCTACATATTAAGCTTTATTTTACATCTATAGAATCGTGAGAAAATCATGATCTTTATTTAAAGCAAAAAAATAAAATAAAAAATAATTCGCTATTCTCATTTTAGCCAGAATCGTACAGCTCTAATTTAAACCCAAGATCGTCTTACCAGTTTGCGAGTCCTGTCCAGCACCAGATCAATGATTTCTTTGCCAATGGTGTAGTGACCACGAGCGTAATTATTGGCAGCGTCTTCCTTACCAGTGATCAACTGTTCAGGGTGGAACAGCTGGCGGTAAGTTCCTGTGCGCACCTCATCTGGAAAAAATCAATGGCATTTATTTTTAGCAGATTATTCTTGATACCATGCACATTGAGTACAGGTTACAGGTCTGAAGTAACGTGACTCTTCCGTGGGGGATTTCACCAGATTTCTTGTGATGCAGAATTAATTTAATACATTTTTGCCTGACTCTTCAGCACCTGCATCCGCTAACTGCAAGCACACAGCCACAAGTTGTGTAGGCTTTTTTATTACAGCCTGCACCAAGGACTGGATACAATCATTGCATGGATGGACCAGTGATTACTGCTTCATACATTTTATTTGTGGGTCTGCATAACAGCCCTCAGACAGAACAGGCAAGTTGTGGATGAGTGACAGTGCAGAAACAGTATGACAGAGCAAACTTTGGATGCTCTGTACTTGAAGGATGTTCAACTAGAATTTAAAATGACAGACTTCTTATTCTGTATGAAGCATTTCCTATTATGTTGACTGAGAAATGTTAAAGAGCCCATATTATGGATTTTTGAAAATGACCTTCCATGCAGTGCGTAACACAGCTTTAAGTGAAGTGAAATGTCCAGCTGAGGCTTAAATCTGAAAGTGCAAAGTGTTTAAAACTATTGATTCATCTATAAAAGAGTCGATTCATTGTTGTTTAAATGAATCGTTATTAGAACGAGTCTTTAGCCGTTTCGGCTTGACGTCAACGCGAAACATAAGCCCCGCACACTAGTTGCGCGCGCAGACCTCGGGAAAATTTAACTCCCCGGCCCCGCCCACGGACAGGAAGACAACAAGCACTGTATCGCATTCCGGTTAAATCATGTCCCGTAGACGCTATGCTCTGAAGTGCGAGGGAAAAGCTGTGTTCTTTTCCCTACCTGGAAACCTCTTTTCCCTACCTGGAGAGGTCGAGGTTTATTTTTGGTAAAATACCTAAGAATTATAGCCCCAACATGGTGCTGTGTTCGTGTCATTTCTCTGAAGAGAGCTACACCAATCTACGCTTACAACGTGGGATTTGCTGCACAGTTGTTGTTAAAGGATGGATCAATACCCAGTTTATTTGGACCAGCGTGTTCTTCCAGTCTTGTTCACTGTAACAAGGTAAATATGGATGTAGTTGTCTGTATTGTGTTTGCTCCGTGCAGCATGTAGCGGTAGCCATTTAGCTTACTGCCAAATGTAACTATTTGTTGGCTTACAATAGTCCATGAAGTGTTAATTATTACTGAATGTTTGTTGTTATGATGAAGAATATAGCAATACGCTTTTGTACAACTGCAGTGATGTTTTTCAATATGTTCTGGCATTGGGCTGCTGACACGTAAAGGACGTGACGTGGTAGCATGACGTGATGTGGTAGCGTCACGTAAAGGAGGTGTTCGGGAAAAAGACTCCCTCAGACGCTTCATATCGGAGTCGGTGGGAAAATGAGGTCAAAATAAATAGATATTATAAGACATTGTAAGTGTTTTTTAACCTTGCATACATATCATCCTGTTGTTTGGGACTTCAAAAAGTGAAATTTAACCGTTCTCAACCCAACATATGAGCTCTTTAAAAGTTATGAAATGTTTAACGTTCGATTGTTGCACAACCTATATTTTTGATTGTTATCCCTCTCTTTCTGTAGTGTGAGATTGTGGAAATGAAATTCAAATTTAGCTGGAACAGTCAGGTCAAGAAGAAAACTGTTCCAAGTTGACTGAGAGAAACAAAAAGGGAATATAAAGCAGGAGCGGTGGTGCAGAACAAAACCCAGTGGGAGTGGGCAGGAGCAGAAATGATAACACAGTCATACACAGACCTCTAGTACAGTTAGTAATTTCATTCAAGTATAGCATATTGTAAGAGAATCGGTTTCATTACCAATGACAGTAGGCTCCAGGTCGACAAAGACCGCTCTTGGGACATGTTTTCCAGCTCCTGTCTCACTGAAGAAAGTGTTAAAGGAGTCATCGCCCCCGCCGATCGTTTTATCACTGGGCATCTGACCGTCTGGCTGGATCCCATGCTCCAGGCAATACAACTCCCAGCATGCATTGCCCATTTGCACACCTGCCTGGCCAACATGAACTGAGATGCACTCACGCTAGGGTTTAAATGAGAAGCATTTCAATATTAAGCTTAAGAACACAAAATCAAAAACAATATCAATATTTACACAAAAACGACAAAAGTCATAAATATTCCTGAAGACATTCATTAACAGTGCAGGTCATGAGCAGTCATATCATAAATAATACATCGGACTGATAAATCATTTAAGATGCCTTACCATTGTAGAACTTTCCTCTGGCCGACGTCAAAAGTTCGGTTGAGAAATCTTGTGAATGTTCTCTGTGACAATGTCCTCAGTATATAAAGGCCAAGCTGATGCCATGGTAACATGGTTTGTTGTTGGCAACAAAGGGGTTAAGCCAAATTATGTCAACGTCAATAATAGATGACCGGAGTGCAGTGAACAAACCGGCCAAGTTACATCCCAGTGCCTCAAGATTCCTGCAAAAGACACACACTAACAGGCCAACACTTGTCCATTTATTCACAGTTATTAATATTTAACCTTACTCGTAGATCAGTTCTCAAAAAAAAAAAAAAACTAAGCTTGTAAAGTGATTGTTAAGAGTCAGACCAACTATAGGATTTTGATTTGTTTACAGCAATGGTTCATAGAAGAATCATTGTTACCATAAAGACCCTTTCGGTGACAAGTTCTTAAACAACCTTTAGAAGAAGACTTTAATAATCTAAAAAAAAAAAACTTTTTTCCACTAAAAATAGCCTTTTGTACAATAGAAAGATCTGAATGTTAATGCTTCTTTATGGAACAACCCATGCCGAAGATGAACCTTTCTTTTAAAGTGTAGTTAACGCTGTTGATTCTAAACCCCTCCGGCGAGAGGGAATCCTATGTTGCCTTGCTTCACATTTAATAATGAAAAATTCATAAACCGAGGTTTCAAACTAGCGATCTGTATTCACCCTGCTTGACTCGATCACATTTCTTGCAAAGTGGAGTTCAGTTTCCAAATGAAAGACGATAGTGTTTGGTAACTCTGGTAGACTTAAGACTTAAAGACTAACAATAATCAGCAGTTCCTTACACTAGTGGTCCTCAAACTTTTTTCACCAAGTACCACCTTAGAAAAAAATTGTCTTTCCAAGTACCACCATAATGACCAGTATTGAAACATAGTAGCATAGTAGGCGTAATTAAGCAGCTACAGCCCTGCACAGTTCAAAAATGTCCGGATTCTTATTATTATGAATATTTTATTATTATTATTATTATTATTAATCAGCCACTTTTAACATTCTAAATAGTTTGAACAGAGAAATAAGATCTGCTTACTGCTCATTAAAGAGGGCTTTGTGCTTCAGCAAGTGATTAAACTATAGCAACAACATTGCAATGAAAAAGTTTGGGAACCCCTGGCCTAAGGAACAGACAGGTAAGGACAAAGTGTCAGCCTTTTTAATGTAATAAATTGGCGTTTTGCAGCATTGGAGTGCCGCCTATTTAAATATATATTTAGCACTTTTTGCTGTTTGGCTGAGTACCCAGTTAAAATGATGTGCATGCTTTTGTATATTTTTTCGAGAAAACCCTAACAGGAACTGCACAATCCTTGGTTAATGTCCTTATTGGCATATTTTCATTGAGTGGACGAACGCAGTTTGCAAAATGTAAAATCTTCCTGAATGGACTCCATATTGTACTTATGCAGATGAACTATAGTTTGTCTACAGTGGTCAATAGCTGTTTTTTTCCCAGTATATCTTCCTTTGTGTTACCCAGATGAAATAAACTCAAGTAGGTTTGGAACAAGTGGAGGATGAGTAAATGATTTTAATTTTTAGCTGAACTCTCCCTTGCAGTGCAGTGTAGCGAACAATAACATGAACAAAACCCACAACATGATATGTGGAAACCAAACACCAGCATCATGTCAGCATTTGTTTTGGCCACTTCCACTTACTAAATGTGAACCATATCATCTGTAGACTTCCTTTTTTTCCTCTTTATATACATACTCCCAGATCTACTTCTCTAAAAGCACTTTTTCATTCTTTGTTTCTGTCTCTATGCAAACTGTGCTAACCGTCCCGATCTCTCACCTGAAGCTCTTGCCTTGTCATTTCTGCACCCTAATTAAATCTCTACACTATTGTTAACCGTCCGTGTGGCCATGGAGCCCGTGAACAAACATTTCTCATCTCTTCCCTGAACGCTCCCATGACAATAAACGCAGATGAATTATGTAATCCAGCTTTGTTTAAATGAGCTGTTATTAGTTTGTTTTTTCAAATCAGTAACGCAAGAACTCTTATAGTGTGTCAAATCACATGACAATAAAAACAGGACACCCGATTCGATGTTCAGGATGGTTTTCATTTTAATTCTTCAAGGCTGCCAGACAGGGCGTTTCTTACAAAGAACTGCATGTTAAGACAGAGCGTCCTAAGCTACCAAAATGCCGCAGGACGCTTTCTGATAAAACGTATAATGTGGTTCAAGAAATACACTGCCACAGGCTATTAAATATTGCTTAATCATTCAGGAAGTCACCAAAGACAGAGCCTTGAATAGACTTGACATCTTGCGGTCTGTTCATTTCAATGAAATACTGTAATATTCAAAATGTAGGTACGCTCTGGCATGTAAACAGTGTAATATATAAATTCCAGATTTACACAACATAGCCTGACAATGTCGGACTTGATAGTACATAGCAGTAAGAGTTTACAAATTAGCAGCTAATTTACCCTGCTTGGGAGATTCCCCAATGTTTTGGCAAAAGTAGATTGTTAGCATGTTTGAAATTTAGATTTTAGCTCAGGCTTTAAAGCAGAAGGCTGTTCGCTAAATATTTGCAGCACATTTGCGTTTCCAATAATCCGTCTTAATTGAAATGTGTTGAAATGCTGCATTTATGTCAATAGCTATGTTTCAAACCAAAAATGCGAATTAAATTTATGCGCAAAGCTGGAATATCGCATAAAAGACGTTCGAATAAAGCAGTGTTTCCATCCAACGAGTCAAAGATAAACTGGCGCCAAATATCAATAGTAAAAACGGAATTTGCTGCGGTATAAGAAGCTGCGTGAATCTTTTCTTTATTTAATAAATGACTTGCGCCTCAGAAGATGAATGCCGACACACAACGAACGTGTGGTGGCGTTTGAAGACGTGAGACGCGGAGCACAGATGTTCTTGACAGTTTTGGAGGTAATTAATAATATAATAACGCGAATACTGAAATGGTTACGGCATTTTAGATTGGCCAAAACAACATTTCAGATGTTTTACAATGCGGTCAGACTGCTGGTTTGTCCATTCAACATATTTTTATCATCACGTAATCTCTTGCACATACTAGAATGCACATACTGGAATTTGTTCGGTAAAAGTGTTTCCATCCTAGTTTTTCTTATCGAATAAAGAGTTTATCCTACTCAGTTATGCACGTACGTTTTTTAAGTGCATTTTCAAAATGTATCCACATCTTGGCGTTTCCATCAACCAATTTTAATGCGCATATCCAAATGTGGCAAAAATTAAGTGGATGGAAACATAGCTATTTCACTATTTGATATAGTGGCAAATTCGTATGCATTTGTACGATCTCATTTGTACAATGTGGGTTTAGGGGTGGGGTTTGGTGCCACGTCTCCTTTAAAAAAAAATTATATTTTTGTATGGCTGAATTCGTAAACAGACAAAACGTAAAATAGTTACGTTTCCTCGTGAGATCAGGTTGGTTATTTCTAAACGGTTCAATTAAATTTTTCAACCCGAAGTAATTAACATACTAGTAAGCTGAATTTAATTACAAAATAGATGTTTGCACGTATAATTCTATTGACGCAACTCTAATCAGTGCATCCCAGACTACAAATCTATTTTTGACATAATTATCTATTTCAATGTTAGTACAATCAATCTCCAGTTATTTAAAGATTAAAGCTTCGTTCACCCGTCTAAAACATCTATAAACATTCAAGCAACCGTGATAAATATTTAAACCTCTTCAGTTTTAATATGCATCGCAAAAAATGTGTTTCAAGATAACAGTTGTTCATACAGTACAACCACAGTGGTTTGTCCCAGAAGCATAATTGTCTTAACATTTGGTGGCAAATACGTCTCGATGACAGAAAAAAGAACATAAATATCTGATTAACCCCTTGCATGCTAGACATCTCCTGAAGGCGTTTAAACAACACCATTTTCAACAACAAATCGAAAACATTTGAATGCATTTAGATCATGAAAACCTGAAAATGCTAACGTTTGAAAGAGTGGTTCAGTGTGGATATTTTTGATTGTATTTTTTTGTGCGTAGTGTTTGTTTTTAGAGCATTGTTGTTTTCTAAAAGTTTCCTATTGTTTTATAATTTAGAAGCAAGATATTAATGGGAGACTCAAGATATAATGAAATCACTATACATAAAATTAGCACAGATTTTAAAGTCAACATGAAATCGAGTTTGTCTTTTCCAATTTACTCCTGAAATCTGACATTGATTGGGAATACAATGTACAGAGGGTCTTGATTGTAGATTTAAAACTAATTGATTTGGGAATTTGCAAATGTTGATCAAATTTCCAAAGTCTGCAGGCAAAATGCTTCTAGTTGCTATTGGTTGAGATGGTATCTTTTAGTATTTACACTTTTTGATTTTACAGTATGTTGAATAAGCGCTGAAGGGTTTTAAAAGAAAGAAAAATTACTGAGAAGTACAAGTTGTTCCAGCTGAGTAAACAATAATAGTTAAACGGAAACCGCAACAAATGTAATATTTGCATTCCCGCAACAGCTAAAACAATAGCATTTCAAAAAGATATTCCTGTAACTAGTTTTCTGTAAGTTACTGGCAAGTTAAGAAAGCACAAAATATAATCTTTAGACTTGGCTAGATTTACAAAGATCATTTCTGTGAAAGCGTATCATCCATCGAAATGATTTCCCCCCGGAATTGATTATCAATCATTTTATACCTTCATAATTGCATTTCTTTTTAATAATTATCTTCTAAGCTGTATCTGCGTTGACTTTTATGTCAAATATGTAACTGTATACAATTATTTTAATCATTCAGAGTACCAAAAAACATTCAAAGGGGAAATACATGCATTTACACGACAAGCACACTACACAAATATATGTAAATTGATATATTTTTTTGATTACTGCTCTTGAAATTTACTCACAATCTCAATTATCTTCGGCTTATTCCCTGCTTTACCAGGGGTTGCCACTGCACAATGAACCACCAATTACTCTGGCAATGGTTTTAAATAGAGGATGCCTTTGAAATTGTAATAACGATACCTTTTTTTATGTTTAGGGAAATGGCACTTTATATCTGCTACACAGATGAGCATGTCGATCCACAACGTCATGACTACAAGCTAACCCTGTTATAATAATGTCTACAATGTGAAATCTCATACTTCAGAGAGAATTTTTTGGCCTCTGATTGGCCATTGCATTTTTAGCATCAAACGAAACGTGTGTGATTGGTTGCAATGCTCAACACTGCAAGAAACAAATGATGCATGCCCAGAGCTTAATGCACTGCTTAAACTTTATACATGTAATTTAATTGTGCATTTATAAGTTTTATTTTGAATTTGTGGCATTTCTGCTCAGCGTCTGTGTTAAATTCTGACCCCGGTGTCGTCAAAAACTTTTCATGTTGACTTTAAGCTGAATTTTAAGCAGGTTTTGACCTTCCAAAATGGCTCAATAACAAACATAACTCAAATCAGCCCCTGCGTTCATTCCAACCTGGGATTTTTCAACTGTGTCCATATCACTTTACACACATCACAAACATCCGATGGCCTTAATCTGACTCCAGTTCTATAAAAGTGATAACGGTATGCTGAAGATTTTTTTTTTTGAAGCCATTAGTTTTCAAGATGTTTTATAAAAAAACATGATCACAGTAGAGTAGAAGTGAGAAAACGGAGGAGGAGAACAGGTGGTTGTGAGAAGGAGGTTCCGCTCACAGTTTCTGGGTGAAGTTTTCAGGGAAGACTCCTTTAGCTAGGAGGTTTTTATTCTGAAGCCAGTGGGACTCTTTTACACCCATTAACCAGCCATCATCCTGCACAAACAAACGCACAAAGAGACATTGAGTCATTATGTTATTGTACTGGAGTGAGTGTGTATGTTTGAGCATGTGTGCCATGACTGACCGCTTCATCTGGGTTGGCAAAAGGAAGCACAAGTACAATGTCACCAGACTTCAGGTCAAGTTCGTCACTGTCTGTTGCACTGTAGTCGTGCATGGCTTTCACCTGCAACAACAAACATGTTAGTAAATTATATTGTAAACATAAATACAGAAGTCCCCTATTTAAAGGTCTGGGGTAGGCAGTGGACGATAGCCATTTTCAAGGTATACCGTGGTTTGGAAAATTCAAGGTTTTAAAACCGCCAAAATCGTTTGTAAGGTATGTTCCTAAGGTATGTGTACGATTTATTTTTTTTTTAAACTTTTTTTTGTTGTTGTTTTTTTTTAAGGACAACTACGGAAGTCCTAAGAGGCCATGCATTAAATTATTTTTTCTCTATTGTTATGTCGTGATCACGACTTAATTATCTCGAGATCTCGACATAACTAATTTCCTTGTGATCTCGACATAACAAAAAGTTGTTTTCTCGTGATAACGTCATAATTTTCTCGTGATCTCGACATAACAAAAAGTTGTTTTCTCGTGATAACGTCATAATTTTCTCGTGATCTCGACATTACAAAAAGTTGTTTTCTCGTGATAACGAGATAACTGAGTGTACAGCACATTAATATCACTACAGTATTATAGACTGAAAGATCCGTGTAAAGTGTAAACATCTTAATCAAATGATTACTGTCGTGTAGAATTTTCACCGCATTTAGTGACAGAATTGTCTATACACACAGGGCTTTCTGATGCTACCTACCGAGTGCATCTAGTTACCGAGAAATGCAGAGGATTTTTTTTTCTGAAATATGCCGTGCGTTTCAAATACTCCATTAAATCTGCACTCCTTCAGCAGTTACTAACATTTAATATCACGTTTGTCACGGGGGACACGCAGAAAATGTTCGTGAATAAACGTGAAAGTGCCCAACTGCAATTAAAGTCGACAAATTAATAATTTGGCAAATTATTGGATGACTGACGTCCATGTAAACACAGTCACTGTCTTTCTCCCCCTGCGTCTGTGTGTTTGTTTGAAAGTCAGCGCGTGCACAAATGGAAACTCCCATTTATATGCAAAACCTTCCCTCTTTTCCCTTCCCCGACACTCCTACCTAAACAGAGCTGGACACGCCCACTTTACTGAGCTTTTCCAAACTAGAGGTGTGAAAACACCACGCTGAGACTGGGGGGTTTCGTGGCCCTTTAAGGTCTGGAGCCAGACCAGTGGAAGAAGAGAAAAAGGTTGTCTGGCCTGATGATTCTTGGTCTCACCTGTGACAGTCCAATGGGCGGGTCATAATTTGGAGTAAACAAAACCTCTCTTTATCAATGATGGTGGTGTGTAATGTGTGAGGGATATTTTTCTGGTACACTCTTGTCTCCTCAGTACAAACTAACACTCTACATCTCAAAGTTCAAATCCCCTCAAACTGCTTTCCTGACCGTCCATTTATTCATTTTCCTTAAGCTTAGTCTCTATTTCCGAGGTCGCCACATCGGAATGAACTGCCAATTATTTTGGCATATATTTTATGCTGCGTATGCCCTTCCAGCCGCAACCCAGTATTGGGAAACACCCATACACACTCGTACATTCATTCTCCTTCGGCTTAGTCCCTTTATTCATCAGGGGTTGCCACCACAGCGGAATGAACTGCCAACTTATCCAGCATATGTTTTACACAGCGGATGCCCTTCCAGCTGAAAGTCAGTACTGGGAAACATCCATACACTGGGAAACTTACCCAATTCACCTTTACCACATGTCTTTGGACTGTGGGGGTAACCGGAGCACCCCGAGGAAGCCCACACGAACACGGAGATAACATGCAAACTCCACACAGAAAATGACAACTGGATTCAAACCAGCAACCTTCTTGCTGTGAAGCGACAGTGCTAACCACTGAGCCACCTTACCGCCACTTTCCCGATCATAATGACTTAAATATTCTCTGGGATCACCATGAAACTCACCTTAAAGAGAACAGATGGAGGAAGCTCTGCATCTGACGAGCCGTTTGTCACCGCTGGGGCTTCATTCTAAACACAAAAAGAGAAGAAGACATAACCACATCTGAGCAACTCAAGAATAAATCAAACCTGCAGTACACAGAAAACATGCACACGAACACAGAAACCACATGACCTACTCCTAGACCATCCTAACAGTTAATCAAGTCTCCTATTCATCTTACACTCTGAAGCTCCTCCCACTGAGGAGGCTCTGACTCCGCCTCCCAATCCTGAGCCGCGTCATTGGCCCAGTTTGTCTCCGTGTCCTGCTCTTGCCCTACCTGGGACCCTTCCTTATCCCAGTGCTCGTCCTCCCAGTCTGGCTGTGCAGGCGCAGCGGTTTGACCGTCCCAGCCTGACTGGGCAGGCGCACCATCCTGTTCATCCCAGCTGGGAGGTTCATACGACTGGACAGCAGGAGTGACATCGTCATCCCATTCAGGCGCAGCATACGGCTGACCGCAAGGTTGCGCATCGGCTTCATAATCTGAATCCCACTGCTGAGAGGGACTGACGGCGGGACTCTGAGCGGGCTGGGATGGGGAGGAAGGGTCGGCGGACGGGATTGTTTTTTTATTTTGGATCATGAACAAAATTTTAGGGTGGAAATATAGGGACAAAGCACCAATAATTTGAAAGAAATGGGAATAAATCAAGGAACACAAAGTAAAGACATCAGTAACTTACAGTGTAAGTCAGAATTTTAAGCCCTCCTGAATTATTAGTACCTCTTATTACATTTGTGCCTAAAGTGTCCATATTTGTACCTCAAGGCTTTACATTAGTACCAAAAAGTTTATTTTTAGCTACTAATATGTACATTTAAAGTAACGATATGGTGGTTTTTTTTAAAAGATATTAAAATATCTGAGAGTGTATGATCCAGAATATAACAAAAGAGATGTGATCCATTGCAAACTCTTACCTCCCACGAATTCCACGAAGCCCCCTTCATGAGGCAGCACGGAATGAAAGAGAGACTCAATGAGGCTCATAGTAAGAGTTCAAGGTACATCTATTTCCATGTGTAACTGTGAGCAGAGAGCTCTCATAAACCACAATAACAAGAGCTTATGCTCATGACAAACAGTGCTCAGAGGGTTTTATTGCAGCAAATAGGCATGAGAGGAAAGCGTTTGCTTAAGGTAGAGAGATCTAACAGTGGATACTGGAACTCAAGAGTAAGAGGACAAGAAATATACAATAACTATTCCCACACAGATTTAGTAGAATACAAGATAAGTCAAAATTATTAGCCCTCTTTTCTGATTCTTTTATTAAATTATTAATTATTACATTCTTTTCTGTTTATCAGAGCAAGGAATTTTTCACAGTATGTCCTATAATATTTTTTCTTCTAGAGAAAGACTTATTTGCTTTATTTCGGCTAGAATAAAAGTATTTTTTAAGGTCAATATTATTAGCCTCTTAACCAATATATTTTTTTCAATTATTCACAGAACAAACCATCGTTATATACAATGTCTTGGCTAATTAACCTAGTTAGGTCTTTAAATGTCACTTTAAGCTGCATATCTTGAAAAATATCTACTAAAGTATTATGTGCTGTCGTCATGGCAAAGATAAAAGAAATCAGTGATTAGAAATGAGCTATTAAAACTATTATTCTTTGAAATGTGTTAGAAAAATTATTTCTATTAAACAGAAATTGTGGAAAATAAACAGGAGGGCTAATAATTCTGACTTTAACTGTACATAGACTGTAAAAACCTAGAATCAATACGTCTTTCTTACTTCCTACTTTCCCTTTGAATATATGTTTAAAAGCGGAATTTGCATCATTATTACCCCAGCCCTCACTGTCACATGATCCAGTGTCATGTGACTCCAGTGTCACATGAAGGATCCTTTGGAATTCACTCTATTTCACTGACTTGCTGGTTAAGGAACACAGTGACAATAACAGTCAAAACAGATTTTTTTTTTTTTTGAGAAAATAAAAAGTTTTAGGGTTATTTATTTTTACATTTTTATCAGGATACCTCAGATGTTGATGAACAGGAGATCACTTTATTTGAAATAGATTATTTTTATAGTCTTTTGCTGTCACTTTGAACATAAATAAAATGCACCACTGCTGAACAAAAGAATTAATTGAAGAAAATAGGTTAAGTAAAAATTGTATGGTAGAGTGTTTCTATGATTATGATGATGATGATGATTATTATTATTATTATTATTATCATCATCATTATTATTACTATTATCATCATCATCATCATTATTATTATTGTTATTATTATCATTGTTATTATTATTATTATTAATATTAATATTGTTGTTATTATTATTATTGTTATTATTATCATTATTATTAGAATTATTATTATATTACTATTATTATTATTATTATCATAATTATTATTATTGTTATTATTATCATCATTATTATTATTAATATTGTTATTATTATTATCATCATTATTATTATCATTGTTATTATTATTATAATCGTTATTATTAGTATTATTATTATTAATAACAGTAGTGATAGCAGTAGTATTGCAATGAATAGAATCTAAAAGAAGCTTAACATAAACCACATGCATGCATTAAAAGTGACACATGCAGAGGTAGAATGAATAAACCATTTATGGACATTTCCAGTCCCCCTAAATACAAAGTAGTCAACATTTGTAGAGGATCAAAAATGTTTTTCAAAATGGTCTTATAAGACAAGAATGGGTTCAATAGTTTTAGGAAAACTTTGAAAGGTTTGAATCCACTTTAAATGTTGACTACTGTATGTATGTATGTATGTATATACAGTCAAGCCTGAGTTCAGCAATTCTAACTTAAAGTTTTTGTTCAAATGTAAATAAAAGCTGAGAAATTATTTATTTATTTTCTCACAATGATGCCTCTTGTACGTCGTCTTATTATCTTTTGGCAGAAGCCTGTGTCAAAAACAACTTGCTGGTTGAATAAAAGTAATTTTAAGTCAGAATTTGACAGGGGTATGAATAATTTCATGCTTGACTGTATAAAGGGGAAACATGCAGGAATGTCGTTTCAATCTGGTGCATGCATTTCGTCAATCTGGTGCATGCATTTTAGAAGGCTGAATGTTTTTGTTGACCCTGAACCATGACCTTTACCCCTTGCCATCCTGAGCCATCCTGTTGTTTGACAGCCAGCAGATGAATTAGAGCAATGCGGAGTGTTTGCAAAGCATCCAGATCTAAATCCCGCAGACTATACACTATTGGAGCATTACACTGTTGTGCATAGTACAAAACAGCGACAGTACTTAGGTGAAATCACTGGTTTGCAGAAAGAGAAAATGATGATGACAAACTTTGATCCTTCAGTTGAATAAGCAGAATGGGAGTTATAATAGGACATGACAGTCTGTTGTAGTGGAAAAGCAGCAAATGCCCTTATTAAAGGGATAGTTCACCCAAAAACGGAAAATTCTGTCATTATTTACTGGTCTTCACTTGCTCTTTTACTTTCTTTCTTCTTTTGAATACTTTCACTTTTTAAAACTTCCAAAAAAAAAAAAAAAAAGTTCTCATTTAACAACTCGCCCTGAGTGAAACCATTTTTGAATCCATTCAGCCAATCTCAGTGTCTGGTGGCAACACTTTTATCTTAGCTTAGCATAGATCATTGAATCGGATTAGACCATTAGCATCGTACTCATAAATGACCAAAAAATAGGGAGAATAGTGCCCTGCTAGCAAGGAAACAGGTCATGTTCGATAAAATGCATGAAAGCCAATTTTCAGGCACAGCGTAATATTATAATAGTGCCCAGTGCAGCCATGGTACGGCAGCAAAGTTCCTTAATTATTTTGTCAAAATGAGAGTACAGTTCCTAGCCATATTGACATAGAATATAGCATTTTTAACATTTCTATCAGTCATATGTGACTACAGAAGAGTCAAGCTTTAAATAGCAAAATTATCTGAACTCTTTGGACATGTTTAAGTGAGATGCTAATGGTCCAATCTGATTTAATTAATTATGCTAAGCTAAGCTAAGCTAAGCTAAAAGTGCCAAACCCAGAGATTGGGTGAATGGATTCAAAAATTGTAAAACTCAAGCATCTAACTCTAGGAGTGTTGTAAAATAAGGGTTTTTTTTTAAGTGTAGTGTTTCTTTAAGCTATTTTAAAGGCTAATTTTATCTCCTTTAATTGGTTTTTGCAATTCATTTTTAACTCGCGTTTATCCATATAACATCAGCTCCTTATTCTTGCAATGTCTAAAACGCTTTATTGAAGCACCTGCTCTCTATAAATGCCTCCTTTCTAAGATTATACTTTGCTCTGATTCGTCAGATGACCATTTGCTGTTTTGATTGGTTGACCATATACACCAGTGTTCCCCAAATGGCATCCAAATGTCAAAACCCATAGATTTAATATTCTGGTAAAAAGCAATAAGAAAACCAGCACTGAAGTGCAAATTGCTTCACATATGGTTATAGTTAAGAGTGCACGTTTTTTTTTTTTTTTTTTACCAGCGAGTTAAATCATTTTAAAACGAAGACAGTAAACAAAGAACACTTACAAGTACGGTGATACAAACAGTAATGGTTGTATCAGTTTTTCAGTATCAATTTGGGCACAAGATCTCATCATTTGGAAGCGCATCCAAAGTGGATTTACTTTCTCAGCACAAAAAACTGCCCAGTCAGCTTGTCGATATCACAGGCCAAACTTATTCAGGCCTCAGCAACATCTACAGTGTTTGAGGGTGAAAGTAGATGTTGTACAGGCTGCCATTATACAAATTTACTATACACAGTTGAATTCAGAGTTATTAGCCCTCCTGAATTATTAGCCCCCTTGTATTTTTTTTTACCAATTTCGGTTTAACTTATGAAGATTTTTTAACACATTTTTTAAACATCATAGTTTTAATAACAATAACAATATATAATAATATTATATAATAATATTGACCTTAAAATGCTTATTATTCTTAAAATGTTATTTATATCTTTTATTCTAGCCAAAATAAAACAAATAAGACTTTCTCCAGAAGAAAAAATATTATAGGAAATACTGCGAAAAATTCCTTACTCTGTTAAACATCATTTGGAAAATATTGGAAAAAGAAAAAAAATGACCGGAGGGCGAATAATTCAACTGTATGTTTGTGCTGGAATTCCATAAGACTTGAATAACTAATGACCTTTTTCAGACAGTTCAGTTCAGTTTAGGAGACAATAGCTTCATTACAACAAATATATTACTTAGTGTATACCAAAAGTATAATAGAAGCAATTTAAGCATGCTGCATGAATGATATGAACGGAGATGCAAAAAGAAGAGGAGGTAGATGCTTAGATTAGGATGGGAAGCAGTCATTTGACCTCTGACCTGCTCAGGTTGTGTTGCATTGTTGTTGTCAGACACTTCTGCATCCTCAAACAAGTTAATTATGTTGTCCGGTTTCACCTCCTGAGATGAAGCCGGTCTGGGGGGTCGAGAGACCGGCGGTACTTCTCTGGGCTGCCATGCAAACACACACATGCAGATTCACACGAGCGTGAGGAAAACACACAACACACCAGATCAGTTATTTATGTATGACACACACACTACTGCAAGACTCCATGCTGTTTCTGTTGCAAGACAGTGGTGTTTTCATTATTAATAAAATAATTTGCTAATTAAAATATAGCTAGAAGTATATGTTAATCAGTTATGATCAATATATGAATTAGAATTGGATTAACAACCTCAAAAACATGAATACTTAAAATGTTTTTAAAACCTAAATAAAAACATATTTAAACCAAAAATGTCTTTAAAATCTAAATAAAAATGTCTTTAAACTAAAAAATGTCTTTAAAATGTCTTTAAAAACCTGAATAAATATGTCTTTAAACCAAAAATGTCTTTAAAATGTCTTTAAAAAACTGAAAAAAATGTCTTTAAACCAAAAATGTCTTTAAAATGTCTTCAA
>CAIGQQ010038854.1:5817959-5857975 GCA_903798035.1 Danio albolineatus | reverse complement strand
AATAATAATAATAATAATAATAATAATAATAATAATAATAATAATAATATTTAATAATAATAATAATAATAATAGTAATAACTTTAGTAATAAAGTAATAATAGTAATAACTTGTTCATTTTTTTTTTTTACGCAGTGACCTCTATTCTCCCATTGGTTTTCTCTTGGCCTATATTAATAAAGGCCATGTCAGCTGTGCTCTTCTAGAAGAATGTGTTTCACTGTGCAGGGCCTGTTTGAAAGCTGATCCTGAATGCACTGCAGCAGGAACCCTCCCTCCAGAGACCCCAGTCATCCTAAAATACAGTGTCCTGGATGTGTGTCATCGTGACGGCTTGCGCAGAGCAGCAGATTTGGGATGAAGGCATTCTCTCTGACTCAGTGGTCTTCCAGGAACCCTGGATATGACTGTACACTATAACACTGTCTGGCTAACGATTCAATCATTTCACAATGGCCCACGAAAACAGGTGAACTATGTGCAGCGCGCTAAAAATATGACCATGAATGTGTAGAGTCAAGCCTGAAATTATTCATATCCCTAGAAGATTATGACTTAAAGTTACTTTTATTCAACCAGCAGGTTTTTATCCACAGGTTTCAACCAAAAGATAGTAAAAAGATGTACAAGAGGCATCATTGTGGAAAACAAATATTTCTCAGCTTTTATTAACATCTGAACAAAAACTTGAAGTCAGAATTTGCCAGGGAATCATGAATCATCATGAATCATTTGTGGCTTGACTGTTTATCAATTTGATGCGATTACATTCATACAACTGTATTTTTGGATAATATGTATATAAAATAGTTATTTTTTCTCGTAAAATCAGGCTGGACTGTCCGTAAGTTTTGAAGTTAGCACACATTTATCACCCGATCAGGAACGTTTTAAGTTTTAAAAAGGATTGTTCAAATAATCGGTCTAGTTCATCAGTAAATTGACTGTATCCAGTGAATATTAAACAAAATATAAATTAATCTCATATATGATCATCACCAGACCTACATTTGTTTCATTAAAAATCCAGTAAAACACAACAATATTCATTCATTCATTTTCTTTTCGTCTCTTTATTAATCAGGGGTCGCCACAGCGGAATGAACCACCAACTTATTTACGCAGTTACGCAGCAGATGCTCATCCAGCTGCAACCCATCACTGGGAAACACCTATACTGTTGCGTTCGCAAATATATGTGCATGTGTGTCTCTCTCTCTCTCTCTCTCTTTCCATCTTTAGACCCCGCCCTAATTACGCCGGCGACGTGCCCTGGGATTGGTTGGAGTGACCCAGGGCGTCCTTTTAAAAAAAGGAAAACGGGCGCGGGTCTGGCGTTTTGTTGATGCATTTTGTTGTGATATTATAAAAACGATTCTGTTGCTATGTGTTATTTTTGGTGTATTTTGTTAGTTGCAGTTAGTTTCATTTGGGTGTTTAGTTAGAGTGTGTGTTTTGTTTATTATTTTCTGTGGGTCCTATCCGAGATTTCCCGTCCTATTGTTTTGTTGTTGGGCTTGTTTGTGTTGTGACACTGTAAATATTGAATTCTTTTCACGGTAAGAAGCAGTAGGGGTTGGACACCACACTTTTCTTTTTGTAAATATTTTCTCCTGTTTTTTATAACTAGTTAGGGAGGTAGGGATGGATTTTGTATTTTTATTTCTGGTATTTTGTTAGTTGTAGTTAGTTTTATTTGAGTGTTTAGTTAGAGTGTGCGTTTTGTTTATTATTTTCTGTGGGTCCTCTCTGAGGTAGTTGGCTTCACGCTTTTGGGTGATTAAAAAAAAAAAAAAAGACAAATAAAGGGACCTGATTCCAAAGGGTCACAAATGTGATTTTTTTTTTTGTCTGGTGGTCTTTTATGTTGCAGCCTTGACACCAGACCAGGGTCGTAACAATACACACTCATTCACACACATACACTACTGAAAATGTATTTAAAATTACAATGATTTTGCTTGTGATTTGTGCTTGTTTCTAGTCTGAATATCTAAATGGGGTAAAACTAACAAAAAAAACTAAAATTCAGGCAAAACTCGCTTAATTTTGACATGTGATTTGGGATAAAAATGCATTACATTTACATTGTCAGTCAAAGACAATATTTTTGCTCATCTAGAAAATGCTTTGTGTTTTTGTCTCGTTTCTGAATATCTAAATGGAGTAAATGAAATTATCTTATTTCAAAATAAAAAACAAGATTATTTTGCTTGTCTTCAGGAGTTAATTTCGACATTATATATGAAAAAAAGACTATAATTTTGCCTGTCTAGAAAATGGGTTTTGTTTTTGTCTTGTTTCTAGTCTAAAAATTAAAACAGGGTAAAATAAAAAAAATATTTAGCTTGATTTGTGTAAAAACTCAAACTCAAAACTAGGCATGGGCCGGTATTAGATTCTGACAGTATGATAACCTTGGATAAAAATATCACGGTTTGACGTATGACGGTATTCTGGTTACTGCTCTAAAATATATTCTTTTTAAATGTCTGGCAAAAAAAATGAAACCTTTTTCCTCTTTGAACACAATATATTTTATTTTGAGAAACATTTAAATATTTTGGAGCAGTAAACATGTCAGGCTAAATAATTCAAGTGAACCATTGACTTCTGCGGTCTTCATTCGTTTTAAAAACACTGATGTCTTTACAACTTACACCTAAAAAAAAAAAAAAATGTCAATAAAAAATATTACACGAACCTTAGGAAAGGTATAGCAGAAAATTTTGCCGGTATGAAAACCTTGACTTCTCCAAACCGCGGTATACTTTGAAAACGGTTATCGTCCCATGCCTACTCAAAACTCAATTTTGACATATTACGAGATAATATGTTGTACTTGTCTAGAAAATGCTACTTGATTTAAGAAATTTTAGATGTTTAGACCAGAAAAAGGACAAAAACTCAAAGTAGGAAGATCTATTTGTTCAGTGCATATAATGCTGCAAGGTTTGAGCAAAAAAAAAAAAAAAAAACTGGGATTACTGATGACTCATTCTTAACTCTGTGAGACAACAAATCCAATATCATGCAGATGAATCTTTGAAACTCTGCATAATCTGCCTTCTCAGAAAGGTAATATCCAGAAAAGCTTAATAGGGGCACTTTTAAAGTATTTGACTTCGGTCTGCACTGCCCTCTGAATCAGCAGGTTTAATTTATACCGCTCTGATCAGCCCAACACTGCGCACTTGTCCAGCAGCTGAGAGATTCCTCTGTGTGTGAGCGAGAGAAACATTTGAGCAACTGACAGGAAACTTTATACTAATTGATGCGCTGATCCGTAATAACACACCCACATGATCTGACCCCATACATATGTAAAGTAATTCTATCTTTATTTTATTGCAGTCTATTGATTATACATTGTAATAACAAAATGCAGGAATGTTTTTACCCAAATTTGGGTCAAATATGAACAAATCCCCGTCTTGGGGCCTTTAATTATTGCAAATTTAACCCAACGGTTAGGTTTGTCAGACATTTTGACACACATTTTGGGATCTTTGTCATGATGACAGTACATAATATTTTACTTGATATTTTTCAAGATACTTGTACTCAGCTTAAAGTGACATTTAAGGCTTGACTAGGTTAATTAGGCTAGTTAGGGTATTAGGAACAACATTGTATAACTATGGTTTGTTTTGTAGACAATCAGGAAAAAATATTGCTAGGAGGGGCCAATAATATTGACCTTAAAATGGTTTTAAGGAAAATAAATCCTGCTTTTATTGTAGCCGAAATAAAACAAATAGAGACTTTCTCCAGAAGAAAAAAATATTATAGCAAATACTGTGAAACATTCCTGTATAAACATCATTCGGGAAAATCTTGAAAAAGTAAAGAAAAATTTAAGGCAAATAATTTTGACTTCAACTACTGTATATTGTCATATGAATATAATTTCACAAGACGACTATTTGGAAAGAATTCATTATTGATTGGGATGGGTACGTGAGTGTATCTGCATAAAATATGCAAAATTATATTGAATAATTTAAGGTACAGATGAAAACAATAGAACGAAAAATAAATTAAAAAATATACATTGCTTTGTGTTGGAGTTTAACAGTGTTGCCATACAGAAAATCAATAATCACATGTAAAAAAGCATATGAATAATGTCTTCGTTGTATAAATAATAAGACAATTAATATTTGTAAAGTCGTAATCCAAAAATAAATATTTTGTCACTATTTACTCACTCTTGACTTTACAATCAATTATTTCGGTTACTGAACACAACAGAAGATATTTTGAAGAATTTTAGAAGCAACCACTGATATCTACGGTAGGAAAAACAAATACTATGGAAGTCGATGGTTACCGGTATCCAGAATTCTTCAATATACTGTATCTTTGTTTGGGTTCAACAGAACAAAATGTTAGAAACCAGTAACCACTGACATCCATTGACCATTGATATCTATAAACGGAAAAACAAATACTATGAAAGTCAGTGGTTACTTGTTTACAAAATTCTTCAATATATCTTTTGTGTTTATTCATTCATTCATTCATTTTCTTTTCGGCTTAGTCCCTTTATTAATCCGGGGTCGCCACAGCGGATTGAACCGCCAACTTATCCAGCATTTGTTTTACGCAGCGGATGCCCTTCCAGCCACAACCCATCTCTGGGAAACACATTCATACATTCTCATTCACACACATACACTACGGACAATTTAGCTTACCCAATTCACCTGTACCGCATGTCTTTGGACTGTGGGGGAAACCGGAGCACCCGGAGGAAACCCACGCAACCACGGGGAGAACATGCAAACTCCACACAGAAATGCCAACTGGCCTAGCCGGGGATCGAACCAGCGACCTTCTTGCTGTGAGGCGAACGTGCTACTCACTACGCCACCGTGGCGCCCTCTTTTGTGTTTAAACAGAAGAAAAAAAAATAGAAACCGATAACCATTAACATCTATAGTAGGAAAAACACATACCATGAAAGTCAATGGTTACCAGTTTCAATACATCTTCTGTAAATCAACAGAACAAAATGTTACAAACCGGTAACTACGGACATCCATAGAAGGAAAAACAAATACTATAGAAGACGATGGTTACTGGTTTACAACATTGTTCAAGATATTTTCTTTTGTGTTTACCACAACAAAATGTTGGAAACCGGTAACCACTGACATCTATAGTAGAAAAAACATACAATAGAAGTCAATGGTTACCGGTTTCCAACATTCGTCAATACATCTTCTTTTGTGTTTAACAGAAAAAAATTGTAGAAACCGGTAACCATTGACATCTATCGTAGAAAAAAAAAACATACAATGGAAGTCAATGGTTACCGATTTCTAACATTCTTCAATACATCTTCTTTTGTGTTCAACAGAAAAAAAAAATGTTAGAAACCAATAACCATTAACATCTATAGTAGGAAAAACAAATACCATGGATGTCAATGGCTATAACATCTTTTTTGCGTTCAACAGAACAAACAAAAACTCAAATTGGTTTTGAATAAGTCAAGGATTATAAATGATGGCAGAATTTTCGTTTTTGGGTGAACTATCCCTTTATGACACAATTCTGACTTGTAAGATTAATTAGTCAGCCTCTCCAGCTTTAACTAACAGATTAAAGCAGCTTACAATAAAGATTTACAGTAGCCTGTTTGTGTGTGTGACTTTATCAATTCAAGCTCTCAAGCATAAGTCAAATGGCAGTTCATCAGTGTTTTATAAAGGCCCCTGGTCTTTACATGCTCAATGTGGGCTGGTGTTCAGTTACAGCCCCAAAAATACCCCCAGACCACAGCCGTTGGCCTTCACACACATACACATACACCACGGTTTGTCTCACAAGGGTTTCAGGGGATTAGCTCACAGCTACAGCCTGTTGGCTATTCATAGCCCAATCCACACGCCGCTCAATAGCTCTATGAGGACGGACAGGTGTGTGGGTGGAGTGCGAAAGAGGGGGCGTTGCTCATGCGTGAAGATCTTAATTGACAAGTAGCCTGTCCAATCAAAGCAGAGGTCAGGAGGAGGCTGAGGACACTTCTTTGGGGGTTTCTAATCTGAGAAAAGACGAGTGTTGTAACTCTGCACCCATCTCTTGTCCTCCTGGGTCATCCTGACATATTTGGAGCGGGAGTCTTTATAATAGAGCTGGGGGATATGACAAAAACAAAAAATATCTCATATCACAATACAAATCACCTCGTATCCTGTCAGTGTTGGACGTAACGCATACAAGTAACGCGAGTTATGTGATAATATTACTTTAAGTAATGAGTAAATAATGTTTTTTTTTAATTAATAATATTTTAGTTACTTTTTAGTTTAATTAATTAGCTTTTAAAGAATAAATTGCGGGGCATGTTCTCCCTGTTCTCTCTGCGATCGCGTGGGTTTCCTTCGGGTGCTCCGGTTTCCCCCACAAATCCAAAGACATGCAGTACAGGTGAATTGGGTAAGCTAAAATTGTCCGTAGTGTATGAGAATGTACACTGAAAAAAATTATTCAAAGATGATTCCTTGGATTTACTAAATTTGTTTATGTTTAGTGATTGTAAGCAATTTATTCGGGCTTAATTTAAACAAACTAATTAAGTTGAACATTACTCAATTTAATTTGTTTGTTTAAATTTAACACAAATAAATTGTTTTGCAGAGATATTTTTTTCAGTGTATGGGTGTTTCCCAGTGATGGGTTGCAGCTGTAAGGCCATCAGCAACGTAAAACATATGCTGGATAAATTGGCGGTTCATACCGCTGTGGCGACCCCAAATTAAAAAAGGGACTAACCGAAAAGAAAACGAACGAATGAAAATAAATTGCTAAATTCACGCACTTAGTGAGAGAACGTGCTGTCCAAAGGAACAGACAGAAATCAAGACGGCAGGCCAGAGCCTTAGATTTCTGCGATGGAAGAATTATTTATTTTATTTTAAACATATTGGAGGACAGGAAAAGGGGATTTTCTCAATGGACAGTGATTTTATTTAACTATTAAGACAAAAAGTAGAAAAGTAGCAAACACACTGCTTTAAACAATCTGTATATATGGCATGTGTAGCTCTGGGATCAGGAAGCTTTCAGAAGATAACACTATCCTAAATGGGTTTGTTTTTGGTGTGTGATTTTTTTTTAAAGGTAAATGAAGGTTAAACAGTGTGTTGTTCATTGCAGAGCTCCTCTTCTTAAAAAAAGAAGAAAAGTTCTGAAAGAGATCAAGCCTCAGCCAGGTAAGACAAAGTAACACAAAAGTAATTTAAAGGGTCATGAAACCCCCATTTCAGCTCTAGTCTACCTCAGAATTTTTTTTTTTTTTAAATGCTCTGAGATGGCCGTGGAGCTCTGCAGGCAAAGGGATGAGCGGCAGAACCTGCAGAGCAGGGGGGAAAGAGTGGAGCGAACAACTGTTGTCAGTCGGTTCACAAAATGTGACTCAAACGTTAAAATGCAAAGAAATAAACAGTAAGCAATTTAATGTCCTGCTACAATCGTTATTTGTAGTTTTATATACACATAAACACAGTTTGTTATATCATTATAAAGATAATCGTGTTTATATAAACACTACAAATGAAGAGGACTTCTCTCCTCCTCAATCCCCGGGTCTGAATGCAGAAACAGTGGATAGCAGTGCAGCAGGTCTCTTGCTCTGTCTATTTCAACCATTACCCTGCTGGTAATCTGAAGGATTTTAAACATGGCGAACACAGCAGCACACATATAGGCGATGTGTCTGAATGTAGCGAACTCAACTGATAAAAGACAAAGTCTGCCATTCTCCAATTCCCTTACAGCTTTCCCAACAAAAATGCTTGCTGCAAACCAACAGCTTTGCTGAATCAGCCCTGACAGCATCGCCGGGAAAAACATGCAACAAACCCTGTGAATCATGGAAACAAACACATACGACCCGTGATGTGCGTGAACCGGTCTTATCCAGTCATTTGATCCCACAGCTTGGCAGGTCTGCTTTGCCTTCGGAATGCACGTGCTCTTATAATTAATTAAGCTCCGCTATGAATAATAATGAGAAACTGACGTATCATCACTCCACTAGCAGTCTCGCAGTACGTCACTGATTTTGATCCGCCCCAAAAATTATTTTAAACCCAGAAGATGAAATTAGCTGACAAAAGCTCAAAATTATCCAATTCTCCCCACAATTAGAGTTTTTTTTGCGATTGCGATTAATTGCACAGCCCTAGTTAACTGATGCTCAACACACACAAATGTGTTAAAAATCTCTTTTTTGGAGAGTAACTCAATATTGTAATGCATTAATTTCAAAAGTAACTTTCCCCAGCACTATATCCTGATAATGATATATATCGCAATATAGTACCATTTCTATAAATTCAATCAATTAATAGGTTGTTTTCAAATGATGTCATTGATGATGAGCGACAATCAGACGTTCATTCAGGGCAGGAAGTGATTCATGACCCCAAATTAATAAAGGGGCTAAGTCGACAAGAAAATGAATGAATGAATGAAAATAAACGACTGAGCATAATCAGAAAGGACAGACATTATATCTTGTCCATATATCATCATATTGGGCGTCACAGTGGCACAGTGGGTAGCACAATGGCCTCACAGCAAGGTCACTGGTCTATTCGCATGGGTTTCCTCCGGGTGCTCCGGTTTCCCACACAAGTCCGATGACATGAGCTATAGGTGAATTGAATAAACTAATTCGGCCATAGTGTATGTGTGTGAATGAGTGTGTATGGATGTTTCCCAGTGATGGGTTGCAGCTGGAAGAGCATCGGCTGCGTAAGTGAAACATATGCTGGATAAGTTGGCGTTTCATTCTGCTGTGGCGACCCCAGAATAATAAAGGGATTAAGCAGAAAAGAAAAGGAATGAATGAATATCGTCATATTGCATAACCCTAATTTATAGAAACACAAATGTTTATGCAGAAAAAATAAAGCATAACTAAAGAACATCCTTTCTTGATGTTCCAAATTAGCGGCAAATATCCTCTTATGACAGACAGGTGGGTGAGGGAGAGGTGAGGAGTGAGACAGTCATGAAGAGGGCAGAGATGTGAGCCGTTTGCCACTAGAGAATCGTGGTAAACTCTCCTCTACCTGGCTGGGTTTCAGGGGGCAAGAGGAGATTGTGACATTACCTCAAGGCAATCTCACTGATGGACAGAGCAGCACTTAGAAAAAGTGTATACAGTAGTCAAAACATTTCATCAAAGTTGTCCTAAAACTACTGAACACCCATTCTTGTCTTAGTCATCATTTGAAGTGGATTAAAATGTTTTTGAAATTGTGCTATATACAGTGCTTAGCATATATAAGTACACTCCATTTTGAAAATGAATATTTTTATTAATTTCTCAGTGAATAGGCAATGTTTTTTGATGCATTTAAACAAAACAAATTTATTAAACAGATATTTTTATTAAAATAATATTTTAGTCACCAAACATATTGATAAATTGAAAGATAATACAATTAAATTCAAGCAAAATGTTGCAAAAAAAATTACAACCTACAAAATTTCAACTAAATTTTTCAATGTGTTTGCTTCTCTCAATTTATCCTCTTATTTTAAAAAATTGTATTTAATATTTTTCTTTAACATAAATTTAGGTGTATTTGTTTTTAGACCGTTTTCATAAGTTATTTTGTAAGATAAGCTCCAGATTTGGCTGACTAATCTAATGTATGTGCACAAATATAATATATATTGCTTGTATAGCTAGCTTGTATAGCTTCTTATTAAAAATTTGAATTTAAAAGATAGATTTGTGAGGGGTGTACTCGTATATGTTAAGCACTCTATGTATACATTTATGTATAAGTCAGACAGACAGCTGAATACTAAGTCAGGCTACACCCTAAAGGACACTAAACACAACTAAACAACTGCTAGTTCTCAATTATATTTAGACTGATAGCATGATACTGGAAAAACATGCGATATTGTTATTGAGCGTTGCAACAATTATATTTTTTACAATACAACTACTGTAGCTTGAAAAAAAACACTACTTTAAAAAAATAATTATGTTAAGATCATACTAAAATAAATAAGTAACAAAGTGGCAAATATATAGACTTTAAAACGACGAATGAAACGATGAAACCTCAGCAGAAATTCTTATTGGAGATTCTTATTGGATATTGTCGATTTCCTCTCTCGTCTCCCAGCTTTAGTATTTATTTTCAGCTCAAAGACCCCATCTGATTGGTCAAATTTAAATAGACAACCTATGCATGAAGCCCACAAATGCTTGGAATATAAAATGAATTTCATTTATTGCACTTCTGTGCGATACAGATATTGCATATACTAATATCGTGATAACGATATTTTATTTTTCCATACATTGTGCAGCCCTAATTTAGACTTTTTCTACGGATATGATAAATCAGTGTATTTAATGGATTGTTCACACAAAGCCAGAGTCGTAATAAGCTTACATATGTACTGTATATAGAGTTATGTCAAAAAAAATCACCATAAACTTAACAAACATCCAGTGTAAACGGTTCACCATAATTCAAGTTTTCTAAAGCTTTCTGTGGTGAACAGAGCACATTTTAAGTTGTAATTGATTTGAACAGTATTTCTTGCACTAATACATGTTCAAACATGGCATGCAATACTGACGCTGAAAAATCAGCTTTGATTTCATTCATTCATCTTCCTTTGACTTAATCCCTTATTTATCAAGGGTCACCACAGCAGAATGAATCAGCAACTATTCCATCATGTTTAACGCAGCGGATGCCCTTCTAGCCGCAAACCAGTACTGGGAAACATCCACACTCTCACATTCACACACTCTTACACTACGGCCAATTTAGTTCATCAATTCACCTATAGCACATGTCTTTGGACTGTGGGGGAAACCAACCTGGACTCTAACCACTGCTAACCACTGAGCAACCGTGTCACCCTATCCGGTTTCAAGGTTTGGAAAAGTCAAGGCTTCAAAAACCCTAAAATGGTTTGTTATATGTTCCTACAGTATTTGTATACAGTATAAGTTTTTTTATTCTTTACGACAAACCACTGAGCCACCGTGCTGCCCCTTTGATATCACATTAATAAACGCAACTTTAAATTATGAAAAACGGACAAGAGTTATTTTATACTGTAATACATTTTTGCTATTTTTGATCAAAAAGATCAAGAGTTTATTCCACATAAATCAACAACAATTTTTTTTTAAACGTCATCATGAGGCATGAACCAAAGCTTGCAGCTACGAGGTAAGTTGCCAGCCTCATCTCGCAAAGAAAATGTAACTACTTTTTAGTTTTGTCAGTTTAGTGGCTAATTCGTATAAATTCATAGTTGTATGAAAATGTAAGGTTTTTTTTTTAAAAAGGAGGCGTGGCACGCAACCCAACCCCACCCCTAAACCCAACTCTTATTGGGGGATGAGCAAATCATACTAAATTGTATGAATGAGACCATACAAATTCATACGAATTAGCCACTAAATTAAAAAGCTTCGAATTGCAGTGAGATAGTGTTGGAATAGCAGTATTACATACTTCTGAAGGGAAATAGTATTTAAAAACAGCAATCAATCAATCAATAAATAGATACATAGCAAACCATTGGGTTCAAAAAAGCACCTACAACTGATTAATTTAGCACCCGAAAGGACTGTATTTAAAGATATTTTTTGTCTTTCTTTATACTGTATGGAGATGAATTGAGTTTTTCCTTCCAGAACAAAACTTTTGAATCTCATACAAAAAAAAGCCAACTGAAAGGCAACAGAAAAGAAATGACTGTACAGGAAGAGGAACACAAACACAGGCGCAGACAATGATCCGAAATAACCTCTTAACGCTAAGATCATCAATATGATTGCAGAGTAATGAGTCTGCTCAGTTGGTATAGGGACAGGAAATGACAAAACTGTCTTTCCCAGAGATCATAACTGTCCAATCATCGCATGAAAAAAATTATATCAAGTTGAAAACAGCCAGAAATAAAAATGATCAGTATTCTTGTTGGTTAAAATGAGCAGATTTGTTATGTGTTGACACCAAGTTACCCTTTTAATCTTATTCATTTATGCAGTGGGAATGCCTCAGATCCCCAAAACACTCCTGTAGGGACTAGGCATGGCCCGCTATAAGATTCTCAGCTCTAAAATAAGTTCTTTTTAAATGTCTAGGTAAAAAAATAACAACTTTTTTCCCATTCAACACAATTTATATTTTATTTTTAAAAACATTTAAAGTATTTTGAAGCAGTAAACGTGTCAGGTTACATAATTAAAATGAATCATTGACTTTCTGCTGTCTTCATTAGTTTCAATAATACAGATTTCTTTACAACTTGAAAGGGCATCTTTAGACATCTTCCTTTTCTTTGGATGTAAAGTAAGCCACTGCACTGTTCAGGTCCAGAGCAAATGGTATTCCTGAAATCACCAGTGGCTTTTCATGTGGAGGGGCCTTATCTGCTGGCCCTAAAAATCTATATAAAATGTAAGAGTTGTGAAAAAAACACTTACATATACTGTAGGAACAGTAAAACAGATCATTTTAGGGGGTTTAAAACCTTAACATTTGCAAACCCTTGGTAAACTTTGAAACCGGTTATCATCCCATGCCTTGACTTGCTGAATTTATCAGGTAGTTCCTACAACACTGATCTTACATCTGAGAACTACATCCAAAATCAAAAGCGTTTGCACACAGCAAGCCTCTGGTGTCCAGCTGCGCGTTCTGGAAGCCAGCAGTCATTTGGACTGTTTAGCGTGGAAATGACACTTCCTGTTTAAGACCTCCTGCACTCCTCTGAGTTTGTGTTGTTTTACCACTGATACCCCCTGAGACTCAAATGTTCACCCAAAATTGACTATTTACACTTTCTCAAGCGGTTTTAAACTTGACTTTTATTGACTTTTTTCAAACTACTTATTAAAAATGAGTTAAAACAATTTGGGGGGGGCAAAAAAACCTAATTGTTTTATGTTCAATCAATTTTAATTTTGTAAAAAGATGAAGTTAATCGATTTGTGTTAGGACAACATGAAGGAATTGTGTATAACCCAACATTTTTTACAGAATGAGTTTCATTCTTCAGCTGAAAACAGAAGAAGATATTTTGAAGAAAGCTGCACAGAAAGCTGCAACCACTGACTTCCACTGTAGAAAAAACAAATATCATGGCAGCCAGTGGTTACAGGAAGTCATTTTTCATCAAAATATCATCTTTTGTCTTCAACAGACTGAAAGAAAACTCATTAAACAAGTAAAAGGTGATTAAATGATAACAGAATTTCAGTTTTGGGTGAACTATTCCTTCAAACTTTGTCATGATATCATCCAACCTTCTCAATATGTACCATTGATTGATTTCATAGGAGACTGTTTAAATCCTGGTGTACTTAAAGTTGGACATTCTGGGGGCTTTCTATGATGCAAAGCATTACTGAAGAAATGAGAGTGGTCAGGGCATGAGGAAGTTATCGTATAGGGATCAGTAATTATGAGGTCCAACCACATGAATACTTGTTTTCTCTAGAAATGGTTTTAAAACACTTTAAACAAGTGAATCTCATAATAACGTACTTTCAGACAAGTGTCAAATACATAATTACTTTTAACCTCTATGAATGTATTTATTAAGTTAGTATTAGTTCAAAAAGCAATAAAATCACCTCCAATTTTTGCTTCGTCTGTTTGGCTTTAACTGCATGTATACTTAATTGACTTTTATCATGCAAAGTGTGAAACAAACTAAATAAAGTAACTAAAAACCATCCCATATAGTAAGGTAAAAAATATGAGAATACTTTTATTAATTATTAACTTATTTTTAATTATTATAAAAATTTTTCCCTCAAATAAAATTCAATAAACAGCAGCTTTTTGTTACTGGGACAACTTGCCCCTTAAGGCAATGTGCTCAAAGAAATGATCACAGATTCACTGAACTAGTGCTGGGCTACTATCGCAAAACAGTATATATGGCAAAAATGCAATCTTGATAACTATTTTCCATATTGAACGATAACGATATATATTTCGATTGTTAATGCTTCCGGGTTTAAAACAGTACCCCAACAATAACTGAAGCCACAAAAATTAGAGGGTCCATTAAATAGCATAACATTTTCGGTGGATAAACTTTTGGTGGCTGAAAATTCAGTATTAACACACTTTAAGATTCCATTTATTCCACATTTCTGCTGTGACTGGCTCTTAGATCAATATAGAGTGAAAAAAAAAAAACTCCAGAGCTTATCATTGTTATTGACACAAATTTTATCACGATTCGATATGATACTGTTTATCTGCCCAGCCCAACACTGAACTATATTTTTGTCTTAGGGAAATAACAGTGGAAAAGTTGAATAGATTGTGTTTAATAATGATTTTACACTAATATAATATAATATAATATAATATAATATAATATAATATAATATAATATAACATAACATAAAATAACATAATATAACATAACATAACATAATATATAATAATATAATATAATATAATATAATATAATATAATATAATATAATATAATATAATAATACAATATAACATAACATAACATAACATAACATAACATAACATAACATAACATAATATAATATAATATGACCCTGGAGCACTTTTTTTTTTGTATGTTTTGGGAATAGCTAACAAAACATTTTTATAGAATATTAATAAAAGACCCTGTCTCATGAAGACCTTAATTTTTTTTTTATCATGAATTTATAAAAAGTCTAAAGTTTTTGATTATTAATATGCATCACCAAGCGCATTATTTGGACAATATTAAAGTAAATTTTCTCAATATATCTAGATTTTTTTAACCCTCAGATTCCTGAGATCAAGTAGCTGTGTCTCTGCCAAATATTGTCATATTATCCTAACAAAACACACATTATTGGCACAATTATTTATTCAGCTTTAAGATGACAAACATCTCAATTAAAAAAATCACATATATTGATTGATTGACTGAATGATCGATTAAAATGTTTAAAAAGATTAAAAAGGGATGTTGTCAATTATTTATTCAGCTTTCAGATTACATAAACATCTCAAATTAAAAACAAATTGTTTCGTCACATATATTAATTGCCTGATTGATTGATTAAATGTTTAATAAGATTTTTTAAAAGAGCTCTTGTCACTAAATTAGTTTCCCCCATTTATCTTAAACGATCAAGTCTGAATTGAGAGTTTCAAACCTTTAAATTTAACAGGATCTGCTGTGAGGAAAGCAAATAAATCCATCATTTCCAACGCAAGTGAGCATGACAAACACACGAGCGAGTGTTACATGAACTGTTATAATGCGTTTCAGCTGTTGTTTTCACACTCTCTTCCTACAGTACCACACACACAAGTTTCAGCTCATTTGACATTGGGCTACAATCTTAGCAAACCCTTTCAGCTTAACGTACAAACTAAATAACAAACAATATATTTTACACACAAACACACACATATAAAATGAGTAACCGTAAGCCCGCATACCTTCTCTTGTGCTCGGGTTAACCTCTTCTGTACATTACTGGCCAGTTTCCCGGCGTTGACTCCTTTCCCTACCTCTGCCATGTTTTGAGCTTCTTCAAGTCTCCAAAGTGAATAAATATATAAATAAATAAATGGTTATGAATGGAGTAAAGCGCAGAGAGAGAGGCGGGAGGTGCTGAGGAGCGGTAATGTATGGGGAAACACACTGTCTGTCGGATCAACAGGAGGTCGGTGGGTAAACCCTCTTAAAGAGACAGCGCGCGAGACTTACAAGCGGATACTGATAGAGTTATTATTAGACTAAGCCTTTTTCGAGCTAAGTTATAACAAAAAGTTCGAACTTTAAAATATCAAGCTATTTAAGCTCTGACGGGTTCCGTTATTCGCCACAGGAGGCAAGACTGGACAACAAGAGAGAGAGTAAGAGAGAGAATGAGAGAGATGGATTATGTTTCCATTCCTTATAGACGCTCTCTTAAAGGCACAGGTAAACACATCCACTTTCAAAGCACTTCTGTGGAGTTGGACAAAATCTTATTAAACTTTATACCAGGGGTTTAATGTAAATAAGTTACTAAATGACTAAAAATGAGTGCAAAAGTTAATCGTTATTAATCGCATCCATAATAAAAGTTTGTTTTGACGCAATATATGTGTGTATATTTATTTTGTAGGCCTGTACATGAATGCATATATTTGATAAAATGTTTATTTGTTTTTAGATATAAAATATTAATACTGTATGTATACATCTATTCATTCATTCATTTTCTTTTCAGCTTAGTCCCTTTATTAATCTGGGGTCACCACAGCGGAATGAACCACCAACTTATCCAGCATATGTTTTACTCACAGGGAAACATCCATACACACTCATTCACACACATACACACTACGGCCAATTTAGCTAACCCAATTCACCCATACCACATGCCTTTGGATTTGTGGGGGAAACCGGAGCACCCAAAGGAAACCCACGCAACCACTGGGAGAACATGCAAACTCCACACAGAAATGCCAGCTGACCCAGCCAAGGCTCAAACCAACTACCTTCTTGCTGTGAGGCGAACGTGCTACTCACTGCACCACTGTGATATTATATATAAATTTAAACATCTATGTAACAAAACTGTTTTGTATAGTTGTGTTTAATGTTCGTGTGTGTATTACATATACATAATAAATTCTTGTAATAAATTATGTCAAAGCAAACCTTTATTTTGGATAGGCAATTAATCTTTGCCCAGCACAACTAAAAATATCATTTTAAATAAATAGATAATAATAAACAAAACAATAATAACAAAACAAAACAAAAATATTTTGATTTTAAAAATGTAATACAAAATATAAGCTGATAAATCTAAATAAATATCTGCTATTGCTAGTAAATAATATTTTATGCATATACTTAAAGTTTTCTTTCTGTGTACAAGTGTGATATTTGCCTCTCTCATCAGAACTATTATTATTGTCAGGCAAAACCTGATCTGATCAACAACAATAAAATTCTTAGAATCCTCCTTAAAATTCTGTTAAATATTTCAATATAATCTTCAATAATGAATAATCTGTGTAACACTGCAGTTAAGCCATTATTTGGCAACTTCATGCAGACAAAATCCAGTGATATCAATAATCATAAAAGATTTCCACTTGCAGGATTTACAACCTGACTGCAGACTGATTTATTTATTTGGCAGATACATTCACCAAAGTGACTTAAAGACTTGAAATGCAAAAGTTGACTTGAAAAATGTTGACTTGAACGCATATACTGAAAAATACAGCTTGAAAGTCAACAGTTTTATAAGGGCTCCTATAAATATTTATAAAACATGACAAGAACAAATCATCCAACCAAATATTTTAGAATTTGAAAGAGGAAATTAAGATGTAATGTTTGCATGGCCTAAATGCTTAAATGCCATGTTTGCATGAACTCATTAGTCAGAGTAGTGTTTCTCTATTCAGTGGTGTCACATCACATGTTTGGTGGGATTGCCATTACATTAAACCCATCAGACTTCATTAGCACACTGTGTACTGCCAGAAGAGAATACACACTTTAATACAAACAACATAAATAACATACAGTTGAAGTCAAAATTATTCGCCCTCCTGGGAATATTTGTAATTATTTCTCAAATGATGTTTAATAGAGCACAGTATTTCCTATAATATTTTTTCTTCGGAAGAAAGTCTTTATTTGTTTTATTTCTGCTAGAATAAAATAAGTTTCAAAGTTCTTTCTAAGCATTTTAAGGTAATAATATTATTAGCCCCCTTAAGCTATTTTTTTTTTTTGATTGGCTACAAAACAAACCATCATTATACATTGACTTGCCTAATTACTAGCCTAATTAACCTAGTTAGGTCTTTAAATGTCACTTCAAACTGATTACGAGTATCTTAAAAATATCAAGTAAAATATTATGCTGTCAAAGATTAAAAAAACACGTTATTAGAAAATAGTTAATAATTCTATTATGCTTAGAAATGTGCTAAAAAAATCTTTGTGAAACTATACAATGGGGAAAATAATTCAGGAAGGTCTTATAATTCTAATATAAACCTTAATATAGCAAAAACATGGTTCTCACCTGGGAGAACAGCGTTATATAAATAAAGTCTATGTTAAAATGCTTTAACATTCACTTCAAGATTTCACACTTAGCTGATGATTGATTGTAAAGCTTGTTTGGCATGCTGTCCCGGGAGATCCTCATAAGATCCTCGAGCCCGGGGTTCCCTCCCGTTTGCAAGGTGAGAGGGGAGTTTGAGCTCAGGTAGATCTCGAGAACTCCCCTGTGGGTAACTAATGAACAGATAGTGATTGCTATGAAAAGATAACTACTTACTAGGAGAATGTCTATAGTGCCGATTTGGATTAGTCAATTAACTTAAGTTGCAAGTTTTTGGACGGTGGGAGGAAACCGGGGAACCCGGGGGAAACCTACGTGAGCACGGGGAGAACGTGTAAACTCCACACAGAAACGTCAGCTGGCTTGGTAAGGACCAGAACCAGTAACATTCTTGCTGTGAGGCAACAGTGCTAACCACTGGGCCACCGTGCCACCCGTCTAGGAAAGGAGGAGGAGTAGGAGTGGAAGGGGGGATTCTTCAAAATAAAGACGGCTGTGAAATGGAACTTAAGGTGTTTATAATGCCTTAGGAATCGTCTGATTGGTGAATCATAAATAATGCGGGACCAGCCACAAGCAATCATCAGCATGTGATCCTCTCGAAATTAGTTTATAAATAAACTTCACATAGCATCCGATGGTGAGGTCATTTGTTTCTATTACAAGTCCTAGAAATACATACGACAGGAAATAAAGTTACAGGATCTGTCACTGGGTCAGTACCGTTTCAAAAGATGCATATTTGTACCCAAGGAGTCCACAGTTGTACCTAAAAGGTGCATTTTAAAGCCCAAATGTACCTAAAAAGAACCCTTAAGGTACCATTATGGACTCTTCATGTACAAATATGTATCTTTTGACACGGTACAGCCCCAGTGACAGATCCTGCACTTTTATTTCTGAGAGTGCAGCAGATAAGAAATAAATGAGTTAAAGAGACGGTAACAGCCAAAAAGACCATAAGTGAGACAAAATAAATAATTTGCATAAAGTTTAATTTCAAAAATAGATATTTAAATACTTTACCCGAATACCTTATATTACTTAATATCACAACGCACATTTCTTGAATTAGTTGAACAGATTGGTTTAAGACTAATGACTAACGAGTAAAGAGACTGGATTATGGAAAACAAACATAAGGCACAGATGAAGTTTGGTCTCTCGCAGGAAGACGCTAGACAAGGTCGCCTTGTAATCCGTTCATTTTTACAGTTAAAAGGTAATGTACATCATTTCCGGATGTTAAATACTTCTCTGTTCAAACTCTAGCTTATGTATAAACAGATAAATTACTTATAAGTAGAATGTTTCTCCCTCTGACTGTAAACCACTTGACTAAGTATGCATTTTTTGTTAATCTCTTCATGAATATTTCATGTTTTGGAGTTTGGGTGAACAGATTTTCAAAAAAATCTCTTAAATTTAATTTAAAAAAATCCTCATTTATGTTTCAAACCAATGACTTGAAGGTGTGTAAATGGACCAAGTTTTCATTTCAGGTTAAACTAACCCAGCGAGCACCTTGATGTCAAAACAACAGCAAAAAACACATAAACATTTTAAGGTCTGCATGAACCGAAAGTTGCTGAGACTTTTATCTCAGCATGATGATGTACTTGAAACATACTGATATGGAATATTGAGGTGGGGCTTTCTTTTTGCGGATCATTCACTTGTAGCAAAAATATAGTAAGAGTGTTTAAGAATATTGTGGCTGAAGCCTTTTAAATTGACAGCAACAGAGATGGACCACCACTACAAATGCTGAAGCAGATGGTCAGACTTTGATTAAAGATCACCAAAACAAACGTTGGTTTCAGTGAATTAACTTCCACAGATTCATTAGACACCTTAAGATTAACTATGTGCGCTAGCAAAATAAACATTGTACATTTTGATTTCACAAATGATGTACGGGCGCCACGGTGGCGTAGTGAATAGCATGTTCGCCTCACAGCAAGAAGGTCGCTGGTTCGAGCCTCGGCTGGGTCAGTTGGCTTTTCTGTGTGGAGTTTGCATGTTCTCCCTGTGTTCGCGTGGATTTCCTCAGGGTGCTCCGGTTTCCCCCACAAGTCCAAAGACATATGGTGTAGGTGAATTGGGCAGGCTAAATTGTCCGTAGTATGTGAATGTGAATGAGTGTGAATGGATGTTTCCCAGAAATGAGTTGCAGCTGGAAGGGCATCCGCTGCGTAAAACAAATGCTGGATAAGTTGGTGGTTCATTCCGCTGTGGCCACCCCAGATTAATAAGGGGACTAAGCTGAAAAGAAAATGAATGAATAAATGACAAATTATGTACAGTAACAAGGTTGCCCCAATTTGTGTTGTGGTTGCTAAAGTTTTAGTTCGGTTGATAGGGCATTGCTATGTGGTAGCTAGCATATACTGTCTATGAGCCAGAATATTAAAATATGTGGTTGCTACTGTGTTCTTGGTGGTTAGGATGACATTGCAGTGTGGCTACTTAGGGTGTTTTCTTGGTCATTGCTTTGTGGTTGCTAAGGTGTTTTTTTGTAGTTGACAGGACTGAATGATATTGCGTGAGGCTTTCAGAATGTTGCTACTCAGAATACCTTACTAACTATACATACCAGGGTCTTACCAACCAGTCGTTACCCTTCAGCAACTACATAATGGTTGCTAAAGGGTTATTAAATGTCAAAAATGCTAATTGATTTAATGACAATTGACTATCTAGATGTCAAAACGACATGGAATTTACATCTAACTAATCGAATTGATTTCTCAGAGATGGGTTGCGGCTGGAAGGGCATCCGCTGCGTAAAACAAATGCTGGATAAGTTGGCGGTTCATTCCGCTGTGGCGACCCCGGATTGATAAAGGGACTAAGCCGACAAGAAAATGACAGGACAGTCCTATGACAGGACAGTCCTATATTGAATTTGTAATGTTTTTTTGACAACAATAGGTGTCGATTTGATGTCATTTTGGCATCAAGGTAGGTTCCTTGCATTGTCGAGACACAAAATCTAATGTAAATTTGGATTTGAAGCATTCAGATGAATTAAACTTTTCTTTTTTTAATCTGTGTGTCATTATTTTGATGGTCAAAAGCGCATTGATGTGTGGATGTTTTTTGATGTCATGCTTTATGTCAATTTGATGTCATTTTAGTCAACTGACATCAAATCGATTTACATTTTTAATATGTTTTTTGATGTCATTTTAAGGTGCCCCCTGGGTGACCCTTTAAATCACAAACCATGAGCTTGTGATCATCAGTCTTTTGACCACTCTCTCCACCAATCCCTGCGTTTCACTTCAATCTATCATCTATCATTGTCCTCTAAGGCCAAAGGGTGGAAGACTTCTGAGTCTAGCAGTAGTTTTCCCAAACCTATCAGGACCTGAGAGTACCAGTGTAAGCCGTTCTTAAGGACCTGATCTGGTCCGGTCCAGCTGTACAGCCAGCGTAGAGGCAAAAAAGCCCAATGAATGAGTCTTTGCCTGTTCACCGCAGCATAACAAGAGGTGAGCACACCGTTCACCACTACAGTCCCATGAGCAGTAAGTGGAGCGTACGACCCCTGGTCCTCCCGAACCCCAACATGAGTGATCTGTGAAAAACGCTTCCTGAGTTTACCTTCATGAGCCAGCAGCAAATAATGACCCGCTCGAGCATCGCTGGCAAATAGCGTCCGGAAAGCTCCAGGTTTGGGTTCCCTCCTGTTGGAGCAGTTTCCAACACAAATAAACAGTAAATGAGCAGCGGTTAAAGACACGCTGGCCCCATCCTCAGTGCGGATCACATAGAAGTGCTTCTGAGTAATGGGGCGACGGTCCAGAAAGGTGAGGACTTCACTATAGATGAGGTCTCCTGTCCCGTCGGTTCCCTCAGAAGCCAAAACGAAGTCTCCAGCCCGCAAATCATGGATTTGTCGATGGGAACCGTCCTTCATGGTCACAAGAGCCCGTCCAGGAAAACAGCCACCTGTTTTTGCAGCTACTGAATGCTCTGAGGAAGGAATGGAGGAGAGGAATGGAAAGAAAAGAGAAAGCATTAAGATGAAGAACGGATTGGGTGCCCTGGCCCTGTTTCTAATCTTCACTTTTGACTGATATACCTCTGGCCTTTCCACCCTTCGTTCATTGCTTGGTCCTATGGGGTTTTCCTCAAGACTGGTTCAGGTGGTAAATAGGATCCTCAAAGTGAGACTTTTTTTTCCTCTTCATTGGTGTATGAGCGCCTCCTAGTGGACTGATTCTGACTTTGACTGGCACTGCCAGCAGTCTTTCCTCTTTAAACTATAAGATTTTGTACAAATGACAGTATATACATAACAATATACAGTATTAAATGCTTCTTCTGATCATGTCAGGGACAGCTGATTTGCATAACGATCTGGGCAGGAGAAAAACAGGAGAAAGAGGGGAAAGAAGAATTGAAATTTGGGAACAGAGAAAGAGATCATGAATATTAGAAACTTTATTATAAAATTCAATATATGCAAATAAAAAATATAATAAATAAAATCAGTTTTAGCCATGTTTATATTTAGTTTGTAGGCTTAAGCAGAGTAGATTTAAACAAAGGTGATTAATCTTTTCTTAATTATTAGCAGAAGTATTAATTCATTCAATAATTCATATTAATAAACAAGCATGCAGAAGTATTAGTTTCTAAATTGCAAGGGCTCCAATTATGCCAAATCTGTGGCATTGCTATAGGCTAAAACACAACATTTTAAAATCAGAATATAGAGTTTAGTTTAGTGTTTTTGTCATAATGTTACTTTACATCAATATTCTACATCATAAGTAATGGAAAAATACATTTTACATCAGCTTTCCCACTGTTTTGCCCCCATTCCGATTAATTTTTAGCATTAGAACAGATTAAATAGCATGTAGCCTATCCATGCTAAAAGCTAAACGCTACATGAAGCCTGTGTAGTCTTGAATGGAAGTAAGGATCAAGGTAAAGCATAGCAGGAAAGTGAGAAAGGTGAAAGTAGATGTTAGAAATGGTGAATGGAAAGTGCATTTGTTATTGGGCCCAGTGCTGCAAGCCTGTGCTGTTTAATGCTAATCATTCGAAGCAAATAAATTATATTTTATACCATAAGATGATTCCTACATGGCTCTACTCATTAGAAAGCCCATAATAACCAATAGTGTGTGTTGAACCAGGAACCTGGTGGGATTCCTTCTGTCTCATGCACTCAAAGCTTGGCCTCATCTTCTCACATTACATGACAGTGAGAAGCTTGGTTAGTTATGGTTAGCTTAAAATGATTTAAACATAGCATATGTGTTTATTTTATAAAGTTAATAATTGTGTATTAGTTTGAGTAAAATAAATACATATATTTATTTTTTTATTCCTCAAAATAATTTTAGTAGATCTGGCTTTGAAACATTCAAACTGTACCATAGCTAAGCATGACAAAAAGAAAACAGTAAATCATCTAAAATGGAAATATTTTTCAAATTACCACAAAATCAGCCTTAAATCTGAATAAATATGCTTTTCATTGATGTAGGAGAATATTTGAATCAACTATTTGAATTTTTGGATCTGAGGGATCTAAAAATTGTTAAAGATTGCCTGTAAAGGTAAGTATTAAAATTAATTTCTTAGCAATGCATATTACTAATCAAAAATTAAGCTTAAAGAATTACAAAATGTATTCATGGAACAAGGACTTTACTGATTATTTTATAGATTTTTGGCATAACAGAAAAATATACCTGCGCTTCAGGAGACTGGTTATGTCCTCCAGGGTCACAAATGTCTTTACAATCCTTTCATCATCTGAATCCATCTTTTTGTTTCAATAAAATAATCTTTTTTAAAGAGTGCCATAAGCAACATCCACGTTTCTCAATGCAATTAACGCAAAACTAACCCAAAAATGAAAACTGAAGGAAAATTTGAAGATTGTTAGTAATAGATGCCGATTTCAACGGTATACAAAGATAAAGTCAAAATTATAAGATAAAAAAGTAAAAGTTATGGCAGACCATTGAAATTATTTAAATGAAATTTAAATGATTAATTAAATTGTTGAAATGATGTCATACTTATTCCAAGTCACAATCATGAATTTAAAGGTCATAGTTGTGAATTTAACTTACTCATAATACATGCTAAATCAAAATTGTGACTAAATTGAAATTATGACTTTAAAGTCATAAATATGAGCTTTTAAATAATAACAATGAGTTAATATTTTTGAAAAATATAAATTGTAAAAATTATGAAAATTTGTTTTTGATAAAATTCAAAAATCTGATTGTAAACGTTTAAACTGTGACCTTAATGTTAAATTTATGAATCACACTAAACTGTATATAATTATTAGCTGCGTCATATCCATAACCATAACCAAATGTACACGTCATTATGGCAGCAATAAAAGATGTAGACGAGACTTTTATTAATAAATAGAACATTAAAAAAGATTTTCAGCTTAAACGTTTGCCCTTGGAGATTTACAAATTGCCAGTAAACAAACAGCTATTGGCAAAAATGTTCAAAAATAATGTGCAGTTTCTTGAATTGTTTTACCTTCCCTCAGTGCATCTTCAGTATTCATTTTTTGTTTTTGTCTGAATTTGTTTTTTTGGGGTTTTTTCACTCTCATAGTGCCGGTAGCTGCTGTCTAATATTATATGAATCACCAAGGACAAGTTTGTAAGTTTGTAGCTTTAAATCAAACCATTTGATCTGAAATTGTACTGAGGCAAAAAAAAAAAAAAAAAAACACATTTTTACCTACAGTACATACTTACATTTATGGTCTGCATGTAACAACCAGCGGCGGACTTAACCAATAAGCGAGGTAAGCAGCCGCTTAGGGCCCCAAGGAATAAGAGGGCCCTAACCAATGCCAAGAAGCCTATATTAATCATACAGTATAGCTCTTTTATCAATTTTCTATCATATGTTGTAAAATCTGTCTACAACCATTAAGATTTTAATGTTAATACTTCTTTTTAATAAATATTGGAACATTCCTTCTGTACTGCACATGCAAATATAAAATCTAACCATAAAAATGGCCAATTAATATATAGTTTGTGAACTTGTTTTTCATTTTTGAATTTATTGTATTTAATTTTACATTGAGAAGATAAAGGTTCCACTTATTTTATTTACTAGAAAAACAAAAAATATACAGAGAAAAGGTTTATCTACAGAGAAAGAGAGTGTTTTGAGTTTCAATGATTGGGCCCCATATCTTGAATTGCTTAGGGCCCCTGGTAACAACAGAGTTTTAATTTCGTTTTTGGTGAACAATACCTACAGTTGAGATCAGAATAATTAGCCCCATGTAAATTTTACCCCAATTTCTGTTTAAAGGAAAGATTTTTTCAACACATTAGTAAACATAATAGTTTTAATAACTCATTTCTAATAACTGATTTTGTTTATCTTTGACATGATAACTGTACATAATACTTTACTAGATTTTTTTTTTTTTTAAGATAATAGTATTCAGCTTAAAGGGACATTTAAAGGCTTAACCATGTAATTAGGCAAGTTAGGGTAATTGGGCAAGCTATTGTATAATGATGATTTGATATGTAGACTATTAAAAATATATATTGCTTAAGGGGGCTAATAATATGGAAAATTATATTAAAATGGTTGAAAAACTGCTTTTATTCTAGCTAAAATAAATCAAAAATTTTCTTCTTTCTCCAGAAGAAAAAATATTATTATAAAATTTTCTTGCTCTGTTAAACATAATTTGGGAAATTTTTGAAAAAGTAAAAAAAAAATTAATTCATTCAACCAAATATACTATTCTAAAGTCCCTCCCTTGCAATTGTTCTCATGGAGTATCCACTGTTTTCTCAGAAATAGATCTAATAAATGTGTGTGCTCATTTATAAGGACTAGTTTGTATCCTCTCACCTGATTTGACACTGCAGTGTACGTGGCCTTTGGATTCGTAATAGACCCAGTCGAAGCCTGCTTCCACTGCCAGACGGGCCAGCATGGCGTACTTGTTGCGGTCGCGGTCCGAGGTAGTGATGTCCACCGCTCTGCCCTCATAATGCAGAGACTCTTCAGAGTGATGGCCGTCCTCATCCCAGCCCTCCGTCACACGCAGACGCACGCCGGGCCACAGGTTCATCACCGAGATGGCCAGAGAGTTCAGCTTATCCTTGCAGCGCTGCCAAAAACAACAAATGACAAACACTGACAATCCAAAACACTTGACAAAATCAGATATTATTATTGTTGAATGCACTGTGAAAAATGCTGGGTACCACACAACTCCTTCATGTTGTCCCAATACAAATTGAATTAACTTGATCGATTTTACAAATTTAAGTGGATTGAACATAAAAAATTAGAGTTTCCCCCAAAAAATTAAGAATGGTGTTGTTTCAGCTAATTTCAAATAAGTAGTTTGAACTCAACTCTGTTTATTTCTATAGCACTTTCAACAAACCACAATGGACACCAAAGTGCTGTACATAAAAAACACATAAAACACAGGCAAACATACACAGAACTACACATAAATTCACAACACATGATTAAAAGCTAAAGAAAATAAGTGAGTTTTCATTGACCTTTGAAAAGACTCAAGGGTTGGAGCTGTTCTTGCGGAAAGGGGAAGATCGTTCCAAAGTCTTGGAGCTGCTACTGAAAAGGCTCGATCACCTCGAACAAGCAGCAAACATATTTCTTCGAGTGTGACATCTATGATGTTTTTATAATGCATCATAATGCATCTGTAAAAGGTCTGTAAAGCTTAAAATATCAGACCCGGTTGTGAACATGCATGACACCCCGCATGGAAAGCACCTATATAAACATATATGTTTTAATATAGTTTTTGATATAGATTTTTGATATATGTGACATACAGTTGAAGTCAGAATTACTAGCCCCCCTAAATATTTCCCAAATGATGTTTAACAGAGCAAGGAAATTTTCACAGTATGTCTGATAATATTTTTTTTCTGGAGAAAGTCTTATTTGTTTTATTTCAGCTAGAATAAAAGCAGTTTTTATTTTATTTTTTTAAACCATTTTAAGGTCAAAATTATTAGCCCCTTTAAGCAATTTTTTTCCTATAGCCGACAGAACAAACCATCGTTATACAATAACTTGCCTAATTACCCTAACCTGCCTAGTTAACCTAATTAACCTACTTAAGCCTTTAAATGTCACTTTAAGCTGTATAGAAGTGTCTTGAAAAATATCTAATAAAATATTATTTACTGTCATCTTGGCAAAGATAAAATAAATCAGTTATTAGAAATGTATTATTAGAACTATTCTGTTTAGAAATGTGCTGAAAAAATATTTACGTTAAATAGAAATCGGGGAGACAAATAAACAGAGGGGTTAATAATTCACAATACAACTGTATATAAAATTGGCCATTTTCCTATATTATATGTACATATAAGGGTACATACTGTACCTGTATATGCACATATATGTTCACCTATATGTTATTAAAATTATTAAAATACATAGCTGATAGACAACATAATTTAAAATGATTTTTTGTACTGGCCCAATCGGGCCAGTGGTTCAGATTTTTACTTGCCCTGCCAAAATTTTCACTGGCCCCACCAAAAAAATAAGTTAACAGCTGTTTCTTAACCACATATTTTAAATAATGTGTCAAAAATAATGTCTGTGAATCTAGAATTAAATGTTTTTTTAAATGTTAATTAATATATAATGAGCAAAATTCAAAGTGTTATGCAAACAAAAAGAGCAGTATAGAAGTTCTAAATTATTTAAATAGATAATAAATAATTATTTATATAAATTATTCATTTTTTTCATTGTGTCGTAAGGATCTGCTTCAAGATGTTACAAACAGGTGTTTTCTTTTAGCCTCATTATTTGATGTTGTCGTCTCTTCGCTGGACTGGTTGTTACCAGGTTATGGAAAAAATTATATGCTGAAAACATCCAATCAGATAAGAGGAACTGAAAAGCAGTTTGGTGTTCACGACATTACAGAAAAGGTAGCATTTAAAGGCTTAAAAGCACAAACTGTTTCTCGTTTTTAAGACTGTATTTGCACACAATTGACAAATAGTTGCAGGGAAATTAAATATTAGTAACAAGGCAGAGCCAGTAACGATCCTGTCTACTGTCCCAGGCATCTCTCATGCTGGCCCCGGGCCATCGGGCAGTCCTTATTGTTATATTTAACAATTATACAAGCACTTATTGTGTGTGTATATATATATATATATATATATATATATATATATATATATAGATATATATATATATATATATATATATATATATATAGTACAAGAACAAAAGTAAGGCAAAAAAACAACAATAAAAGAAAGAAAACAAAATTTTGTGATACATTTTGTGATACATTTCCTTCTTTTCTTCATACAAGAAAGAATTGACCTTGTAAATGTTTCAGGAAAACGTGTAGACATCATAGCCTTCCATCTCCTCTCACTTATTTGCCATAGTTAAATTCCATAACATGCCAATTACATGTGATACCAAAACTCAAGTGGCACATACATAGGTTATTTTGCATTTTCTAAAGTTAGTTCTTAGTTATTGCCTTGTTAATAGAAAACATGATCTAGGCATCATGTATGACAGTTGCCAAAGTGAGATATGAGCTATATAGGAGACATATCATGAACATATAGGGCTTATATGTGGATATGAAGAAGTAATACAGGAGACCTATTTGGCCTGTATATGCACATATATCCACCTCAATTTTGCCTATATGTGGCATATATACACATATATAGCATATATATTATCATATATGTGCATATATACTGCAAATAGGTTTCATATGCACATACATCCTCATATATGTTCTTTCCATGTGGGATACGCTGCTCATGCCTTGTAAAACTGGCATAACAGCCTTTTATGTGGAGGTGTCAGCACGCAAAGATCTTTTTGTATTCTATAGAATTGTCTATGTATATTGAGGGGGCCGTGCCCCAATAGAGCTTTATGTCTAGCAATGCCCCTGGTTTCAGGTACGCTGCATGCGCATAGGTATGAATGGAAATCTATGGGGTGAAAAGAACAGTGTGACCAAAGCTTTAAACTGTAATCTGCTCAACGAATGTTTACATTTGTAAGATTTGTAATATTTAGTGATTGTAAAACAAAGTCATGTGGATTTTTATAACTCTAACTCAGCATCTCATTTCAGAGGCTGCTACTGTCCTCCTGAGGTCACATTTTGGCCACAGTCGCATATATTGAGCAGCCTTCATGAGTGCAACATCCAGGGAGTGCTGAAATATAATCAGGTAAACTGACAGTGGGAAGATTTGTGGAGACCAAAACACACCTCCATACACTATAGATGAATGACGGATGAATTTACATCGGCGGTTCACACTCCATCTGCAGTGTGTGTATGGGCCAAACAGTAAGCTATGGCCCAGATGCGTGTGTAGTGCGGATGCAGGCGTTGAGATACATTACTCCACTGACCCCTTACTTTTGAGGGCAGAGTGATAATGTAAATAGCTCCCTCATTAGGGCATTCACCTCACAAGTGGTTTCACTTTCCAAATCGTCGGTTCGAGGCTCACTTGGAGTGGGTAGACTAAAATCAAGATGCACTTTAAGATTTAGTTTTTTTATTGCTTAACAGGAAAAGTTGTCCTTAAATAGAACACACATTAATTTATACAAATATATTACATTATTCTTAGTATTAAAAAAAAACAATTATTATCCCCAGGAAAAAGGGCACTTTCTCTCCAGGAAAAGGGCAGGGGCTCAAGCACCCAAAGACCCCCTACTACCCCCCCCCCCCCCCCCCCCCCCCCCCCCCCCCCCCCCCCTTCTCTAACTCAGATGAACAAGTATGTTCACTTATCGTGTTTCTTAAACATCTGCATATCTGCAAACATATTTATGCTTTAGAAGAATCTCCTTTAATATAACTGCAATCAATATCTTCAATTATTAACAAAATATATAAAAATGTAGGTCAACTTGTCATGGTTTGTGTAGCGTAAATGAGCAGTGTGACAGTATGTAAACCCAACTGAATGCTGAACTCTGAAACCCAAGTTAACAATTAAACAAACAGAGGGAGTTTGCTTTGCGTGCCGGACTATGAAACTATTCTCCACTTTGTGAATTTCCTACAAGGAGTATGGATTTTGGTGAGCTTATGCGAAAAAGCCCGTGGCAGGCAGTTGCTAGGTGAGAAACGCAGTGAGCAATGGCAAATATAATCCTGACGGGCATTTGTAGAAGTGACGCATTTGTGGTTAGCACAAACACTCGGAGCCCATGGCCTGATAAATCCCCGTCTCAACCAGAGGCCACGAGACATGCAAGGTCACTGGATAACCACCAACTAAGTGGTCACAAATTGCTTACTGAGTGACGGCAGAGGTTCTTTGATGCTGCCGTTCTAAGTCCTCGCTACATAGTCGTGCCATCAAACCGTCTATTTCTGTCCTCAAAATTGGAGACCCACCTTTCCACTCAATAGCTACTTTATAAAACTCTGCGGACGATCTGTTTGAGTTCTGAGCTCTGTGATTTGTTGTCGGGATCTGCATTTCAGAGCTGTTCCTCATCTGGATGGATTTCATGTTAACTCACGGCGCATTAACTAATGTTAAGAAGCATAGATTTGGATGTTTATAACGCTTTAGTAACTATAATAAATAAATGCTGTACACGAATTGTTCACAATTAGTTCATTCGTTCATTTTCCTTCAGCTTAGTCCCTTTATTTATCTGGGGTCGCCACAGCAGAATGAACCGCCAACTTATCCAGCATATGTTTTTATATGCTGGAACCCAGCACTGAAACACCCATTCACTCTCACATTCACTCACATACACTAAAGACAATTTAGTTTATTCAATTCACCTATAGCGCATATCTATGGAGGAAACCCACGCATATCACCTGGAGGGCTCGAACCAGCGACCTTCTTGCTGTGAGACTATTTTTATTTCATGTTACTAAATACATTAACTAGTATTAACTAATGAAACCTTATGGTAAAGTGTGACCTAAAATCGGCTGAACTAGATACTAAACATTCAGAATTGGAAGCTGCTGGAACTATTGAAGCTACTTTTTACGGTGTTGTTTAACAGTATATTATGAAAAGAAACATTAGGATCTTCAAAAAAAAAAAAACATTTTAAACCTCCTAAAAAATGACATAATTGGGGTATTTTAAGACAAACATCTAAAACTACACTCTTAAAAAAAATCTAAGTTGTTTTAATATTAATTGGTTCAAATATGGACAACCCCAACCTCTGTTGTTGTTTTTTTCTTAAAGGGGTGGTCCACTATGATATCCAGCCTGATCTCACGAAAAAAACGCAAGCATTTTATGTTGTGCCAGTTTAGTGGCTAATTCGTACAAATTCCTACGAGTTCATTTGTACAAAAATGTGTGATTTAAAAAAGGAGACGTGGCACCGAACCCCACCCCTAAACCCAACTGGTCATTGGTTGATGAGCAAATCCTACTAAATTGTACAAATTAGATCGTACGAATTCAAATGAATTAGCCACTAAATCAAAAGTTCCGAATTGCCGTGAGATAGTGTTGTGATATCATATTTTAAACTTTGGTTGATGTGTAAAGTAGCTGTGTGAACATAAACAACATCTCTGAATGTTATACGCTCAAAGTTCAATGCAAAGGGAGACATTGTTTTTACAGAGTTAGCTTAGCAAAGCCTACAGCGAATGAAGTTTGGGGACTAAAAAAATACATCCGGGGTAATGATGTCATAAATCCTTCAGGTTACGTGCACACACCCACGCAGTAAAGGGGGATGGCCAAATGTGCTGTATATTATAGCAGAGACAGCTAAAATGTCACCCAAACGCTGCTTTTCCACAGAGCTTCTTCTGTTTCTGTATTTGGGCTTCCAAAGGACACAACACAAAGACAGAAGTGCTTACAGTTTTATTTTAATTATGTTCCAGAGAATTATAAAAAAAGATATAGCTAGCACTTGAAAAAGTTCATTTACAGTTACATTGACTGACAGTATTTACGCAGCAGAGGCAAAGTGTGTGCTAGTACAGGCGTGGCGCTGCCAGCATGTTAGCTGACCAATCAAAACCTCTTCAGGGCAGGCTTTCGGAGGAACTAGGAAACATGTCGTTTTCATGTTAGCTGAGTAGCTGTAAATAATTAAATTAAGATCTATGAAAAAATAACGTGATTTTCTACAAATGAAGCATGAGCACACATTGCTATGCATATTATAAACACAACCAAGCCTTAAAAATACACTCTGGACCACCCTGTTAAAGGTGCAGTATGTACGCTTGACACCCCCTAGTGTTTGAAATAGGTATTGCATCCCTGGATCAAAACAATAGCACCCAATAGAAGGAATATTTTCCATATTAAAAGAAGGTTTTGTTCTAACCAACACCTCAAATTGATATCTTAGAAAGGACTTCTATTTCCTGCAGCTGAACAACAGAAAACTATAACAATGATCCCCTCAGGTACACCTCATGTGCTTTATTCAGCATTAAACGCTAACAATGTGAGTTTGAATGCCCTTTTACATGACATTTATTGCCATACAACTGAAAACAGCAGCAGATAGTTCAAGATCGTGAAAATACAATAAACTGTTTGAAATTAAACTTTAGAACTGTGACTCAAAACCAACACATATGAGTGATTTAGCATCTACATTTAACAATGTTAAAGAGGGTTTGTATGTATTAATTAGATCAAAAACTTTCCCATAATGTTTATGTTCGTAATATTATATATTATTATTTGATAATTAACAACTTCATGTGGAACTCTGAATCTGTGTCTCATTTCTGAGGCTGCTACTGTCCACCGGAGGTCACATTTCGGTGAAGGACGCATACTTTGAGAGCCTTTCTCTATGAATGAAATATGTGGTTTTCCATCAAGGCATCCTGGGGTGCTGAAATGTAATTGGCTAAACTGGCAGTGGGCAGAATAAAAGTACCAAAACAAAGACAGACGTTCCAGCACGTAATGCACATTTTCAAAACAGAATATCAGGCTTTAGCATTGATTTTCAGATAAACAGGTATGTTCACTTGGCATGTTTCTTAAATATCTGCAAACATCTGATGGTGTTTATACGTTTTAGAAGAGTCAAAAACTTCTATAGAGCACCTTTAAATATATCATTTTAACCCTACAGTTTGGTTTGTCCATATTTGACCCAAAACCACAAGCTCTCATTTCAGAGCTGTGCTTTGTCTGTAAGGATTTCAGATCATCATATAGTCCAGAGCCGGTATATGGGAGAGGAAAGGAGATTGAAAAGTGTGTTTGGTTTTTCTGTTGAGTCTCTGAGTGTTGCTGAAACCCAAACATGTACAGAAGCAAATGCTTAGACTACAGTCAAAGCATCAACAATGATAATGCACTCTCCCACACTCCAATATGCATGCTTGCGTGTAATGAGTAATGAGTTAACCGGTTACTGTAATTCAATGACTTGGTTCACCACCGAAAAGGTAAAGTAAGGGGGTTACGGTTCATTTTTAGGTCATTTTCTTATAGCTACTTATAATGCAGTGCATAAATGGGAGAGTGTGTGGGTGTTTCCCAGCACTGAGGGTTATATTGTGAGTTCTGGATCGAGTATCGAGTCAATTGGTGGTTCATTCCACTGTGGCGACCCCTTGATGGAGCAGGGAATAAGCTGAAGAAAAGTTAGTGAGCGTGTGTATATGTGTGTGTTCGTTTACAGATGTTTTTACAGTATGTTATGTATGAAAGATGGTGTCGTTGCTTTAAAAACTGTTGTGTTTTTATACATATACAATACAAATTTTCTTGTACGGCAGAGTAATTCTATTTGTAGACTAAAGAATCTTATATTTGTATTTAAAATGCTTATTTTGTATTAAAACTAAAAGGCCATGTGTCCCTCAAAATGAAACCTTTAAGGGTTTTAGACATTCTAATGTCTATTGATTCAACTAATTAAATTCCCAATTGAGAAATTAAAGTACTTTTCAGACACAGGGATGCAACAATTCACCGTGAGTCAATTCAAATATGTGACGATTCAAATCGGTAGAAATGTTGAATGAATCGCGATACATGTTTTGAACAGAGGGGGCGCTGTGTTTTCAAGCACAAGCTCGCTTTACCTGCACATCACCGGCGAGAAGGAGGTGTAGCGCCAAATTAAAATGACAGCGGTGAAGTGCGCCAGACAAAACACAAACTGTGTGCAAATACGGCAAAAAGACACCTACTGTACATTAACAGAACAGCTAATATGATGCAGCACAGTGAAAAACTACTGAAACTAGTCAAAAAAACGACTGTCACAAACACAACATGCCGAAAGCTAGCTCTCTGCAACTCTCACATGGTCGCCCGCTGAAGCTAAGCAGTGCTGCGCCTGGTCAGTACCTGGATGGGAGACCACATGGGAAAGCTAGGTTGCTGCCGGAAGTGGTGTTAGTGAGGCCAACCTACGGTCTGTGTGGGTCCTAATGCTCCAGTAGTAAAAGGGTCTCCATGCTGCTCAGTGAGTGCTTTCTTTCGGATGAGACATTAAATCGAGGACCTGACTCTCTGTGGTCATTAAAAATCCCAGGATGTTCTTCGAAGAAGAGTAGAGCCATTGGTAACCCAATGTTGTAACCAAAGAATAACCAAATGAGTAACCCATTGGCCTCTGTCCATCATGGCCTCCTAACCATCCCGATATCATAATTGACTCCTCTACACCAATAAGCTGGTGTGTGGTGTGCGGTCTGGCGCAATATGGCTGCTGTCGTGTCATCCAGGTGGATGCTGCACACTGGTGGTGGGTGAGGAGATCCCCCACATTGTGTAAAGCTCTTTGAGTGTCTAGAAAAGCACTATATAAATGTAAGGAATTATTATTAATTATCAATTATTATTAAAAAGCTATTAATATGCCAAAACTTGCAGATTGGTATAATTTGCAGCTCCTCTTGCTCCGAGTGCTACAGAGATCACACGGTTAATCAGTTTTTTCATAGTGAAAGTGTGAAGATGTTTTTCAGACTGAAAGAGAAGAACCAGGTATAACATTATTTTACCCTCTCCTTTTCAAATTATTCATTCATTCATTTTCTTTTCTGCTTAGTCCCTTTATTAATCTGGGGTCGCCACAGCGGAATGAACCACCAATTTATCCAGCATGTTTTTAAGCATCGGATGCCCTTCCAGAACCCATCACTGGGAAACATCCATACACACATATTCACACACATATACTACGGACAATTTAGCTTACCCAATTCACCTGTACTGCATGTCTTTGGACTGTGGGGGAAACCGGAGCACCTGATGGAAAGCCACGCCAACAAGGGGAGAACATGCAAACTCCACACAGAAGTGTGAACTGACCCAGCTGGGATTTGAACCAGCGACCTTCTTGCTGTGAGGTCACAGTGTTAACCACTAACCACCCTCTGTTCCATATTAAATATAATTAAAAAAAAAATTTTTCCAATAAAATCGTTAAACCTGCAGTTGGCCATGGCCATATTTGACCCAAATTTGTAACAACCCAGCATTTTTTTAGAGTAGCATGTGGTGAAGTGTTGGCTTCTTCTAATGGATCAGTTAGAGACTGAATCTATGTTGTATTATTGTCAGATTTTTTGCAAATATTGAACATGATCTCTATTTTAATTCTCAGTTCTTTTACTGCAGGTTTCTGGAGGGGAATTAAATAAGCTAAATTGGCGGTAGTGTGTGTGAATGAGTGTGTATGCATGTTTCCCAGTACTACACAACAAAAATTCCAGTGTTAAATATACAGTGTGATTTTTTAATTATTTTTTTGGTGTTGTTTAGTGTTAAAACCGGAGTACATTTTAATCAACGAGTGTGAAAGAGAGTATACTTAAGAGTTTTTTTTTTCAGTGTTAAACTTTTAACCCAATATGCAATGTATTTCCCACTAGTGATGGGAAGTCCAGTTTTTTTTACTCGAACCGGTTCTTTCGGACAGTGATCAAACCAGTATGTTTTACGAGTCTTGATGATATAATAAATTATAAGATATAATAAATTAATTCTCATCAGAAGCAGTGTATTATATGCATTCATTAGCTTATACACATGCATAAATCATTTAGATTTATTTGTTATTAAATAAATTAATGTACAAATTTAATATATTAACTCTCTGAAGAGTAACACACTCTCCAGTTTAATGTAAGAATAAACTCTTACTGTGTTAAAATGAAGTCTGTGAGTAATGTACAAATTCCACACTTTAGAAAGTGTTATTTTAACTCCAAAATGGAGGGAGTCATATGTACACCCAAGGAGTGTGAAGTTAAACTCAAATTGAGTTAAATGTACACTGATTTTTTTGCTGTGGTTGGAGCTGAAAGAGCATCCGCTGTGTAAAACATATGCTGGATAAGTTGACGGTTCATTCTGCTGTGGCGACCCCTGATGAACAAAGGGACTAAGCTGAAGGAAAATGAATAATTTGGAACAACTCCGCATGTTTAGAGTACGAATAGCCAGTTATTTATGAAAAAGGTTATTGAATTTGTACACATCTAGATTCAATTTTTGTTTTATGCCACAGGCCAAGATTTTGGGGAATACTGTATTACATGGAACAGAACAGCATGGACATACTTTGAAATATCTCCTTTGAAAAGTCAGATTATTTCTTTCTCAGATTTTTATGGGACAAAAACCATTTTAGATGCATTTTGCTCGCTCTACCATAAAAATGAACATTTCTCCATCCAACGAATTAAAACAAACTTTTCTGGATCTTGAATAATTTCAGCGAATCTCAAAAAGAGCCTGACTGATAAACTCTTAAACTGCAAGCGGTTTAAGGTGACCTGCAGAAGGAAACAGTAGTTTATGGTTAACTAGAAATATGTGCGTTTGGCATCACTTCAGAAATGCCAATCTGAATAGACAAAAAGGGGTTTTCAGTTGTAAGAATACAATATTTATGAAGGCATTTTCCCCGAGCGCGTCTTTGGATTGGACGATAAGAATAGCGTCTCGGCAAGCTGTAATAGATGCCTATTCACATAGCGGTGTGGATTTCAGCTTTTTGCGTTGTGGTTGCAGAAGTGAACTGGACTTCATAAATCAGCCCGTGAACTCTGTTAGTTTTGCTTTCAAAGCGGAGATCGACAGGTTTTTCAGGAGGAGAGCCTTCACGCTGACCGCGGGCTACACAAACATTCACCGGCGGCGCGGGGCCCTGAACACTCGCGCCTGTATGAGGAAAAATCGAGAATAAGGTGGAGAAAAATATGTGTGTAATTAAGGCTTAAACGCATGCGAAGCCGACGACTATTTTTACACACGTACGCTACGAAAACAAACACAAAAAGTAGCAGAATAAAAAGGAAAAACAGACCCGAGGTTGTCTCCAACGGCCGCCCTCATAAATCGCGGGAAGGTCAGGTAAACGAGCGCGGAGAGGTGACAGGTAAAGACGGGGTGAAATCTACGAGTTCCCACGTGGCTTTATGGACATTAACGTGCTGGCATTCAGAGGAAAGGAGCTGATATAAATACCTGAAGGTGAGGGGGAGATTGGAGTCAAAATAAATTCCACTCGGGACCACATCAACGTCGTAAAAAATATCTGAGAGTCAGAAAGGGGGGGTGTATGCCGTTAATCACAAGCGGTCGTGTTGAAGCATACGGGTAAACATTAAAACAGTCACAGGTCATGCTCAATCTACAAGGGCAGTTTAATGTTTTCTTTTCCAATCGCGCTTAAAACAGCGGCGGCACTGTTTTAATTAAACGTTTCAGGTTTCCTTTCCCGTCGTTTTATTGACAGTCACCCCTTTTGCGTTCATTCATTCACATAAATTGAGCAAGAGCCCCGTGGGAGAAAGTTCAAATATGCGGTTATAAAATAACCTGACGACTACCGTGTCTTTAATTTGACGAAACCTGCCCCCATATTCTCTGTTCTGCAGACTGAAAGAGCTGAAACCTTGAATGAACTCAAGGATTTTCACTTTTCCTGAAAGAAAAAAAACAACAAAAACTGCGGTCCTCACAAACACCGGTGTCCGTTTTTCATCTATGAGACAGTAGTAAAAGAAAAGTGACCTGAACAAAGGGTGCTGGAAAAGGGCATTCTGCAAAGTGATTAAGCCATAAACTCAATATACTACTAACAATAAACCACGTTATTCCAGATGGTGTGTCCCAAAGTCAAGTCACTTTTGATGAATGTTTAAATGAGCAGAATTTTCGAAAACAAAATGAACACATCTATTAAAGTGGAACAAATAAAATAGGAACTGTACTGTATATTGAACAAATAGTGCAGTATTATAAGGTTCTATCTGACATTTTTGTCAAAATTGAGTTATTGACATATTCTTATTAATTGACACCTTATTTACATGATGGGATGTTTTTTTATGTTGTTAAAATTGTAAGACTTAAAAAAAACTAAAGACTAAAAAAAACAAATGTTACACATGCACTGTTTGCTATGGGATGCAAAAACTTTGAAGCTCAGTATCTCAAAATCATTCAGAACGCAGATAGAACCTTATAATTCCAAGGTGATGATATGTTAAATATTTTCCCAGCGATGAGTATCCGCTGCGTGAAACATATGCTGGATAAGTTGGCGGTTCATTCTGCTGTGGCGATCGCAGATTAATAAAGGGACTAAGCCGTAAAGAAAAAGACTGACTGATGTTAAATATCTAACAAAACTGTTACTGATACATGAACTGTTTTCGTTCTGCGTTCACATTAGCAGTTTTCTTGGCTAATGTTTGTTGTATGTGTGTACGCATAAGTGATGGTACTATTATCAACATATTAGCTTTAGAATTGTGTAAAGGTGTAAAAGCAGCAGCAGAAAATATTTGCATTTGGCATCAAAAATGCCAATCTGAATGGACAAAAAGGGGTTTTCAGATGCAAGAATACAAAATTTATGAAGGCATTTTCCCCGAGCACCATAAACCATAAAGTCAATATTTTACTAATCATAAACAACGTTATTCAAGATGGTCTGTCCCTGTTATAAGTCAAGTCACTTTGGATGAAAGTGTAAATTAACAGAATTTCTGAAAACAAAAATATCACATGTATTAATGTGGTACAAATAAAATAGGCACAGTATATTGAATAGTAGCATTATAAGTATCTGTTAAATATCTAATATAGAACTGTCACTGATACATGAACTGTGGTCATTCTGTGTTCACATTTGCTGTGCAGATTTCTTGGCTAATCTGGACTGAACCAAATAAAGTTTAGCCCTTCTTACTTGGCATTCATCTGAAGATACTTCGGAATAACTAAAACAGTGTTGTGTGCTGGGCTAAATTAGTTTGTTGCATGTGTGATGATACCCAGCAATCATTTAATTGTTTTTAAAAGATGTCTAATAGACGACTAAACATAGTCGTCCTGGTTAAAACAAGGCTAAATTTGAGCTGTCAGTGAAAAATCTAATAGAATAGGCCAAAACTAGACTAGTCATCAAATAAACAGAAATTAATAACTACTAAAGACTTTCTAATCGGTCTATTTGACCACTAGTCTAGTTTTGGGCTGTTCTTAGATGTCTGTTAGATTTTCACTGACAGCCCACGTTTAGCTGTCGACATTTACATGTCTATTAGACATTTATTACACACAAAATTGTTTGCTGAGTACTTTTATAAACATATGAGCTAAGAATTGTGTAAAGGTGTAAAAGCAGCAGCAGGAATTCTGTACAAACAAAGATCTGTGGCACAGAGATGCTTTTCCAACACCTGTATCGAACTGTAATGCGTAACATTATGGCTATGAAGAAAAAAAGGAGGAAATTATTCAGAGTTTTGTCTTTTGTTATCTTCTGAGTGCTGTTTTTGTTTCATTTTGATGTCTTCGGTCAGCATTGCATGCACATT
>CAIGQQ010038854.1:5772706-5817949 GCA_903798035.1 Danio albolineatus | reverse complement strand
ACAAAAACATAACAACAAACTCTGGTGTATGCTCTGTTATTGTGGTTTATTTATATAAGTGAACACTAGTTTCAGACAGTCTTTTGTGTGGTTTGACTGAAATCTGAATGTGAACTGGACCAGAGACATCTAAATAAACCAAAAACAGCATGATATCATGACTATGACGTGACAGAATGAGGAAGCACACTTATGATTATCACTTTATGTTGTTTCCAGTTTAATACTGCTGTTGCAAATGTATGTTGAAGCAGATGTTCATTCATGTGTGTGATAAAGAGAACCCTTGATACTGTTTACTCAAGAACTCCCAATGATAAAATCATATCAAATATACACATGCAATGAACAAGTTAAGCTCAGCAAAAAGTATTGTTTTGGATATCATAAAAGACTTTTTATTTTCGTGTTTATAGAAAATGAACCAAGACAATTAGTTAGTCAAATAAATCACGTTATCAGAGAAATCACAGCAGTTAATTTTACTTGCATTACTTTCACTAATTACTGTACTTCTTTAAAACATGCCGCTAACCTTTACTTAAAGGGATAGTTCACCCATGAAATGAAAATTTACTCACTATTTACTCTCGCTGATGTGGTTACAAGCATTTGTGAGTTTATTTTTTTCATTTGAAAAGAGCAGAAAACCGACAACCAGTGATCCCATAGTAGGAAAAACGAATATATGGAAATCAATGGTTACCGGGATATCTTCTTTTGTGTTCAACAGAGAAAAGAAACTCAAACAGGTTTGGAGCAAGTGAAGTGTGAGTAAATAATGACAATTTTCAGTTTCTATCACTTTAAGCACACAGCAGTACAATGAAATAATGTGCTGCACCTTCACTTGCAGAAATAAAGGTACGGGAGCTGTCACTGGGCAGTAGCTTTTCAAATGATACATAGCAAAGAGTCCACAGTAGTACCTTAAAGGTGCATATTAGTGCCCAAATGTACCTAAAAGGTACCTTTGAGGTACCATTGTGGACTCTGCAGGTACAAATACGCACCTTTTGAAAAGGAACTGCCCCAGTGACAGCTCCTGTAGCTTTATTTCTGAGTGTTCAAGCACTTTTACAGCAGCAGCAAGAGTAAAAATGAGTAATTATTAATAAAAACTACATTATGACATTGATAAAGACACTTAAATGGATAACTCACCCCCAAAAATCAAATCGTTGTCATATTTTAGCATCAGGCTGTTTAATTTTGCAAGAGTTTGTCACGTGTGGCATAAAGACTTTTCTCAAGAGATAATCTTTCATATGCACAGAAAAAACACTTAATTAATGTGAATTATTATTTAAGTGTATGTAATGAGTGTTGAATTAAACCCCGATTTTGTCTGTTCGTCGTGCGTCTGCCTCACCTGCGTCATCATGCGGTCCGCACCTGTGTTCTCCTCATCCTTGAAGATGATGTCCGGGTTGTAGTTTGGCGTCAGCTCTTTAAAGCGCTCGGAGCTGCGGGTGACCTTCCCCTCATATCTCCCGCTGGCCCCCAACGTTTTCTCGGCTACGTTTGGACTGAACTGCTTATAGGCGAGAGGCGTGAGTTTCCGCGGAGTCCGTCTCTTGCCGTAACCTCTGCCCGGTCCACAGCTGTCGTACGCCGGCGAGAAAGCCAAGATGAAGCCGGTGAGGAGCGCCGCCGCCGTGGAGAGTCTCATGCCAACCGGTGCCAGCGGGCACTCCGAGAGATGGAGTGTCAAAAACGGTGAAGATGACGATAAAGCGACCCTCCTCCCCCCAATCTCAGCTTCAGACCCCGAGCAAGATCACCGGAGGGGGAGGAGGACCAGTCTATTAGGACACCTGGCGCTCGCCATCCCTTTGCGCAAGGAAAGACACCCCGGCAGAAGCAGGGCTCGGTCTATGGTGACTTCTATTGCCAGACCGTCGGTCCTCCTCTCAGGTCTGTAAAAGTCGCTTTCTCTCAGTCCAAGCGGAGACAGGGGGAATAAATAGAGAAGTTCCGTTTATCTTGGCACGCGCGCTGAGAGTCGCCTGCAGGCGGGTCCTGGTTGCGCAGAGCCGCGGTCAGAGTGCGCGTCCCCGCAGCGGTTTCTGGCTCCCGGCTCTGCTGTTTGACTTGTGCGCTGTGGAAATGGAAGTGACCCGAGCTCAGATGCTACTGAAGCAGCCGCACCCTGGCAGTCCTGCCCTCTGTCTGTGTCTGCCCTCCTCTCCACCCCTCCAGGCGGACGCGCTTTATCAGCCCTGCTCTTCTCCCCCTGTGCCGCAACCGCGTGGCGGCTGCCAAGACGCGGACAAACAGGAGGCGCATTACAGGTCTGGCCTCTCGGACCCTGAAGTGTCCAGTCCTTTGAATTCATCCGAGCTGCAGTGCTGATGTACTGCCTGCCTGACAGCGGTACGTCAGCACACGTGTAGTACTTAAACACAAGCGCGCGCACACATGCTGTTACAGAGACTGAGGTTTTGACAGGGCTAATTAAAGTATATCGAAAATGTGTTTGTATCATAGTTTTTTATAGGATTTATGTTTTTGGAGAATTTTTGTAAAATAACTGTTACAGATGTGCATGTACAGGCAATTAAAATAGTTTCTTATTAAATGCAGATATTATTTAACTATTAATTGTTTACAGGTTTACTGTTTTGTATTATTATCATTTCTTCAAACAAATCAGAAAAAATGTGCAATAGTGGAAAATATATCATTTTATATTTTTTAAATTTACATGTTTCATCATTTTCAATTTATGTATTGATGCTTAGATTTTATGTATGGCCTACACATTTGTCGTCCATGTGGTCTTTACTAAATGTGCTTTATAAATAAATGAACATAAACTTAACAAATAAAACTATTTTATAATGCATTAATAATGCAATTCATATGTATATTTTATGTATATATTTTTATATGGCTCCACGGTGGAGTAGTGGGTCGCACGATTGCTTCACAGCAAGAAGGTCGCTGATTCGAGCCTAGTCTGGGTCAATTTGCATTTCTGTGTGGAGTTTGCATGTTCTCCCCGTGGTTGCGTGGGTTTCCTCCGGGTGCTCTGGACTCTGGTTTCACCCACAAGTCCAAAGACGTGGTACAAGTGAATTGGGTAAGCTAAATTGTACGTAACGTATGTGTGTGAATGAGTATGGATGTTTCCCAGAGATGGGTTGCAGCTGGAAGGGCATCCGCTGCGTAAAACATATGCTGGATAAGTTGGTGGTTCATTCCGCTGTAGCGACCCCAGATTACCAAAGGGACTAAGTCGAAAAGAAAATGAATGAATGAATTAATTAATATTTTTATATTCAGTTAAATTTCAAACTTATATTATACCCCATTTCAGTTTATTATTATTATTATTTTTTTAATTATCAGTTTTTTTTTTGAGTGGATTATTAAACAAAATTGATTCACGCTGTATTATTAATACTGCATTTATTTCATTTTGTTAATAATTATTTTGTTTTCCACTGTTCAATTAATGATTTTACAACCAATCATAATAAGTACATGTTCCCTTAAGTGAATATCATAAGAGCCTTAAAATATATATATATATATATATATTAAAGTAGTGGTAAACTTGATGGTTTGTTACTGGTGCAAAGTGGTCTGTCTTGTGGAACATGCACGAGCTGACCAAAATAACTTTGGTTGAGCTAGAATTTATGTAAAAATAATCAACATCATATGAGCTACATATAATCTGATGTTTGAGTTAATAAAACATCAGCCTCTCATAACAGCAGAATGATGCTTATTGTTCAAAATCCATCAGAACAATCATAAATGAGTGTCTTTTTGTGCTGATACCCTGGATGGTTTAGGCCTGTCAAAGATTTTTAATAAATATGACACAAAAATCGCCATTAGGTGGTGGAAACTCCATAGTAAGTGATTCATTGCATCATTTATTCAAACCAGTCACTAAAAACAGCTAGGTTTTATGCAAGGTTCTGTGATTTGAACCATTTAAAACGCACACACATGCACAGCTAACTTCCTATAAATAGAATGATTTTTATACTGTATCTTCTATAACCCAACACCCAACTCTCACAGAAAACTATCTGCTTTTTTACGTTTTTATTATACCTCACTATGTGAGATTTACATTATGAGCTGTTTTTATCTTAGAGACGAAATAATAATTATAATAATAATAATTCCCCATCAAAATTTACTGGAATTGCTATACTTGTGGGGACATTTAGTCTCCACAATGTATGGAACACAAGGTACACACACAGGTCTATTTTAACCAACACAGTTTGAACTTCGTCATTTAATTGTTGTACATTACATATACATGACAGAGTATAACATTTGCGATCAAGCACAGCAGTTTTTCAGAAAAAATCTTCTTATTTGATATTCCCAAACTACACTCACTCACACACTCACCACTTTATTAGGTACACCTTGCTAGTATCGGGTTGGACCCCCTTTTGCCTTCAGAACTGCCTTAATCCTTTGTAGCATAGATTTAACGAAGTTCTGGAAATATTCCTCAGAGATTTTGGTCCATATTGACATGATAGCATCATGCAGTTGCTGCAGATTTGTCGGCTGCACTTCCACGACGTGAATCTCCCGTTCTACCACATCCCAAAGGTGCTCTATTGGATTAAGATCTGGTGACTGTGAAGGCCATTTGAGTACAGTGAACTCATTGTCATGTTCAAGACACCAGTCTGAGATGATTCACGCTTTAAGGCATGGCGCGTTATCCTGCTGATAGTAGCCATCAGAAGATGGATATACTGTGGTTCTAAAGACACAATGCTCAATTGGTACTAATGGGCTCCAAGTGTGCCAAGAAAATATCCCCCACACCATTACACCACCACCACAAGCCTGAACCGTTGATACAAGGCAGGATGAATCCATGCTTTCATATTGTTTCAAATTGAGACTCATCAGACCAGGCAACGTTTTTCCAATCTTCTATTGTCCAATTTTGGTGAGCCTCAGTTTCCTGTTCTTAGCTGACAGGAGTGGCACCCGCTGTGGTCTTCTGCTGTAGCCTCAAGGTTGGATGTGTTGTGTGTTCAGAGATGCCCACATACCTCAGTTGTAACAAGTTGTTATTTGAATTAATGTTGCCTTTCCAGCTGGAACAAGTATGGCCATTCTCCTCTGACACCAACAAGGCATTTGTGTCCATTTTCTGTGTATATTCACTTTTTTGGACCATTTGCTGTAAACCCTAAAGATGGTTGTGCGTGAAAATCCCAGTAGATCAGCAGTTTCTGAATTACTCAGACCAGCCCGTCTGGCACAAACAACCATGCCAGGTTCAAAGTCACTTAAATGACCTTTCTTGACCACAAGAATGCAAATCTCTGCACAGACACAGCCATGGCCTTTGCGTCATTGCCTGCCCCGTTACAGTATATTCCTGATTTATTTTAGAAATTGTACTGCAAAAATGAAACCAATCTATCCTGCAGGCGTAGAAAAACTGAGAGGAAAAATGACGACGAGAAGAGACAAGCACAAAATCATTTTTAGCATGGCTTTTAAGTGCTAATGATGATGTTAAAGACATAATCTAGTAGCACATTTAACGAAAATAGGCAATTACAGATCAATATTACGTTGCTAATATTTTTCATGAGACATGTTTATATAGGTTATGCCCTAATTTAATTAATCATAGTTTAACATCAGCTCTGGACACTGCATCTTAAATGTAAGGAACAGGGAAGGTGGCTGAAGAGAATATTAAAGTTTGTGTTTGGGTATTAACGTAAACCCAGTATTTGTTGCTTCTCTTTTTCTTATGTATATTTTTATTTTAATATTTTTTCATATTTTCTTTACATTATTTGCTTATTGATTTTATTATTTATGGATCAATCTTTGCATTGATGTTAATTGTTTTGTTGTTTTTTTTGTTGTTGTTTTTTATGAGCTCAGAATGTATGCAGTATTTTAATAATGCATTTTCATTCATTCATTTTCTTTTCGGCTTAGTCCCTTTATTAATCCGGGGTCGCCACAGCGGAATGAACCGCCAACTTATCCGGCATTTGTTTTACGCAGCGGATGCCCTTCCAGCCACAACCCATCTCTGGGAAACACATCCATACATACACATTCACACACATACACTATGGACAATTTAGCTTACCCAATTCACCTGTCTTTGGACTGTGGGGGAAACCGGAGCACCCGGAGGAAACCCACGCAACCACGGGGAGAACATGCAAACTCCACACAGAAATGCCAACTGGCCCAGCCGGGGATCGAATCAGCGACCTTCTTGCTGTGAGGCGAACGTGCTAACCACTCGGCCACCGTGGCGCCTAATGCATTTTCACTTTTGGCTAATTATTGTTCAGTGCCGTTTCATTGCAGGGTTTTCGCTTTTGGAATTTATAAAAAAAATACTCAACTTACAATCTTTAGCTATAGAATCTTCAATCTGTTTACTACATTAATAGAATATGTTTTAAACACTCCAGACGGATGCACAGGATTCACTGGTTCCTTTATAAATGGTTTCATTCTCCATTTTTGAAGCTGGTAGTTGACAAAAACAGAGCGGTTTTAAAATGTCCAAATCATTCAGACAGTTATTAAGTAGATGAAATCAGGCTTTTTTTCCTGTTTCATTAATTGTATTTAATAAGCAATAAAATCATTGTGGGCTGACAATGGCAATACTGCACTATTTAGAGCAAGGTAGGGCCCCAAAATTATTCTGCTTAGGGTCCCCAAATGTACAGGGCCTTCCCTGGTCTCGATGAGAAGCGCGGTCAGGTTTAGTTTCACTGACAGACACTGGAGACAAGACATGGTGTGTGCCGTCCCTCCCAGGAACTCGAATGTCTTGCAAAAACACTAATGACTTCTCCACTGAAGACGAATCACCAGCTAAACGCCAGAACCATTACCAAACGATAGGAAAATCATGACAGTTGTGTGTCTCCTTCAGTGGCGCAGACAGTTTTTCTGGTCCGCTGTGACCGCACTGTTGACAGCTTGAAGATGTTACTGGTATTCCTGACTACATTTTAATTAGAGCCTGTTTTGGCCAGGCATCAGAAAATCATATGCGGACAGCAAAAAGATTACGGTTTAAAAAAAATACGATTATCTGTCTACAGATTTAAAGCATCGCGCACTTCTTATTTAACACAGCAGGTCTTAAAGGTCGTCTACTGGCATTATGGCAGATCCGCTTCGTATATTTTTACAGGCCGCATGAGAAAATGAAGATGCGTCTGCTTTACGGTTAATATTTTTAAGGATATAATATGAAAACAAATACAGAATGACGAGTCTTCTGTAACAAAGGCACCGCCAAAACCTAAGAAATGAGAGGAAAATGTGTGCTGGGTTTGTGGTCTGAGTTTCCGCCCATCTAAAAGTCCTGATGATTTTATGGAACGTGACCCGGAAAATGAAGCAGAACATTCATTTGTTCTCAAGGATATCTGCTCGCCTCAAACTAATGCTTATTATCTAATGCAGAGATGCCCAAACTAGGGCCCGCGGGCCAAAGTTGGCCCATAGTAACCTTTGATTTGGCCCACCATGGCATCTGAGAATGGTTTAGATGGTCATTTCAAAGCTTATATTTGTTTGTTTTATAGTTAAGCTACAAAAAAAGCTATCTGAAATTAAATGTTTCAATGTAAATTACTCAGATTTAGTTTAAAATGTACATGCGACGGATGGAGGACAGTGCAGAGACTCCGTTAGTTAATACGATTCAAAGCAATGCTTTCTGTTTGTTTTTTAATATTATGAAATGAATTGAGGGCGTTTCCCAGAGATGGGTTGTGGCTTGAAGGGCATCCGCTGCGTAAAACAAATGCTGGATAAGTTGGCGGTTCATTCCGCTGTGGCGACCCCTGGGTTAATAAAGGGACTAAGCCGAAAAGAAAATGAGAGAATTAAGGGCGACACGGTGGCGCAGTAGGTAGTGCTGTCGCCTCACAGCAAGAACGTCGCTGGTTTGAGCCTCGGCTGGGTCAGTTGGCATTTCTGTGTGGAGTTTGCATGTTCTCACCGTGTTCGTGTGGGTTTCCTCCGGGTGCTCCGGTTTCCCCCACAGTCCAAAGATATGCGGTACAGGTGAATTGGGTAAGCTTAATTGTCTGTAGTGTATGTGTGTGAATGAGAATGTATGGATGTTTCCCAGAGATGGGTTGCGGCAGGAAGGGCATCGGCTGCGTAAAAAAACAAATGCTGGATAAGTTGGCGGTTGATTCCGCTGTGGCGACCCCGGATTAATAAAGGGACTAAGCCGACAAGAAAATGAATGAATGAATGAAATGAATTAGATAACTACTGATGGTAATGTTAATGTGAATTAGTTTGGTATATTTATCTTTGGCCCACGGCTAGACGTGTTATTTTCTCTTTGACCCTTCATACGAAGAAGTTTGGGCACCCCTGATCTAATGCCACAAACCTTTCGTGACTTTCCTGACTTTCCTGTCTTCTTTCTTGGTATTCTGTAAAACACAATCCTGTCATTCCAATAGACTGATGAACCTGTGCAACTTTACAAAAATCGTGTAAACGTATTAATCACTCAGATTTAAAGGGTTAGGGAAAAATGAAAAGTATATTATTAACTACCTACCCAAGGGTGATTTGAAGGCCTTCGTTAGGTATCAGAGCACAAATTAAGATATTCTAGATGAAATCCGAGAGCTCTTTCATTCTCCATAGACAGCAACGGTCCTGTGACATTTAAAGTCAGTTCAGTTCCTTTTGTTAATAAAACACTTAAAAATGACCTGTAATTTTCCGGAAAGGTCTGTATGTGTGAACAGGCCCTTTTTGTCGTATGCCATATGTTTTATGCAGCGGATGGCATTCCAGCTGCAACCCATCACTGGGACACATCCATACACTCTCATTCACACACACACACAACGGACAATTTGGCTTAATTTACTTATCCCGCATGTCTTTGGACTATAGGAGAAACCGGAGCACCCGGAGGAAACCCACGCGAACACGGGGAGAACATGCAACCAGCGACCTTCTTGCTGTGAGGCGACATCGCTACCCACTGCGCCACCACGCAATAACAATTTTGTCTTCCACATCAGATCAGGTGCGTTAACTACGGCAATGCGAAAAAAAAAGACTTCAATTTAGAGAAGGAGAAGCTTTCAATGCTCTACATCAGTGGTTCTTAATCCTGGTCCTGGCGTACCACCGCACTGCATATTTTGCATGTCTCTTTTGTTTAATACACCTGATTTAGATGTTTAGAATAGCACGCTTTTTAAAGACTTTTTAAAGACCTTCTCTGAATATTTAGACCTCATCGCCACTTCAAGCTCTCATCAGTATCAAACCTTTAACTTAATAAACAGTTGCTAATAAACAGTTGTAGTTCAATAAATCTGTAGAGCACAACCATGCAACAGAGTTCTAAAAAAAAGGATAATCTCAGAAGAAACAAAGCTTGAAAGAATAAATTACGCTGTTGTTTTCAGCGACAGGTTTCAGCTACTGTTTAATCAAGTCTTTCTTCAACCGGGAGTACGCAAACTTTCAATTTCCCATTTTGCCACTTGATTTTCTCTATGGTTTCGCTACATGTGGAGTGTATCACAAATTTTGTCACAAATGACGTCGGGACAGAGGAGCAAACACTTTGGACAACGTGCGAACAAAATTTAAGACCTTGTAAAAACACGATTAAGACTTTTTAATACCTTTTAAGGGCTTTAATTTTCACATCATTTATTTATCAACTTTTAATGCTTTTTAAGACCCCACGGACACCCTGATACTGTTCACCGCTCTCTACCCCTTGCACACAGGAAATCGGCTGAACTCAGAAGTTTACTTCAGAAGTGTGAAGGGTCATTTAACGGCCGTCATCACATTTGCATAGAAGTTACGTCTCAATTCGTGGTTTTATACCCTTTAAAATGAATCAAACGGAAATCATAGAGGAAAATCCTGTGACGTCCACTTTGAATGCCACTTACAGTTGATTGGAACAAACCTCTCAAGCGCTGAGAGAAACATACTAAATATGCAGAGCAGCTTGACATTAATTGACATTTAATTTCTATAAATTATCTGTAGTTTCAACACATTCAAAGTCAACGCTGAATGTTGACTCAATGCAACCTGACTAAGAACTACAACTTGTGCTAATAAAAGCAATATTTTATTCATTTTCTGTAAGATGTTATTGTTAAGACGGGCATACAGCATAAAAACAACATTAAAATGTCCAACATCCCTTAAAAACCCAACCTAAAAAGAATAAAATGTTTATAAAGCACTCAGGAATTAAAAGTGTCCATGTATAGCGTTATTCTGATTCAGAAGCATGAATCGTGTCACCGGAAAAGTCCCACTGCTTTCTTCTTCTTGGCCCGTGAGGTGGACCGATCATCAGACCCAGCAGTAGATGATAACGGGAGAGTCTGAAAGCAACAGAAAGAAGTAACAGATTAATGTGTAAACCAAAACACAATTGGACAGATTCAGTTTAAAGGGACAGTTCACTCAAAAATTTAAACCTGCTGTTTGCTTACTTGCCCTCAGGGCCATCTAAAACGCATGTGTTTCTTTTTTCAGCAAAACATTAAAGGGAACCTGTTTTGAAAAATCTACTTTTTAAGCTGTTTGGACAGACATATGTGTAGGTATAGTGTATATACCGTCATATTGGGGTGATATAAACACACCCAGTCCTTTTTTTTTCTTCAATTTAACAGCATAAAAACAGTGGACCAATTGGAACGGTTTTGAGACCGACGGCAACTTGACGTAGGAGTGCAGTCCCCCCGCCCGCCGAATTGATTGACAGCTGCGTATTAACATGTCTCCATAGTAACGCATATAATCATATCAACAAGACAGGACATGCGCACAGCAACCGGGAATCTAAGGTCTGTTCAGTTCGTGAAGGACATCAATCATCATCAAATGTGATCAAGAGTGAGTTTCACAAGTTTAAAACGTGTTTAAAACAGTGCATGTTTGTGATGAACAGCGATTTACTTCAGCTTTACTTCATCACCACAGCCGCGCGTCAGGACAGAAGACGCTTCAATCTCAGTTTGTTGACATTAAATCAGGTTTATTTTGTACATTAACTTAACGGATGTCCTTACAGCAGTGGATATTAAACTGTATCCTTTCACGCTTGCTTGCAAAAGCTCAACGCGTGCGCTGTCTGTGTGTGTGTGCATGAACTTTGTAACTACATTGTGTGTGACTCATTGTTGCAACTCCACAACAAACGCATCAAACAGTCATTGGTAAAGTTCTTACTGTAGTATTTCTCACAAACGTTACGTGAGATCTGCTTCCTTTACGTCTGTCTGTAGTCTGACGCAGCCGAGGGTGGAGATTGAGGCACGCTGACAGGCACATGGGAACGGTGGGCAGGGAGGACTAGCCTTAAAGGCCCAGTACTAAAAACAGCAACAAGCTGTTTAGAGCTATAATACACAGACTTCACAAAGCTAAAATCAATAATCTGATGGGTGTTTTGAGCTGAAACTTTACAGACACATTCTGCTGGCACAAAAGACTTATATTAAATATTTTTAAAAAGGGGTAAAACATGTGCCTTTCAAAGAAGATTTTAGCTTAAATTGTGGTCCTTTGTGATTCCTAAAATGCTACAGGCACACTTTAAGAGTAAAAAAAAAAATACAGGCAAATCAAAATTAATACCCAAGGCTTATGAAGATGCACCAAAGTAGGGCTGTGTGATTATTTGAAATCGTATTGAAATCACGATTTGGATGCCTTACAGCACGATTTTCCCGCAGTGCTATTTGAACCAATCATAATGCAGCGTGCCTAAACAGAGCGCGAGAACACGTGACTGAGCTTAATGACAAATATCCTGCATAAACAGGGATGGTGAGTTCAGCACAGGAGGACTTGGTGCCAAAAAAGTCAACATCTGTGGTGTGGGATTAAGTTACTTTGGATACAGGAAGGCTGATGTATGGCAGTCATTCATTCATTCATTTTCTTTTCGGCTTAGTCCCTTTATTAATCCGGGGTCGCCACAGCGGAATGAACCGCCAACTTATCCGGCATTTTGTTTTAAGCAGCGGATGCCCTTCCAGCCACAACCCATCTCTGGGAAACACATCCATACATTGTCATTCACACACATACACTATGGACAATTTAGCTTACCCAATTCACCTGTACCGCATGTCTTTGGACTGTGGGGGAAACCGGAGCACCCGGAGGAAACCCACGCAACCACGAGGAGAACATGCAAACTCCACACAGAAATGCCAACTGGCCCAGCCGGGGATCGAACCAGCGACCTTCTTGCTGTGAGGCGAACGTGCTACCCACTAGGCCACCGTGGCGCCCATGTATGGCAGTGTCACGGTTTAATATTAATATCATTATTATTATTATTATCATCATCATGATCATCATTATTATTATTATCATTATTATCATTATTACAATGGCTAGTGTCGTTTTGGAGTTTTTGATATTAATTGATGTTTTGTTTCTTTGAAGATAACTCCGCCTTACTGCAACTCATCAGGATTGCCGGCATTAAAAGCGGAAACCAAGTGTGCGTCTGTGTGGCTGTGTGTCTGTTTTCGAGACATGTTACAGGTCTTTGATTAAGATCTAACTGTTTTTCTTTTGAAATGGGTTTCAGATTCACACTGTAAACACAGATTCAGTCTGTCTGTGACTAACCCTAACTATGATTAAAACCGAAATCACAATATTGTTCAAGAAAATCGGGATAGGTTTCTTTTGCCATATCGCACAGCCCTACACCGAGGTCTTCTGAAGTGAACCAGTCACATTATTTACAACATTCATTCATTTTCTTTCAGCTTAGTCGCTTTATTTATTAGTAGTCGCCACAGCGGAATGAACCGCCAACTATTCCAGCATATGTTTTATGCAGCGGATCCCTTCCAGCCGCAAACAAGTGCTGGGAAACACCCATACACACTCACATTTACACTTATACTGTACACTACAGCAAATTTAGTTTATCTTATTCACCTATAGTGCATGTGTTGGACTGTGGGGGAAACCGGAGCACCCAGAGGAAACCCAAACAAACACAGAGAGAACATGCAAACAGAAATGCCAACTGGCCCAGCCAAGGCTCGAACCAGTGACCTACTTGCTGCTAACAACTGACACACCATGCCGCCAAGGCAGTTGAATGAAGCACTTACATTTACTCTAAAACATGGAGTTCATGATGCTCTGTGAAAAATTAATTCAATATTTTCCTTTGATTTATTATGGCAGTTCGGGAAAGTATGAAACAACGCTGACGGGAAGACAAAGAGCAAACCTGTTGACTGTCTGCCACCTGAGATCTTCCAGATTCTTTGACATTATTGGGTTCTTGAGAAGCCAGCGATGACCCAACACCTACACAACAGACAAGAGAAACAAAATACACTCAAAAGTGAGAACTCTGATCATTCATTTATCCTCATGCCATTCCCGTCCCATAATACAGAACGCAAAAGCATTCAAAATGACTCATAAATGAAACAAAAAGCATCATAAAAGTGTTCAGTGCAAATGCAAACACAAAATTTGGAGGGATAGTTCACCAAAAATGGAAAATCCTGTCATCATTTACTGAACCATCACTGTTTGATTTTCTGTATTCTCTGTTGAACTCAAAAGAAGACATTTGGAAAAATGCTTGAAACCTGTAACCATTGACTTCCATAGTATTTGTTTTTCCTAATATGGAAATCAATGGTTACATATTTTTGGCTTTCTTCAAATTATCTGCTTCAGTGTTTAACAGAATTAAGAAACTCATAAAAGTTTTGAACCACTTGAGCGAGTAAAGGTTCATTTTTTGTGAACTACCCCTTTAAGCATTATTTAATAACAACAAATTAATTTGCATTTACTAAGTACTGTATGAAGTGCTGAAAGTATTAATGTCCTTCAAAAGTTGGGAAAACCTGTAATAATGCATAAATGACATTTCTTTGTGCATTTGTATTTAACTATTTGATTTATATTGATCATTTTTTTATATTTTTGCTATTAAGTTTTGCGACCTGCATTTTCAATGAAAATCTCTATAGTTTTCATAAATAAAAATCGTAATTAGCGTTTCAAAGATTAGCCAAAGATAATATATTGAATATACATCACCTGACAAAAGTCTTGTCACCTATTCAAGTTTTAGGAACAACAAATAATAACTTGATGTCTAGTTGATCATTTGGTATTAGAAGTGGTTTATATGAAAGGCAAAGGCCTCTAGATTACGCTTATTTTAACCAAATAAAATATGATCATGCCTTTTAATTATTTAATTAGGACAGTAAGGTCTGACTTTGCTTAGACAAAAGTCTTATCACTCAACAGAAATAATGTACAGAATAGAATATAAAGTCATGGTGCAGTGGAAACAGAATTAATATTGTGTGTGACTCCCATGAGCTTGGAGGACTGCATCCATACATCTCTGCAGTGACTCAAATAACTTATTATTAAAGTCATCTGCATGGCAAAGAAAGCGTTCTTGCAGGACTCCCAGAGTTCATCAAGATTCTTTCGGTTCATCTTCAATGCCTCCTCCTTCATCATACCCCAGACATGCTCAATAATGTTAATGTCTGGTGACTGGGCTGGCCAATCCTGGAGCACCTTGACCTTCTTTGCTTTCAGGAACTTTGATGTGGAGGCTGAAGTATGATAAAGAGTGCCGTCCTGCTGAAGAATTTGCCCTCTACTGTGGTTTGTAATGTAAAGGGCAGTACAAATGTCTTGATACCTCAGGCTGTTGATGTTGCTATCCACTCTGCAGATCTCTCGCACACCCCCATACTGAATGTAACCCCGAATCATGATTTTTCCTCCACCAAACTTGACTGATTTTTTATGAGAGTCTTGGCTCCATGCAGGTTCCAGTAGGTCTTCTGCAGTATTTGTGATGATTGGGATGCAGTTCAACAGATGATTCATCAGAAAAATCTACCTTCTGTCACTTTTCCAAATGATCAACTAGAAGTTATTATTTGTTGCTCTTACAACTGGGATCGACGACAAGACTTTTGTCAGGTAGCGTAAATTATATTGTATGGGGAATATTGGAATAATATAGTAATAATATTTGCCTTTGGCTCTAGCTGCGGATAATGTTAAAGTGTAACAACATCCGTCTGATGCAATAAAGCAGCCAGAACATTCTGCTGAACGTCTCCATTTGCATTTATGCTCAGTGTAGATGAGACAGTGACCTGTGGACTCAGAGATGTGTTGATGATCAGTGATGTGCTTTTCTTCAGCTGCAGGGCTGCTGTCAGCAGAGTGTTTGCGTTTTTGACCCGTTTTCCTTGAATTCACTGCCCTGTACAAGGCCTGCAACTCGGAGTCAAAGCCTAAACTGTCCAGGGACACACCCATCTGTGGTAAAATATAGGAGACAGAGAAGAGGAACAAGAACCAAACCATGAAGACAGAGAATTATAAGTATGTATTAGTTTCAACAGAATTAGAAGAGTCTCGGGATATTTCTTCGCAAAGACCTATTTATTTAATGGGATTTTTAATTTTTTTAAATTAAATTACTATTTATTTGTACTATTACTATTTATTTTATTTGTAATATAACTACAAGCTATAACTAGAACACTACTGTAAAATGCAATGCTACTAAGAGAAAATAATCCTTGACCAATGCACACAGTCTGAAACACCCATGGTTAGTTCACCTTCTGAGTCTTCGGGTTTTTTGAGTCGTTCGTTCATCACGTGACAGCATATAACGAGATGGCTCAAACCTGAGGACTCGAGAGATGGACGGATCAAATCTTTTTCCGTCTCTAAATGCATATGACTGGCTTCTGTCTTTCACATGATGACTCAAACCGAGGACTCGAGAGATGGATGGATCAAATCTTTTTCCGTCTCTAAATGCATATGACTGGCTTCTGTCTTTCACGTGATGAACAAACGACTCGAACCCAATAGTGGACTCGAATAATGAACTAATCTTCTCCTCCACCTGCACAAATGTGCCCATTTCCGAATGAACCAATCACTCCCTGAGAGGACTCATCGTTCTCGAGTCACATAAAAGATTGATTCAAAATGAACGAATCGTTCAAGAACGACCCATCACTAAGATCTGTGTAACAAAAGATGTAATGTGTAGCTTAAATATTTCAATATTTCGATGTTAAAAGTTCACTTAGGTCAATGTTAATGCATTAGTTAAAAAGTTCGCTTAAGTTATTACAATAAGTAATGTTAAAATGTTCACTTAGTCCCTTTATAAATCTGGGGTCGTCACAGCGGAATGAACCGCCAACTTATTCAGCCTATGTTTTAAGCAGCGGATGCCCTACAAGCTGCAACCCATCACTGGGAAACACCCATACACACTCATTCACACACATACACTATGGACAACAGATTACCCATACAGCATGCCTTTGGAGTTGTGGGGGAAACTGGAGGAAACCCACATGAACACGTGGAGAACATGCAAACTCCACACAGAAATGGCAACTGACCCAGCCAAGGCTCAAACCAGCGACCTTCTTGCTGTGAGGTGATTGTGCTACCCACTGCACCACCGTGACGCCCTAACATTAACTTAAGTGAACTTTATGTGTTAACGTTGACTTAAGTAAACATTTTAACATTACTCATTGTAATAACTTAAGTGAACATTTTAACATAGTGCATTAGCTTAAGTGAACTTCTTAATGCGTTAATATTGACTTAAAGGAACATTTTAACATTACTTATTGTAATAACTTAAGTGAACTTCTTAATGCACTAATATTGACTTAAAGGAACATTTCAACATTACTCATTGTAATAACTTAGGTGAACATTTTAACATAATGCATTAACTTAAGTGAACTTAATGCATTAACATTGACTTAAGTGAACATTTCAACATTACTTATTGTAATAACTTAAGTGAACATTAACATTACTCATTGTAATAACTTAAGTGAACATTAACATTACTTATTGTAATAACTTACAGTAAGTGAACAATTTAACATAATGCATTAACTTAAGTAAAATTCTTAATGCATTTATATTGACTTAAGTGACCATTTTAACATTACTCATTGTAAATGAGTTACTCATTGTAAAAAGATTTGTTCAAAATGAACGAATCGTTCAAGAACGACCCATCACTAATATCTGTATAACAATAGATGTGATGTGTAGTTAATGGTAATTCAAAATACAGACATGTTACCTCTATAAATTAATGAAATAATTGGATAAGTTGGAGGTTTACAGTAATTTTTACGATTTGTATCATATTTTTAACTGTGAAATAGTGGCAACCACAGCTGCCGTTTATTTATTTTACAGTGTATGCTACTTTAACCAATTGTCTTTTCTACTCAAAAAAGTGCAAATATAAAGGATGAGAGAAACTTTATGTAAGGCCAACATGTTTAGACCACGACATCACCTGTGAAATACTAAAGACTTTATCTTCCCTGTTATGCATTATGATCATAACAGAGTTCTTACCAGGTCTAGAAAATATGATCATATCACCCCAATTTTTTCCAATTTACACTGGCTGCCTGTTAAGTTTCGGATTGATTTTAAAATATTGCTTCTTAACTTTAAAGCTTTTAAATAATCTAGCTTCTGTTTATCTAACCAACCTTCTGTCTCTCTACAATCCAACCCGCTCCTCAAGATCTCAAAACGCAGGGCTTCTGGTAGTACCTAGAACAGCAAAGTCAAGTAAAGGCAGTCGAGCCATTTCATTTATGGCTCCTAAACTCTGGAATAGCCTTCCTGATAATGTCCGAGGCTCAGACACACTCGCAATTCAAAACTAGATTAAAGACCTATCTTTTTAGTAAAGCACACACTCAATACTTCACATAGCGGTATGATCCATGAATGTGCTCCATGCATCTCGTTTATATACACTATGAATTATTGTCTTTATTCTCTATTTCCACCTGGGGATACTCATCCCGAGGCCCCCTGAGTCTATGCAGCGCCACTGATGTGATCCAAGAACTGCTACAAGACAATCCCAAGGTTCCATAATCCTGGACCCGGCTGTATCCTGAGCAGCTGCTGTGGTGCATGAAGGAGTGGACAGCATGAGACTGATTCCTGTGGTGCCCCAAGGATAGACGAGCCTGGCTGATGTCCAGCTTCTCCAGCACCTCGACTGCAGCTCTGCACGAGACGTTTGGCTACAGGAGAAATGGTCGTGCCTAACTAAGCCTGGTTTTTCTTAAGGTTTTTTAATTCTTCACTTTAGCCAATTGGTGAAGTCTTTTTCCTTGCCACTGTCGCCACTGGCTTGCATGGTTCGAGACCTGTAGAGCTGCGCACCGATGAATTTGCTCTTCAGTGTTTCGACTGTTTCGACAGTGTTTAGTGAATATTAAACTACACTAAACTGAGCTAAACTGAACTTCAACTCTGAAAACTGGACTGACACAGTTTCAATTTACTATAGTCTTTTATGTGAAGCTGCTTTGACACAATCTACATTGTAAAAGCGCTATAGAAATAAAGGTGAATTGAAAAAAATTGAATCATTGGGAGTGAAATAGTCTAAAATGTTGAAAAAAAAAATGTAAATGATAAATCCATCAACAACAGCCAAAAACCTTAACGGAAAAGGTCGGGTGACACCAAGTTCAGCAGGGTGATGGTAAAGATGACTGCGTTCACACATTTCCCCAAAACACATTCTCTTTCACAACAGAGAGGACGACGTCTCAAAATTAGCTGTCCAAATATTGACCTGGTGAGATTGGCGACCGCTGGATGAATGAAGGGCCCCTAAATATACGTGTAGACGTTTGGGGTTAACATTGATTTATTTTTATTATTTGTTTGTTGAAATATCGTAAAAAAAATAAATGAACGCTTTGAGTTCCTCTTTGGGGACAGAGAGGGCAATGTGAGGAGAGAAGCCACAGTTCATGAGTGTGCAAAAAAATCATTTCTCTCGCTTGATCTGCTTATTTCACATCTACCGATCAATTAAGATGCTAATTAATATTGATCATATGTAAGCTATATATGAGAGTTTATATCTACACAATCACAGATAGCATCCTGCATCATCTGTGTGCGTCAAAAGCGGTTGATGTGCATCTTGTTGATACACCTATTCATAGCTGGTAAACAGCATTGGCTTGTTTTTAGTGGTCTGTGAAAGAAGCAATGGAGTCCAATGGAAGATTCCAGAGTGTCCTGATTCCTGTTCGGCACTTGGGGAAAGTGTGAACTATTGAGTGTAGATTAAGATGTTGAGACATGTAAATACTTCATTAAATACTTCATTTAAGTAATGTTAAAAAGTTCACTTAAGTCAATGTTAATTAAGTAGTGTTAAAATGTTCACTTAAGTCAATGTTAATGCATTAATAGTGTTAAAATGTTCACTTAAGTCAATGTTAATGCATTAATAGTGTTAAAACGTTCACTTAAGTCAATGTTAATGCATTAATAGTGTTAAAATGTTCACTTAAGTCAATGTTAATGCATTAATAGTGTTAAAATGTTCACTTAAGTCAATGTTAATGCATTAATAGTGTTAAAACGTTCACTTAAGTCAATGTAAATGCATGAAGTAGTGTTAAAACGTTCACTTAAGTCAATGTTAATGCATTAATAGTGTTAAAATGTTCACTTAAGTCAATGTAAATGCATGAAGTAGTGCTAAAACGTTCACTTAAGTCAATGTAAATGCATGAAGTAGTGTTAAAACGTTCACTTAAGTCAATGTTAATGCATTAAGTGTTAAAATGTTCACTTGAATTAATGTTATTGCATTAAGCAATGTTAAAAAGTTCACTTAAGTTAATGTATTAAGTGATGCTAAAATGTTCACTTGAGTTAATGCTAATGCATTAAGTAATTTTAAAATGTTCCCTTAAGTTAAAATGAAAGCATTAGGTAATATTAAAATGTTCGCTTTATTGTTAATGCATTTAGTAATGTTAAAAAGTTCACTTAAGTCAATATTAATACATTAAGTTAAAAAGTTCACATATAAGTTATTAAATTAAGTAGTGTTAAAATGTTCACTTAAGTCAATGTTAATGCATTATGTAGTGTTAATAAAGTTAACTTAGGTTAATGTTAATGCACTAAGTAATGTTAAAAAGTTAAGGCTCAAACCAGCTTCTTACTGTGAGGTGATTGTGCTACATACTGCACCACCGTGACGCCCTAACATTAACTTAAGAGAAATTTTGAACAGTACTATATGCATTAGCTTAAGTGAACTTTTTAACATTACTTAATGCGTTAACGTCGAGTTAAGTGAACATTTTAACATTACTCACTGTAATAACTTGTTAACATTTTAACAATGTATCAACTTAAGTCAACTTCTTAATGCGTTAATATTGACTTAAGCGAACATTTTAACATTACTTATTGTAATAATTTAAGTTAACTTTTTAACTAATGCATTAACATTGACTTAAGTGAACATTTAAACATAATGCATTAACTTAGGTGAACTTTTTAACTACTTAATGCATTGACTTAAGTAAACATTTTAACCTTACTTACTGCAATAACTTAAGTGAACTTATTAACAACTTAATGCGTTAATATTGACTTATGTAATATTTAAAAGTTCACTTAAGTCAATGCTAATGCATTAAGTAATGTTAAAAAAGTATTTTTTCCATCAATAGTAAATGTTGGATCTACTACCCATGTTATTGGTTCCCGGTTTCCAATATTGATCAAAATAAAATTGTGTTCAACAGAAAAAATAAATTCTAAACGTTTTGGAATTTTAGGTGAACTATCATTCACCATTAAAATAAATCGATTAACAATTATTGTTCTTAACAGTCATCAATGACTTCATGATAATTATTCACCAAAGAAATTCATACATGCTAGAAATAATTTTTGTAACCAACTATCCAAATCCCAAAGCATCAGGAATATCCAACTAAACCAAAAATCAATATTAAATCCTCTAACAGTAGTGTTTTCCTCTTTTATTGCCTGACTTTGAGCCAAACACACAATCGAACGCACACACAAATCTATAGGGCAACAAATAAAGGCAGGTGAAGTATTAAACAGGCGTCATGGATTAAACCCCAAGAAGAGCTTCATTTTACAACCATCTATAAATCTGTCCTCACTCTCATTCAGTCAAACCCCCCCTTCAGTCCTCCTAAAAATATCTATTACCTCTTTTGCTCAGTTCACCCTCCGTCACACACTCCCTTAGTTTGCTTTATTAGTGGTGCATACTAAGACAAACAGCGCTTTATTATCATACTCAGATTAGGGATTCGAGCAAACTTGAGAACAAATTATGCGGCTCGTTGAGGTGTTTTCTTTTCCACATGACTGCATCGTTCTTCAGCGAACATTAAACCAGGTGAAACTCCCATACAGGCTTCAAGATGTTGTGCGTTTCGAGCTGATCAAGGGAAAGCGCTGCAGGTTTGAGCTGGAGTGCTTGAATGGAGGCGGGGGCTAATTTGCATATTCATATTTGCAGAAATCAGGGTTGAAAATACATTATTGCCAACAAAAAGAGCAGAAAACCCACAGATTTAATACAAGGGTGCAAAAACGTGCCTGTTTATCGTACAAATTATTCTAACTGAGGGTGGAAAATGAATGGCAATATTACCTTTTAGCATTTCATATCAATTTAACTAATGTTAAAAATCAATTCTTGTCTAAATGTCAGTGATTTTATGATCAATTTGATGATGTTGGAAGAAAACACAATGCAACAACAGGACAAAAACACAGATGGAGTCACAGAATCCAGTTATAAAAACTAAATTTGGCATGACACATTTAAAGTAGTGGTGTTTTCTTTTCTCTTTTTTTTGTGTTAGTATTAAATTGTGTTAAAACTGGTTCCTTTTTTATAGGAATAAATGTTTGGGGTTCAAATACAACTTTAAACAGTTTGTTTGTTATAGTTTTACACATAGATTTACTGAAGCATTTGAATTTAAAGGGACAGTTCACCAAAAATGAAAATTCTGTCACTAATTACTCATCCTGCACTTGTTCCAAACCTCTATGAGTTTCTTTCTTTTGTTTAACACAAAAGAAGATATTTTGAAGAATGTTGGAAATTAGCAGCCTTTCACCTACATTGAGGGCAACTTGGTGGCTCAGTGGTTTAACACTGTCACCTTACAGCAAAAAGGTCGCTGGTTTGAGTCCAGGCTTGGTCAGTTGGCATTTCCGTGTGGAGTTTGCATGTTCTCCACGTGTTTGCATGGGTTTCCTCCGGGTGCTCCGGTTTCTGCTACAGTTCAAAGACATGTGGTATAGGTGAATTGAATAAGCTAAATTGGTCATAGTGCATGTGTGTGGATGAGTTTCCCAATACTGGGTCGCAGCTGGAAGGGCATCAGCTATGTAAAACAAATGTTAGATAAGTTGGTGGTTCATTTCGCTGTGGCGATCCCTGATAAATAAAGGGACTGAGGCGAAGGAAAATAAATGAATTAATGTATTTCATTGACTTTGTTTTCTTCTATAGATGTTAGCAGCTACTGGCTTCCAACATCCTTCAAATCATTTTATTTTGTGCTCAACAAGAAAGAAAATAATAATTAAAAGGTGAGTAACTTTTCATATTTTTCATACTTTTCATATTTGGAATGAACTAATCCTTTAAGTATTTCACGATAAGGTCAACACAATACATATAACTAAAATAATCATTAAAATTGCCTTTATGAGGTCTAAAACGAAGTGGTTTTATTGTCTTTCCCCTCAATAAATTAGTTATGCACCTTTCTGTCTTTTTTGTGCAATTTTCTTCTTGTGCAATAATTCCTCTCGTAGCTGGTTTGTTTGGTTCATGATGTATAACACATTAATAAATATAATAAATAATAACAATTAATAAATATAGAAATAAATAAATAAAGAATGGCAAACACACTTCAAGTTTTGTTGAAAAAGTGGGCAACTCTGGTAACAGTACACAAAAAAAACAACACTGAAAAATGTGTTTAATTAAAAAAGTGAGCAAACCCAATGCTTTTAAAGTTATTTTAAAAGTGAGTTTACTTTTTAAAAAGTGAGTGCCTTCAAATTGTTGAAGTATATTAACTATGTGCATAATTACAAAAAATAAAGTTTAGCGAACATAACTGTTCTACGTTACTTCTAAATAATATAGTTCTATATTACAGAAATACTTACATTTTTAAGTAAATCAGCATGTTATTTCTAAGCCAGTGGGTTTACTCACTGTAAGTAATTGCTGTATACACTGTAAAAAGTGATTATTTACTTAAAGCGAGTAAACCAAATTGCTTTAAAAGCAACAAGTTGACTTCACAAAGATAATGTAAGTAAACCCATTGTAGCTTGAAACTCTTATGTTGAAAGCAAATTTCTCCTACGAGAGGGATCATAGCGCCTCCCGATGGTGAAATGGTGAACGGTTATTCTCATGCCAGGTATTATTAGGTATTTTGGTCATTTATTTAGTGAATTTGGCAAACGTCATCAGGGAAACGGTTTGAACTTCCGCTTAGTAAAAAAGCCATTAGTGTTCCATTTGGGACAACACAACATACATATACTATGCTGTTGAGTGTGTAAGTGCATAAGTACATAGTGCATAAGTGCATAGTGTATAGTGTGTCATTTGGGACGAAGCTCTTGTTTTATGGCGGGTGGCATCCAACTTTAAGGTGCATTACCGCCACTTACAATACTGGAGTGTGAACCGGAATGGCTATGAGACTCATATTATATCTATTATATTCTATATATTAGTCCAGTTTCCCTTAAAAATAAAATTAAATAATTATAGTTCTCTGTTTGGCTGAGTGTTTGATTTGCTTCTATTGTTTCCTGTTGTATTTTCCTGAAGATTTTCCTTTCATTATTATATTTCTGGCATTGACTTAATACATGATCTATCGACTCTACTACTTGACAAAAATCACATAACCCAGTAGGATGTTTCCCGATTACAAGTAAAGTATTATTTAATCTAGTATGCCCTATTCTTAATCTAGAGATTACATTATCCTCCAATGTACTTCTCCTTATTCTCTTCATCCTTCCTACTTTATAAGAGCGTAGTTCATATGTAGATCTAAGCTGGTCGGCTAATCAGAAAAGCTGAGTACCGTCATAACACACCCCCGCCCAGATGCACCGAAACAAACACACGTGAACGACCAAAACAAAACAACCCCACGTGTAAAAACAGACATTACGGAAAGAGCACAAACCTGCAACCGTGGCACAATCAAGAATATATGAATATTTGATATCTTTTGCAATTAAAAATGTCATTATAATGGCAGTCAACGGGGAGTAGTCAATTTGAACAGTACACAAGAGTTAAAGGGCACATACATTAACCCTTTTTTAAGATTTTATATCACTACTATGGTTGTTCCTGTGTATGGTTGTTCCTGGTACTGTGTGCCAGTTCAGGTTCAGGTCAAAACACAATTCAGATTGCTTTATTATAATGTGTTAAAAAGTGTAATTTTGGGGGCGTGTACACAGGTCGCTGTTTTAGGGGTGTGTTGCTTCACATGAAAATTAGTTTCGCCTTCCCGCCAATCTTAACAAGAGGGCGGAGCCAAGAGCGCCCCTGCTTTGTGTACGGCAACAGACAGGCAGACAGAGAGAAGCATTCAGCCGTACGTGTACGACCCGGACTCGGACACAGAACAAGCAGAGACGACTGTTAAGGAATCAATAATCAGAATGAGTCAAGCCGCCTTTCCACTGCACACGACATTTGGACACGACTGTCGGATTACGCCCCCTTGTGGCAGTCGCACAGTATTTTCAGTGTTGTGGGGCACCATGGGGGAGACGCTGATAACTCGCAGTGTCCGAAATTAAAGACTCTCGCAGTGTACGAAATAGGAGTGCAAGAGCAAGAGCCTTTATTCTCTGTGTGTTCACCATGGTTGAATGAATGAATGAATAAATGAATACTGAAACTCATAAGCCGCTAAAAATGTCTATAATAATATTTTTATTACTCATTTATGAATAGAAATGTTTTTTTTTAATACAGACTTTTTCTGATTCAAAAAAATAACGAAAAAACCCTATTTCTCATCTCGCGCGCACGGACTTGCTTGGACAACACTGAAATACATTACTTCCGGTCGGCCAGTCGCATACGGTCTAGCAGGAGTTCAAATATTTCAACGGATCCGCGGCTCAAATCGGATCCGAATTTCCCGCATACGGAGATGATCGGAACTCCACGCAGCTCCCGGACTACTCTCCATTGGAAATGAATGACTTCCGCTCTGTCGCTTGTCGTTTGTCGTGTGCAGTGGAAAGGCGGCTTCAGAATGTGTCAGAGTTGTAGTTACAAAATCATTTATGTCTTTGTCCAGTTTTACAGCCGCTATGTAACGAGGCATGCATCATCCGTAATGCGTTTGATAAAGTTCGCCATATCAGAGTTCTACAAACAAATACAGACAAGACATAAAGATATCCACTAAGATAAACACTGCATTGGTATGATTTATATGCAAAAAGGATCGCGGACTGTTAGATTGTTAGATTGTTGATCTATTTTTCAAAAACTATTTATTCGCGAATCCCGAGTGGAATTGTCCCGTATTCTCTAAGCAGTCTGCGCTAAAATGGTTAGCGCAAACATACGACAGTTTAGGTACATTTTCAGGCACCTGATCGTTAAAGATAAAGCTTAGCCACTTAAGCCTCTGTTGCTCATTTCCAGGAAGATGATGAAGGCTCTTGTGTTGAGCCTTGCATCCAAAAACAGCGCAAGGGTGTTCCTTTGGTGGCATCGCTTCGACTCACACTAAGAAAATGGCGGACGTGAAACAACAAACTGAGGAAATGGTAACGCGCGCCTGTCAATCAGTTCGGTGGGCGGGGGGACCGCACTCATATGTAAAGTTGCGGTCGGTCTCAAAACCGCTCCAATTGGTCCACCTTTTTTTATGTTGTTAAATTGAAAAAAAAAGGACTGGGTGTGTTTATATCACCCCAATATGACTATACACTATACCTACACATATGTCTGTCCAAACAGCTTAAAAAGTAGATTTTTCATCAAAGGTGCCCTTTAAAGTGAACTCAGCTAACAATTTTGTGTAAATATTTTGATTTTAAATTTTAAATGGCAAAGCACCCCAAAACTTCCTTAATAAAGCATGAAATTGTAGTTATTTAATTAGTCTATAACCATACAAGAGCGACCGGTGTTTGACGGGATGCTACTATTATTCTGGCTGGCAGGGCAGCTCTTCTCAAGGCTTCAAAAGTAAACCACAGCCCAGCTCCAGCCACCTAATTACAGCTCCCGTGCAGCTCACCCTGTGGAAAACTGCACCAGAGCAATGGCGGAATAACAGAAAGAGAGACATTTGACCTCTCTAACAGTCTTGCACGCTTTCATGCTTATCAGATTGGGCTGATTATAAAGGCCAGGAGCCAAAAGCTTCAGTTACAAGAAGACATTAAGGAATTAAGCCACGGATACCTGACAGATCCTATATACGTATGTGTGTGTACAACAATAAAATACACACTCACACAAGGGCAAAGACGTTATTGGAGAAACGAGGGACATGCTAGCCCCCTTTAAAAAAGAAGAACGAACGAACGAACGAACAAACAAAAAAAAAATCCCCTGGACTTTTCCTAATCAAATCCTAATCAAACTTAATAACAACAATGCTGTTAAAATTATTTAAATATGTAAATAAGTTGTATTATTATGATTTTTTTACCAGCAAAAAAGTAACAAACTATTTTCCAAGCTATTTAATTTAATTCAAAGTAATAGCTGTATATAAATTACATTCAGGCTTCATACACATTTTTACTATTAAAATTCAATGACTTTTCTATGACTTTTCCAGGACTTTCAAACAAATTTTCATGACCTAAAGTTTCATGTAATGTTTATGCATGCATGTTAAATAATGAGAAAAATGATGCATGTTCAAAGTTATACAGATCTAAATGGAACCGTTAATACATAGAAATATCCTTTTTTATGTACTTGATTGTTTGAGTTTCAGAAAAGCAGCAAAGAGGCGAGTAGTCATTTCTGGGCTCTGTTTTAACGATCTAAGCACAAAGTCTGAAGCGCATGGTGCAAAAATCTCTAAGGGGGTGTTCGAATTATAACTCCTTTATATTGCCTTTTATAACTATATAGGCATGGGCCGGTATAAGATTCTGACGGTATGATAACCTTGGATAAAATATGGTATACGGTATGACGGTATTGTGATTTCTGCTCTAAAATATATTCTTTTTAAATGTCTGGCTAAAATACAAAACCTTTTTCCCCTTTAAACACAATATATTTTATTTTGAGAAATATTTAAAGTATTTTGGGGAAGTAAACATTCATTCATTCATTCATTTTCTTTTCGGCTTAGTCCCTTTATTAATCCGGGGTCGCCACAGCGGAATGAACCGCCAACTTATCCGGCATTTGTTTTACGCAGCGGATGCCCTTCCAGCCACAACCCATCTCTGGGAAACACATCCATACATTCTCATTCACACACATACACTATGGACAATTTAGCTTACCCAATTCACCTGTACCGCATGTCTTTGGACTGTGGGGGAAACCGGAGCACCCGAAGGAACCCACGCAACCACGGGGAGAACATGCAAACTCCACACAGAAATGCCAACTGGCCCAGCCGGGGATCAAACCAGCGACCTTCTTGCTGTGAGGCGAACGTGCTAACCACTTGGCCACTGTGGCGCCCGGAAGTAAACATGTCAGGCTAAATCATTCAAGTGAATCATTGACTTCTGCTGTCTTTATTTGTTTCAAAAACACAGATGTCTTTACAATTCACACCTAAAAAAACAAAAAAAAAAATGTAAATAAAAAAATCTTACTCATACCTTAGGAACGGTATAGCAGAAAATTTTGGCAGTATGAAAACCTTGACTTTTCCAAACTGCGGCATACCTTGAAAACGGTTATCGTTCCATGCCTATAACTACAGTATACCATTTAGAACTATATTGAATTTAGAGTTTTGTGTGAACTATCCCTTTAAGAGGCTCTATAATCACTTACAGTAATATCTTGGCCTAATATGAACTTTATATTACATGTCTGAGATACAGGATGGTTTGGGGTGTTTATCCTGGTCTTTAGGTTCAGATCACTCTATCAGTGCCAAACCCAAACTGAACTCATTTTCTCTTTTTATGCCTCAACCCTAAAAAACCAACAGCTTGCGTCATCAAATCACATTCACACACAAATTCATTCAACCCCGAAAGACCTGCATAGAGGGCAGCGCGCGCACTAATATGGACCCTAAAACAAGTCTTTGTGTTAATCAAGCAAAGTACACACTCCCACTCAAAACACAAAGTAAACGTTCACTCTCTCCTCTCACCTCAAAACCATGGCCATGCGTCACCCTAGACATTCGCAGTCTTTCAAACTCAACTCTACAAACTCATGGGGTCACGTTTTTTTTTGCATAAGCTTCGACCGGCACTTCAAACAGGCCTTCAGTCTGTCTATCCATCAAACACAGCCTTAACCATGATCAGGAATCTCAAGAACGGACTCCATTTTTCCAGAGACTTGCTATGTTTGTCTGGCATTTCGGTGAGACATTTTTTTTCCAAACACACCTTGGTTTTTAATTCTGACTCGGGTCTTAAATGATTCTTCTGTGTGGAGTGGAATTTCCCGTTGTATTGTGAGACAGCAGGAAGCAAACAGCTTTGATGTGTCCCCCCCCCCCCAAAAATAAATCAAATAACGTGCAAGCTCGTTTTTCAATAGACACAATATGTATTGTTAGAAATGAAGAGGCGTTCCGAACCCTGGCCTAGGGGTGAGCCAATGTGCTACTTTCAAAGTTTCATTCCTGCTATAAAAACAATGTAAAACTAATTATATTTTAGAGATGGACAGTAAATCTGGCATTAAATATTAAACTAAAAGAACATGAATGGATAGAAAATATGTGAAGTTCATAAAAAATTATTTACCTGTGAAGATGAACAACTAGGCTAAAATATGAGAATGTGGTATATTCTAACAATATTTGTATTGTAATTAGTGCTGGGGTTAATCACATCTACAATAAAAGTTTGTTTTAACATAATAGTGTGTGTACTAAATATATTTACTATGTACACTCTCAGAAAAAAAGGTACACGATGGTACAAATAATGCTCCTTAAGGAACAGTTTTGTACCTTTGTAAAAATTGTACCTTATATGGTCCTCCTTACAAATGTTCTCATATAAAAGGTACAAAAGTGTTGAACAACTCCTTCTTTATTACAGTATCTGTGAAAATAAATATGACTGGAAAGGCAAAGGGATTTTTATGAATAATTCCCATATTAAAACAAGAATCATCATTTAAAAGTATATATTTAAAGATACTTAAACATAAATTTTTAGTTCTATAATACAATAATACAAAACAACTGGTAAAACATAAAACTATAGGTATTGTAAACCAAACATTTAAGGCATTTTAATAAATGTTTGGTAAGCATTTTTGACACTGTTAAGGTACAAAGTGTCTTGTCACTGTGGTGGTCCCTTTCACAAAGTATACAATATTGTATCTGCAGGTTTTTAAAAAACAAAGGTAAATTTTGATTTCCCATGGTACAAATCATGACCTTAAAAGGTACAAATTTGTTTATTTTCTTAAGGTACAATTCTGTCCCATAAAAAGGTACTGCCCCAGTGACAAGGGTTTGTACCTTCTTTGGTACAACATTGTACCATTTTTTCTGATAGTGTATAGATCAATACACACATGCATGCATGCATACATATGAGAGAGTATGCATTGATGTTTAGATACAATATATTTATGTATATGATATTAATTATTTATCAATTAAAAGATCAATGTGACAAAAACCTTTTGTATTATTTAGTTTATGTATGTGTTTGTATCACATTTTATATATGTAAAAATACACAGATACATTATGTCAAAACACACTTTTATTTGGGATGCGATTAATCGCGAGTAATCTTTGCCCAGCACCAATTATAATAATATATTGTTATACAGTAGATGATGAACAAAAACATATTGTGGCAGTGCACATTTGTAACCCTATTTTACCAACACTTTGTTGTATAAGGGCAACAAAAAAAAACACGTAATATTTTGAATTTCATGTAAAATTAAATATTAGGCCAGTTACGACAGAAGTCCTTAAGATACTTTGAAGAACGTGGAAATCTGTAACCACTGAAAAAGAGTTGGAAAAACAAATACTTCCGGTCCAGCTTGCAGGTTGAATAAAAGTAACATAGGTCAACAAGCTAATTTTTTTTGCCTGTAAATGACACAGGCTTCTTCCAAAAGATAAGGCGATATACAAGATGCATCATTGTGGAAAAAAAATACTTCTCGGCTTTTATTCATGTTTGAACAAATACATTAAGTCGGAATTTGCCAGGGATATAAATACTTTTAGTCTAGTCTGTGTGTATATATATATATATATATATGTATATATATACCAGCTTTGTTGCACAATCACCCAGTTTTTTTGTTTTTTCTATTTTTTATTAAAAACAAACAGAAAATATAGGAAATATGTAATGTGTACAACACAACAACAGCAGCAGCAGCAGCACAACATTTCCTCTTCAAGCTAAAGTCTATGTTTAATGTGATAAACTTTGGCACCAAGCACAGCTTGAACTCTTGTTCTGGTTGTCCTGGCATTTTCTGAAATTATTTGCTTTTTGCAATTTCACGCTTCTTTTAGCACTTTCCAGAATTCTTCTTAGGTTCAGAGTGTCATATCTTTCTTTTTCTGTCCATGTGATATCATACTGCCTCTATAATATACAGGTCTGGACCCTGTGGAGGCCATTTCACTGTCTGGGTTTCATCAACGGTTTGCAATCTCCATATAGCATTTCACTACAATTAGCGGATCATTATCATACTGGAAAAGAAAACTATTCCCACTGAAGTCCTTTCCAGAATGGATTAAAACTGATCTGTACATTTCAACATTCACAATTCCATAAATTCAGACAATATTGCTAACAACGCTGGTAGAAATACACCTCAAACCAAGACAGCCTCTCTTCAACATTATCTTTCACATGTCCTAAAACAATTAAAACTAAAATAATTCAAACTCTAACCTAACTCATATTCACACAAACCGTACAGCAACTGAAAGATCATTTATTCACCTTGTATATACATGTTTAATTGCCATTCATGACTGATTTTGTGGTAAAGGGTCACATACAGTATATATATTATACCAACAGTACAACAACAGATTTAATGATGGCCTAAAGCTTTTGCACAATACTGTAAATAAAATTATATTTTGAGTAACACATCTAATACTGGTGCCACAGTGTGTTGAAATGCCACCAGTTTTAGGGCGACTAGTATGTGAGTGTCTGGTGCAGTGGGCGAGTGGGCGAACAGACTCATATCCTTTTCTCACACCACCGAGTCAAGCCACACATTTCTGCCAGCACATTCACCAGGCCAGTGAGAAATACCAGTGGATTCGCACAAACACACAGGCCCAGATCAAACACACGCCTATCAAAGGACTCACCTCGCGCAGAAAAACACTCGGCCAGCACTCAAATTAAAGCTCGCAGCTCAATCCAATAAATAACTCAGTGATTCAGCCGCAAGAACATTACTCATAAAGAGAACAAAAAGTGGCCCATAAACACAGTTCTGGACTGAATTATGGCTGCTGGTTTGGCTCCTCCCCGTGTGGTCAGTGTGTTTGTAATGACTGTAAGGAAGAGCGGTCAGAAATGTGACGGACTGCCAGTTTCGCTTAGGGACGCTGGTATAAGCAAAACCCTGGTAACTGCCCGACTAAACAAAGAAGTTGCTGTTTAGATACAGTTGAAGTCAATATTATTTGCCCTCCTGTGAATTTTCTTTTCTTTTTCATAAATTTCCCAAATTATATTTAACAGAGCAAGACATTTTTCACAGTATTTTCTATAATATTTTGCTTCTGGAGAAAGTCTCATTTCAGTTAAAAAAACTTTTTAAATTTTAAAAAATCTTTTTAAGGTCAATATTATTAGCCCTCTTAAGCTATATGAGAAATTCCAGCGTTATGGATGAGCCATTTGCAGTAAAAACTCAAAACATAAACGCACATAAAATATATATATATTAATATAAACAGATGTTTGAATATAATGTTAATATATACTTTTATTTTCTGTGCGTTTATGTTTTGAGTTTTGAGTTATGTAAAAAGTTCTTAACGAAACTTGAAATTGGATGAGAAACACAGGAGAAACCAATTTGGCAGCATAAAAGTGTTTATTATAGTCAATATTTTTATTCTGTGAAAGTATGCGAGTAAAATCTTGTATTGTTGTGATTACCGTCTTCCAGGCTAAAAGATGGAGCCATTTTGAAAGAGGTAAAAAAAAAAAAACCACACACACAGTGACTGCTAGCCAGTTTTGAGGAAAACATGACACAGCGGGGTTAGTTGTAACAGGGTGTTACAATTAAGCCACACAGTGTTATACAATAATTAGGCAAACCAAATAATTGTTGAATTTTGATTATAACGTTGAGAACTTTTTACATAACTCAAAACAAACGCACAGATAAGGTATATATTAACATTATATTCAAACATCTGTTTATATTTTCCAAAACAAATATACACCGAGTTATGGGAGCAGGAAAATATCATCCTGTAAACAATTTTTATACTTAGGATAAGGAAAATAAACATGCGTTATGGATGTGGTGAAAAAAGCCTGGAAGTTTACAGTCTACAACATAATTTGTAGAAATACTGTGGATTAAACTGCACAAACCAAAATAAATAATACATGGAATTGCTCATATTTTTTTCTCGATTGTCCACAGAACAAACAATCTTTATACAATGATCTAATTACCCTAACTTGCCTAATTAACCTACAGTTGCAATCAGAATTATTAAACCCCCTTTGATTTTTTTTTTCTCTTTTTTAAATATTTCCCAAATGATGTTGAACAGAGCAAGGAAATTTTCACAGTGTGTCTGATAATATTGTTTCTTCTGAAGAAAGTCTTATTTGTTTTATTTCGGCTAGAATAAAAGCAGTTTTTAATTTTTAAAAAACTATTTTAAGGTTAAGATTATTAGCCCCTTTCAGCTATTTTTTTAATAGTCTACCGAACAAACCATTGTTATACAATAACTTACCTAATTACGCTAACCTGCCTAGATAACCACTTTAAGCTGTATAGAAGTGTCTTAAAAAATATCTAGTAAAATATTATTTACTGACATCATGGCAAAGTTAAAAGAAATCAGTTATTAGAAATCAGTTATTAAAACTATTATGCTTAGAAATGTGTTGAAAAAAAGTCTTAAAATCTTTGTAAAACAAAAATTGGGGGAAAAAAAGGAACAGGGGGGCTAATAATTCAGGGGGTTAAATAATTCTGATTGCAACTGTAGTTAATCATTAAATGTCACTTTAAGCTGTATAGAAGTGTCTTGAAAAATATCTAGTAAAATATTATGTTCTGTCATCATGGCAAAGATAAAAGAAATCAGTTATTAGAAATAAGTAATTATAACTGTTATGTTTATACAAAGCAAGGTAGTGCATAGAGCTCATAGGAGCAGGAAGAGCAGCTCCAAGAGCAGGCTAGCTCGCATCAAACCATGTATTGACCCTGAGTGCGACAGGTGTCATTCTGGTTCAGCTACTCTAATCCATATGTTTTGGTCCTGTCCTTCCCTGCTTTCTTTTTGGAGGCAAATTTTCCATCTCGTTTTCTGCTATTACCACTGTTGATGTTCCACCTGGTCCAATTATTGGTTTATTTGGGGTTCTCCCACCCGCCACACTTTACCCTCTCACTTTAGCCTTCTTAACCCTTCTGACTAGGCGGTTAATTCTTCTAAACTGGAAGAGCCCATATCCTCCTTCTCACACTTGTTGGATAAGGAATGTTCTTTATTTTATGAATTTAGATAAAATTAGGTACTCTTTTCACCGATCTAGCACTATTTTTATTAAACTGTGGCAACCCCTTTGCAAACATGTCCAAACTCTTCAGCTTGACCCTGCTCCTTCTAATTGCGTCCCCACCCCCTACTTCCAGCTTGACATTGATTCTGGTCAGCAAATTGTAGACCTATATTTTCTGTATGTAAGACTGCAGTAGTGTTATATATATATAAATAAAATTATTTTTTCATTTTTTTTTTGGTCAAAGTACTCTTCAGTGTACTCTTTGCTTATTGTATGTTGTATTAAATGTTGTCCTTTTGGTATACTTTTGTAATGTGTTTTACAATGTATAAATAAAATATTTAACAAAGCTGTTATGTTTATAAATGGGCTGAAAAACAATCTTTCCATTAAACAGAAATCGGAGGAAAAAATATATATATACAGGGGGACTAATAATTCCGGAGGGCTAATAATTCTGATTTCAACTGTTTATGCGAACACTTAAAGTGATAGTTCACCCAAAAATGTAAAATTACAACATCATTTACTCATCTTCCACATGTTTTTTTCTGTTGAACACAAAGGAAGACCGGTAACCATTGGCTTCTATAGTATTTGTTTTTTTTTTCCTACTTGTTTTTTTTTTGTCAGTGTTTACTGGTTTAATAACGGGCAGACCTTAGAAAGTCTGTCAGTGAATCATAATCAAGCATTTAACTGCATTTTAGCATAAACATGGAAATGAACATTTAATTAAAGTAAAAAAAAAAGTTTAAAGTTTAATTTTAAAAAGTCTGTTGTGTTTTACTGTTTTAAAGAAAAATAAATGAAAATGAGAAATGCAGCTTATTGGAATTCTATAGCATCCACATACTTCCAACACAAATCTATTAAGTTAACTTAAATTTACAAATTTAAGTGGATTGAACCTAAAACAATTAAAGGGCACCTATTTTACCACTTTTTCAAGATTTAATATAAGTCGTTTATGTCTCTAGAATGTGTCTGTAAAGTTTCATCTCATTTATTACACCTTTATTATTATTATATTTATTATACCTTTCAGAATATTGGATTTTCTGCTCTGAACAACCATGGAGCTGTTTTTGTGGCCTGTGCCTTTATTGCTAGATCTCCCCGCCCACCGTTCCCATGTGCCCGTCAGTGTGCCTCAGCTCAGCTAATTTTTTGTTTTGTTTTAGTTCTTTTTTAATTCTTCACTACATAATAACATCTGACTACAAAATGTCAAATTTCATCAATTCCGAAAAAGCGCAAACATATGGTCAACTAATTAGTTTAAATTCCACATTTTACACAAATTGTTAAACTGATAATACTTTTTAAAATTGAAATAAATACGTTTAGCTTGAAAAAAAATTGTCTTTTGGTCCATACTAAAAACAAACCATGAAATAAATCCTAAATACTGGATATCCTCAGTCACACTCAGTGTGAGGCAAAGCTACAACCGAATTGTCACTGCAAACACTTTGTGAGCTTCACAAACCACACCACAGCCTAATTATACACTGTCTGTGTGTGTATATATATATATATATATATGTGTGTGTGTGTGTGTGTGTGTGTACTGGTTTTTATATCGCTGTGGGGACTTAAACCGTGGGTTGACTTCTGTCACGTTTGGAACAAAACTAAGCTCTCCACTGGTAAACATGCTTATAAAAGTTAAAATGTTTCATTACATCTAGGACAGGGTGCCACGGTGGTGTAGTGGGTAGCACGATCGCCTTACAGCAAGAAGGTCGCTGGTTCGAGTCTCAGCTGGGTCAGTTGAGGAGTTTGCATGTTCTCCCCGTGCGTAGATTTCCTCCGGGTGCTCCGGTTTCCCCCACAAGTCCAAAGACATGTGGTATAGGTAAATTGGGTTGGCTAAATTGTCCGTAGTGTATGAGTGTAAATGAGTGTGTATGGATGTTTCCCAGAGATGGGTTGCAGCTGAAAGGCCATAAAACAGCTGAATAAGTTGGTGGTTCATTCCACTGTGGCGACCCCAGATCAATAAAGAGTCTAGGATAGTCCCCACTAGGATATAGGAACAAGTCTGTGTGTGCGGTGACCCTCAGCTCTGAGTCAAACACTGATCCTCGAGGCAGCAAACGGGTCTGGCTTCAGTACATACATGTGATTGAGCGATCCCGGTCTCACATGAACGCTAGTCTAACTGAACACGTTTGCACTGGTTTAAGTTTAACCAGAGACTGAATGTAAAAGAGTTTCGCACCTGCGTGAGGAAGTTCTCCTTGTACTGATGCACCTCAAACGGCTCCGTCTGGAGTCTGGCTGTGAGGAGAGCATTTCAGATGAGTGCCAGCGTGCTAAAAACAGACACAAACCAAACTGCAGAAGAGGCGATTGTTACCTCGACTCAGGACGGCTCCGTTTTCCTGATAGTCCTGTATTTCTGCATCCTTACGGGCCAAAAGAGCTGCAAGTTCCTCTGCCTGTCGCTGCAAGACTCGACTCATGGCCAGCAGGGGGCGCACAAGCTGCCTGCACACCTGATTCACATACAAATTCACACAAATGTCATCAGTGAGCTTCCTTTTTTTAAGCATTTCAAATCTTTATGAGTTTCTGTCTTCTGTTGAACATAAAAGGTGAGATCTGTAAGCACTGACTTTTATAGATTTCGTTTTTCCTACTATGGAAGTCAATGGTTACAGGTTTTCATCTTTCTTCAAAATATCCTCTTCAGTGTTCTGCAGAGGAAAGAAACTCCTAAAGGGTTGTAAACAATTGTGGGACAGTAAATAGTGCATACATTTAAATTTTGAGAGTGAACTGCCCCTTTTACTTTGATCACATCATGTGTAAGGTCTCTAAATGATTCAAATGATTGACATTTTGATGGAAATCACTTGCTCACGACCCATGACTTAAATATTTTTAACTTTCAAAACAACATTTACTGAACTGAAGCAATTTAAGTTTTCTGAGTTAATAAAACGCTTGTTAAAATAAAAACATACAAAAAATGCTATACATATTTTGTATACACTGACGATGAATATTACTTTTCAGACTACATTGTTTATATGTTATGATTTACAAAGAACTGATTAGGTGATTGATATGATTTGATTGAAACTTTATATCACAGCTGCAAATATTGCAAAAAAAAATACAATTAAATATCTTTAGTAATGTATAGTGATGCTGGTGTGAACAATTCTGCAGCAGAAAAATACATTCATTTAAAGAAAAACAAATCATACATATATTTCAAATTCTTTAAAAAAATTACACAATAAATAATGAGCAAATAAGTAAACAAATAAGCAAATAAATAATTAAGTAAATAAATAAATGTATATAAATAAACAATAATTGAATGTTACTGCGTTATATTTCTATTCCTAAAGATGTAAGGTGACCAAACTCTATTTTTAAAGGATATTTTAATGGATATAACGGTTTAATACATCGTTTTGTTTAAATGCACCAAAATAAAAATATATTGCCTATATTCACTGAGAAATTAATAAAGATATTCATTTTTAAAAAAGGAGGGGGGGTACTCATTTATTTTGAGCTCTTATATACAGTTGAAGTCAGAATTATTACACTTAATTATCTGTTTAACTGAGAGAAGAACACATTTCTAATCATAATAGTTTTAATAACTCATCTCTAATAACTGATCCCTTTTATCTTTGCCATGATGACAGTAAATAATATTTTACCAGATATTTTTCAAGACACTTCTACACAGCTTAAAGTGACATTTAAAGGCTTAACTAGGTTAATTAGGTTAACTAGGCAGGTTAGGGTAATTAGGCAAGATATTGTATAATGATGGTTTGTTCTGTAGACTATTAAAAAATATATAGCTTACAGGGGCTTATAATTTTGATCTTAAATGGTTTTAAAAAAAATTTAAAACTGCTTTTATTCTAGCCAAAATAAAACAAATAAAACTTTCTCCAGAAAAAAAATAAAAATATTATCAGACATACTGTGAAAATTTCCTTACTCTGTTAAACATCATTTGGGAAATATTTATCAATCTTCAATAATAGTCAAAGGGGGGATAATAATTCTGTATATGTATACACACATATATTCACATGCACAAACACATATCATGACATCAGATGTGATGTTATTGATAAGAAAGGTTCACACCACTGCTACAGGTGTTGTTGTGCATCGAAACTCCCAGTAGAAGGGCAGTCCAGCCAGTTCACTCTTGAGTTTGACCGTCAGGTTTTCCCCATGCTGTTCAAGAGCCACCTGTGCTGCAGAGATCTGATCTTCACCATGACCAGAGAAACAGGGTCGAGCCACAGAACACAGATGAGAGAAAAACGCCTGCGCAGGAGCCCGTAAACGCTTGTTCAGATCCTTCACAGAGAGAAAAAAAGAGAATATGCAGCATTAAACAGTGCATTAAAATCAAAGACTGTTGTAATATAAGAAATTCTGATTTATTCTTATATTTAGTATATTTAATAATTATAATTATACAATAATATTATATTTAATATATTTATTAATATTAGTATATTTAATATTTAGATTTTAATTATAATAAAATAATGACGACTACATGCAAGTATGCAGTTTTTATTTAAATAATTGTTTACCCAGTGAGCAAAAAAGACTTTCAAAAACACAAACACATTTTATTTAACTCATTTTTAGCATTTTTCTTCGGCTTAGTCCCTTATTTATCAGGGTTCACCACAGCGTAATGAACCGCCAACTTATCCAGCATGTGTTTTACACAGCGGATGCCCTTCCAGCCACAACCCAGCACTAGGAACTCCACACAAAAATGCCAACTTGCCCAGCCAGGACTCAAATCAGCGACCTTCTTGCTGTGAGGCAAGAGCGCTAACCACTGAGCGCCACCCATTTTACAAATTACATAGTTATTTTATTAATTATATAATTCAATGTTTGGATTTATTATAAAAGGACAGTGTGTGCCATGCTACTTAATGCTACACTGTTTTGAATTTACTGGTTCATTGATTAATTTAAATTAAATGCATTTAACTAGAGTCCAGCAGTGCAGTATATTCTTGCCTGTGCTCGGCTCTGAATGTCATCAGTGTTCATCTCTTCTTCCCACACGGTGCTCAGGTCAGTCAGCAGAACGCGGTACTGAGAGTCACCAAACCAGGCTTTGGCCAGTAGATCAGAACCACTGATGTTTACTGGGACCCACGGCAGAGCAGACAGAACAGCCTCCATCTCCACACAGGACACTGTACACAATCTGCTTCACATTAACAGTAGAAGAAATCAACATGGTCGTACATGTGTCTAAAGGATAAATGATGTGTGGTTTCCTATTGCCTTTATGTCAATGTCATTTACTCCATAGGATAAAACATCATCGTTATTTGTATTGTCATAATAATGTACTGTCATTATTGGAATTATTTGGAAAATGTCTCCTTTTATCAATAATATTAATTTGTGTTGACATTGTAAAACATTAAATGGATGAAACAATGTGAAGGTGAGCAAATAATGACAGAACATTATAAAAATATGAATAAACTCACTGGATGTGTGGACATGAGGTACATAAACAAACATAGTTATGATATTTTGTGTAAAACAAACAAACATTTGTTCATATAAAATAGCAATCTCTAAATGTTGATTGAGGTAACGTTCATTTAACGCTCCCTATGTTGTTTACCATGCTACTTTAAATATTCGGTCTGAATTATAATGAAAGTATGACTTCCAGGGGTGTAACGGATCACGGTTAAACCATAAAGATCACAACCCACTGTTCGGAACACACGTGACCAAAGGATTAACACATTTTTTTACTCGTAGATTAATCCTAAGTTTGTACGGATTGCAGAGAGATCGCTTCTCGTGTCATTTAAATCACATGTATGAAAGCATTTAGGCCTTCCTGTGAAATATAATGATATGTTAATGAAGAAGTTGTGGTGGGTTTTTTTGGGATGTGGTGGGTTTCTTAGGTTATTAACGGTGTTTTCTACCACTACTTGTTTAGCCTGCATTAATGCATTCAGTGTAAGCTGTACGATTTATCATTGAAAAGATCGTGATCACAAAACCCCCGCAACATAAATTATAAATGGTGATGGTGATTTGAGTATGTTTATTAATGCTTCTGAATTCAAATCTGTGTTTTATTAATAATATTATTTTGTGTTTAGATTTTAAAACACTAACTGCACGAAACAATATGAAGGTGAGCAAATAATGACAGAGTATTATTAACATATGAATGTACTTTTGGGTGAATTATTAACTCACTGTGTGGACATGAGGTACATAAACAAACATAGTTTTGATATTTTGTGGAAAACAAACAAACATCTGTTGATATAAAACATAGCAGTTTCTAAATGTTGATTGAGGTAACGTTCATTTAATGCTCCCTATGTTGTTTACCATGCTACTTTAAATATTTTGTCTGAACTAGCATGCAATTATGACTTCTAGGGGTGTAACGGATCATGGTTAATCCATACGGATCATAACCCATTGTTCTGAACACACATGACCTGTGGATTAATTCTTTTTTACTCATAGATTAATCCTAAATTTGTACCGATTGCTTAGAGATCGCCTCTCGTGTCATTTAAATTACATGTATGAAAGCATTTAGGCCTTCCTGTGAAATATAATGATGACAAAAGAAGTTGTGGTGTGTTTTTCGGGATGTAGTGGGTTTATTAGGTTATTAAAGGTGTTTTCTATCACTACTTGTTTAGCCTGAATAAATGCATTCCGTGTAAGCTGTACGATTTATCTTTGAAAAGATCATGATCACAAAACCACCGCAACATAAATTATAAATGGTGGTGATGGTGATTTGAGTATGTTTATTAATCCTTCTGAATTCAAATCTGTGTTTTATTAAAAATATTATTTTGTGTTTACATTTTAAAACACTAACTGCACGAAACAATATGAAGGAGAGCAAATACTGACAGAATATTATTAACATATGAATGCACTTTTGAGTGATTTATTAACTCACTGGATGTGTGGACATGAGGTACATAAACAAACATAGTTTTGATATTTTGTGGAAAACAAACAAACATCTGTTGATTTAAAACATAGCAGTTTCTAAATGTTGATTGAGGTAACGTTCATTTAACGCTCCCTATGTTGTTTACCATGCTACTCTAAATATTCGGTCTGAATTACCATGCAAGTATGACTTCTAGGGTTGTAACGGATCATGGTTGATCCATGATTTGTATGGATCATAACCCACTGTTCCGAACACACATGACCTGTGGATTAATACATTTTTTATTCGTAGATTAATCCTTAATTTGTACCGATTGCAGAGAGATCGCTTCCCGTGTCATTTAAATCACATGTATGAAAGCATTTAGGTCTTCCTGTGAAATATAACGATGACAGAAGAAGTTGTGGTAGGTTATTCAAGATGTGGTGGGTTTCTTGGGTTATTAATGGTGTTTTCTGTCACTACTTGTTTAGCCTGAATAAATGCATTCCGTGTAAGCTATACGATTTATCTTTGAAAAGATCGTGATCACAAAACCTCCACAACATAAATTATAAATGGTAGTGATGGTTATTTGAGTATGTTTATTAATCCTTCTAAATTCAAATCTGTGTTTTATTAAAAATATTATTTTGTGTTTACATTTTAAAACACTAACTGCACGAAACAACGTGAAGGTGAGCAAATAATGGCAGAATATTATTAACATATGAATGCACTTTTGGGTGATTTATTAACTCACTGTGTGGACATGAGGTACATAAACAAACATAGTTATGATATTTTGTGGAAAACAAACAAACATCTGTTGATATAAAACATAGCAGTTTCTAAATGTTGATTGAAGTAACGTTCATTTAACGCTCCATATGTTGTTTACCATGCTACTCTAAATATTCGGTCTGAATTACCATGCAAGTATGACTTCTAGGGTTGTAACGGATCATGGTTGATCCATGATTTGTATGGATCATAACCCACTGTTCCGAACACACATGACCTGTGGATTAATACATTTTTTATTCGTAGATTAATCCTTAATTTGTACCGATTGCAGAGAGATCGCTTCCCGTGTCATTTAAATCACATGTATGAAAGCATTTAGGTCTTCCTGTGAAATATAACGATGACAGAAGAAGTTGTGGTAGGTTATTCAAGATGTGGTGGGTTTCTTGGGTTATTAATGGTGTTTTCTGTCACTACTTGTTTAGCCTGAATAAATGCATTCCGTGTAAGCTATACGATTTATCTTTGAAAAGATCGTGATCACAAAACCTCCACAACATAAATTATAAATGGTAGTGATGGTTATTTGAGTATGTTTATTAATCCTTCTAAATTCAAATCTGTGTTTTATTAAAAATATTATTTTGTGTTTACATTTTAAAACACTAACTGCACGAAACAACGTGAAGGTGAGCAAATAATGGCAGAATATTATTAACATATGAATGCACTTTTGGGTGATTTATTAACTCACTGTGTGGACATGAGGTACATAAACAAACATAGTTATGATATTTTGTGGAAAACAAACAAACATCTGTTGATATAAAACATAGCAGTTTCTAAATGTTGATTGAAGTAACGTTCATTTAACGCTCCATATGTTGTTTACCATGCTACTCTAAATATTCGGTCTGAATTACCATGCAAGTATGACTTCTAGGGGTGTCACAGATCACGGTTGATCTATGATTCTTACAGATCACAACCCACTGATCTGAACACACATGACCTGTGGATTGATACATTTTTTTACTCGTAGATTAATCCTAAATTTGTACTAATTGGAGAGAGATCGCCTCTCGTGTCATTTAAACCACATGTATGAAAGCATTTAGGCCTTCCTGTGAAATATAATGATGACAGAAGAAGTTGTGGTGGGTTATTCAAGATGTGGTGGGTTTCTTAGGTTATTAGTGGTGTTTTCTGTCACGACTTGTTTAGCCTGAATTAATGCATTCAGTGTAAGCTGCACGATTCATCGTTGAAAAGATTGGCATCTCAAAACCTCGCAAAATAAATTATAAATGATGGTGATTTGAGTATGTTTCTTAATCCTTCGAATCACTGAATTTAAATCTGTGTTTGACAAACTTAAAAAATCAAGAAAGGTATTCAGTTTTTAGTCTTTTGAGTTAGTTATGAAGTTACAGACAGACAAATAACACAGAAGCACTTGGATAACAATTTATAGTTAAGGTAAAAACACTGTTGCTAAAGGTAAAGATTAAAATCACTGTCATGTGCTCAAAAATAAAAGTTGTAGCAGCAATTACATTGTTTAAACAAAAGGTGGCGACAACCAGCCATAAAAAATACGCCACTGAATCATTCCTCAAAGAGGTAAATATGCGTTGTAGAAATTATAATGTTAGATTTCTACATTTAGCGTCATCTGCAACAGCAGCAGTAACATTAAATTTGCCACAGTACTGAATATTTTACTATTTATTTATTATTTATTTTTAATAGAATTACAGGTTCTAAGTTCTGTTTGTTAAAACCAAAAGTTTCGTGCAGTACTGTTATGGAAAATGGCTGATCTGAAATATGTGATTTGTGATCAGTTACACTACTAATGACTTCATAACAACATTGGCACTATTTATTTGACTGTAAACAATGGCTGCTATTATGATTTCCCCATTTAGAATTTGCAAATAATACTATACTGAAATTAAATTATGAAGGAGAATGCCCCAATGTGTGAATATAAAACCAACTTAACCTCAATACAATGTTGTATTTTAATAGTCATTGGGTGGTAATATGATTTCACTATTAAGAATTCGCAAATAATACATTTCTGAAATTATACTATTAAGGAAAGAGCCTGAATGTATGAATATAAAATCAACTTTACTTCAGTAATGCTGTCAACTGTTTCCTATAAACTAACAATCAATTTAAACTAAAAACTGATATCTGAACCCGCTAGCACTCTAATAAATTCTACAATACTACAGTTACCGCAGTTACCATGGTAAATTTAAATGGATTTAGCTTTTCTTAAACTCAATGATATGCATCTGGCTTAACTTTGAGATTTAAAACAATTAAACGTTGCATAATTTAAGACACATTTATACATAATTTATTTTACGGTTATGTTAACTAATAAACAAACTGTCGAGAGAGATTTCAAAAACATAAAGAAGATATAAAATGTCAAAGAGAAATAAACATACCAGTACGAACACTCTAACACGGGGGCTGGTTCGACTGATGCACATTCCCTGTGAAAGCAGGCGAGTATTAAAACGTTCCGGAAGGGAAAGTTCCGCCAAATGATAAAAATGACCCAAATATTTCGTGTTTATTTTAGTTTTTTAACATAGAATTCGAAACGCTGACTTTTAAATTTATGACATGCGTCACAAATATTACTTTAACATGATAGTTGATTACAGTATTATTATAATACGTAAAAAGGTCAAAAGAATGACTTTTAAATCTACATCACGACTTAAAAGTCCCTGTTAGGACATACTTGATGATGATAACTTTTGAAAACTTTTGACCCAGCAATGTCAAACTTTACAAAGATTAATATATTTGTTGAATTATTTATTCAGTTCTGTTAGCCTACACATTAGCTCAGTTGAATCAAAGAACATTTACTTTGTTATTAAAACCAAAAACAAATACTTGTATGTTGAAATGAACTTACATTAATAATAGCTTCAGTACTATTACACTCTATTTTAATGTTGTCTATTTTGCAAGGAACACTACACTTAAAACTATTAATGTATTTGCTGAGGTAATGATAATACTAATAACGAAAATTTGTAAACAGGTTAAAACAATGATTTCTACATCTAAATTATGACTTAAGTCCTTCCCAGATAGCAAAAATACATCTGGCCCAGAAATGGCCCACATCCCCCACATTCTTCTGGCCCACATACCGCGTGGAACGACGGCGATGACTCAACCTGATTGTGGCTGACATAAGAATCCAGAAGTCAGCCACAAGTGGACCAGATCTGGGCCACATCTAAGAAAAAGCATGGACCATATCTGGTTATGATATATGCTATCTGGGTTGTTAGGACCTACTTGACATATTCAACGTTACAATTTAATACGAGTAATATATTTGTTGCATTTCGTTTCTGTTAGCCTTCACATTAGCTCTGTTGAATCAAATAACTTTAATTTAACCTTTCATCAGGTTTTTGTTTTGTTTTGTTCAGTTTTTGTTTTGTCTGCTTTTGATTCGTCTGGTTTTTGTTTTGTTTAGTCTGTTTTTGTCTTGTTTTTGTTTTGTTTTGTCAGGTTTTTGTTTTGTTAGGTTTTGGTAT
>CAIGQQ010038854.1:5740904-5772696 GCA_903798035.1 Danio albolineatus | reverse complement strand
TGTTTTGTTTTGTTTAGTTTTTGTTTTGTCTGCTTTTGATTTGTCTGTTTTTTGTTTTGTTTAGTCTGGTTTTGTCTTGTTTCGTCTGGTTTTGTTTCACCTGGTTTTTGTTTTGTTAGGTTTTGGTATTTTTTTTCATCAGGTTTTTTTGTTTTGTTTTGTCTGCTTTTGATTCGTCTGGTTTTTGTTTTGTTTAGAGCGGTTTTGTTTTGTTTCTTTTGTTTTTTTTGTTTCATCCAGTTTTGTTTTGTTTCATCAGATTTTTGTTTGTTTCATCTGGTTTAGTTTTTTTTTTGTCTGATTTTTTGAATTTACAAAGATTAATACATTTGTTGCATTGTTCAATCATTTATGTTAGCCTTCACCTTAGCTCAGTTGAATCAAATAACATTTACTTCGCTATTAAAACCAAAACATATTTGTATGTTGAAAGTAACGTTAACTTACATTAATAATGGCTTTATTATTATTTTTACACTTTATTTTAATGTCGTCTATTTCATTAGGAGCACTACACTTAAAACTACATATTTGCTGTGGTAAATATTACACAGTAAACCCAGAGTATTTAATACAACTAACAATCCTGCATAAAAAGAGTGTTTTATTAACAAATACACATGTCTTAGAATTAATAGCATAGTCATTGTTGCATCAAGTAATATGAAATCAGTTCCCTTCAAGACTACACAGACTTTTATTATGTAGTATCCTTTTTCGTGTTTATCTGTGGACCAACATATAACAAAGCACCAATTTAGCTTTTTCATCACACTCCAGCTTCTCCTGACATTGTGTACAACATGTTAAAATCCACATATACAATAACTGTAGTCCGCTGGATTTGTGAATACATTTTTACCACCACAATAATCCGAAACAAAGACAGAGACTCCTACATTCAAAGAACAACGCGTTAAGACAAGCTGGCATATCGAACAAGCTCAACTCGCGCACACAAAATGATTATGAACATACAAATAACAACAACAACATATCTAAACAGCCATTTATTATTTGCCATGGCTTGTATTTTTATATATTTATTGTAACGCAAATATAAAATAAAACACTTTGTTTCAGGACAGCATTAAGAGCAAGTGGCTAGTACAGAGGTTAAGCTGAAGAATAGTTGGGAAAACTGCATTAAATGTGTGTGATTTGACCATCAGATCCTCTCCTAGACATTTCAAACACCGTTGCCAGCATCTTTCAGGACAGAGTGTCTTTCGAGGTTTGTACTGTCGCCGCTTCCTCAGCACAGAAACAATACATGTTGTCGTAGCTGTGGGAGTTACATGGTGAAATGCCTTGTGTAATCATACTCTATTGTTGGAATGACAGCTTGCACAAATTTCAGGAAAATCAGAAGATACCTGGAGTAAGGAACGTTAAGGTAAAGTGATTCATAAGGGGGGATAAACATTTATCACAATAACAACAGCAGGAATTAAATGGAAAGTTCACCCAAATACTATTCTGCTTACTTATAACCTGTTTATTACTTTCTCTCTTGAAGATATTGTTATATAAGCACTGACTTCCATAGTATTTGTTTTTCTTACTGTCATTGTCAATGGTTACCGGTTTGAAACTTCTTTAAAACCAGGTTGGTCGAACAGCTAAAACCAGCAGCGCTGTTTACTCATAACCTGTTTATTTCTTTCTCATGAAGATATTGTGATGTTGTTACCACTGACTTTCATAGTATTTGTGTTTCTTACTATGGGTGCTAATGGTTACCGGGTGTTCAAAATATCGTCTGTGTTCTCGTTTACTTGTTCAAAACCTGTTTGCTTCTTTCTTCATATGATATTGTGTTGTGACATAACCAATAACTTGCATAGTATTTGTGTTTCTTACTATGAGTGTTAATGGTTACCGGTTTTCAACATTCTTCAAAATATCTTCTGTTCTCGTTTACTTGTTCAAAACCTGTTTGTTTATTTCTTCTGAAGATATTGTAACCATTTACTTCGACAGTATTTGTTTTTTTTACTATGGGTGCCAGTGGTTACCGGTTTTCAACATTCTTCAAAATATCTTCTATTGTGTTCTTGTTTACTTGTACTTAACCTGTTTGTTTGTTTCTTTCTTTCTTCTAAAGATACTGTGATTTCATAACCCCTGACTTCCATAGTATTTGTTTTTCTTACTTTGAGTGCCAGTGGTTACCGGTTTGCAACATTCTTCTAAATATCTTCTTTTGTTATCAACAGAAGAAATAAAAACTCAAACTGATTTCAAACAAGTCAAGGGCGAGTAAATAATGACAGAATGTTAATTTTACAATTCCGATAAGCAAAACAAAGAGACACATTTGGCTAAATTCAGGTTCATCTTGATTTTAAACTATTTAAGACTCTATTTGAAACTTAGCAAAATTGAATTTAGCATAAGATAAATCTTTAGAAAATGTGAAATAAATAAATAAAATCTGAACAGCATGTGCTTCTATGATATTGCTTAAAGGGTCAGTTCACCCACAAATAAGTGTTAATAATTACTCCTGAGACCTTTACTCTTTTTCAGAACACAAATCAAGATATTTTACATCCCTTATTAAAGATTTTAGAGCTCTCTCATCCTCCATACAGTGAATGTTTAAAGTGCAGTTTTTTGACAATGTTTCTGGTTCCTTTTCTGAACTCGAGATCATTGTTGTCTATGGAGGATGAGAGAACTCTCAGATTATATCTAAAATATCTTAATTCACATTCTGAAGATGAACAAAGGTGTCAGTGGATTGGACTGACATGTGGGTGAGCAGCTAATAACAGAATTTTCCTTTTTGAGTGAACTAACCCTTTAAGAAGACGATTTTCTTGGAAAAAAAGGATACATGTGGACCCCGAGTTCTCCTCCTCCTTCCGCCACAGTCTCGATAATCTTTTTCATCACCTCTGCATGTCTGACAAATAAACACAGAAGAGCAGATTATCAGTTTGCATGACCTGCACTGTATATTAAAGGAAGTGAATTAATAATTGAGATGAAATATTGAGAATATTTTTAAAATTATGATCTAATAATAGCATGTAGTATAATGTGGTGAAATCAGCTTTAACTTAAAGGTGCTGTATGGAAGTTTGTGACTCTTCTAAAGCATAAAAATACCATCATATGTTTGCAGATATTTGAGAAACATACCAAATGAACATACTTGTTTATCTGAAAAACAATGCTGAAGTCAGATATTCTGCTTTGAAAATGTGCATTATGTGCCGGAACATTGTCTTTGTTTTAGTCATTTAACCCGCCCACCGCTAATTTAGCCAATTATATTTCAGCACCCTGAGTTGCCTTGATGAAACACCACATATTTGATTCTTTCAGTAATGAAGGCTCTCAGAGTATGGGTCCGTGACCGAAATGCGACCTCCTGTGGACAGTAGTAGATGCCGAAATTAGACGCAGATTCAGAGTTCTACATGACGTGGTTATAAATGAGCAAATAATATAAATATTACGAACGTGAACATTGGGAGAGCAGGTTACATTGTAACCCTGTGTCCTACCAACACGCTACGTGAGATTTCCAGTGATAATCAATTTTGGCTGTTTGCATCAGACGAAACACGACAGCCATTCAGAAGCACAGAATATGCACTCACGAAATGGTAAGGTTTATGATCTGATTAATACATATTAAACCTCTTTAAGATGATTAAATGCAGATGCTGAATCACTGATGTGTTGGAGTCAAAGGTCTAAAGTTCAATTTCTAATGGTTTATTTTATTTTCAAGATCTGAGGTGAACTATCTGCTGCTGCTTTCAGTACAAGGCAATAAATGTTATATAAAACTCACAGTGTTAGCATCTAACACTGAATAAAGCACATGAGGTTTACCTGAGGTGATCATTGTCAGTTTTCTGTTGTTCAGCTGTGAGAAATAGAAGCCGTTTCTAATATATCAATTCGAGGTGTCGGTTAGGACAAAAACTCCTTTTAATATGGAGGATATTCCTTCTATCATGTGATGCTGCTTTTAGTGAGATCACAGTTTAAATCGGCCTTTAGGCTCGATCGTCAAACTCGCTCCTGTTGGTTCTCAATCTGGCAACCTGCGCTTGCATTTGTTTTGATCCAGGAATGCAATACCACTGGGTGTCAAACTTACATACTGCACCTTTAATAGAATACAATACATGTCACTGACTACTAGACAAGAAATCATTAATTTAAAGATTTAAATAAAATTGAAATAAATGTAAATAATAAAAAAAATCTGAAAAACTTATTTAATGAAGTGGTTCAATTAGTATATAAACACATGCTGCACTGAGTGATTAAAAAGTCTTTTTTTTTACTCCAACTGTTGAAAGTTTTTATTAAATAAAGTGGTGTGATTTGTGTAACTTTGTTCTTGTTTTTATTGCTCAATCTTTTGACATGTTTGGAAATATGTAGTTACGAACAAGGCAAATGAAGTGTTGGACTATGATGTGGTGTTTGTGGATGAATAAAGTTCTCCAATCTGATCTTATTAATGATTAACTTTGTAATTAAGCATTTTATGTACTGATTGTCTTTCCTAGAGATGGGTTGCAGCAGGAAGGGCATCTGCTGCGTAAAACAAATGCTGGATAAGTTGGCGGCTCATTCCGCTGTGGCGACCCCGGATTAATAAAGGCACTAAGCCGACAAGAAAATGAATGAATGAATGATACTGATTGTCTGCTTCCATTTATATCTAGTGCTTTGCCAACCACAATAATTATTTTATAGCTGAAAGACAGCACAAATATTACTTTATAAAAATAGTTAACTGCAGTAAAAATAAATACATAAGAAGGTCAAAAGAATGAATTGACTTAAAAGTCCTTGTTAGGACATACATGACATTATGATGGCAAAAAGCAAAATGTATAACCATACAATGTCGAAATTTACAATGATTAATGTATTTGTTGCAATATTTATTTATGTTACCCTTAACATTAGCTCAGTTGAATCAAATAACATTTACTTTATTATTAAAACCAAAACTGAAGCAAAACTCAAAGCAAAAACACCCATAAGCAACTTCGACTGCCACCCAGGGTCAAAATCCGCTACAAAGTTGCTGGTACTGTGAATGAGGCTTTAGTCTGATCAAAATAATCCAATAAAGGCATAACATTTGTATTTACCTGCATGGATGTACAGAGCACATAGCAGGTGGAGGCAGATGAGGGTGATTCTCAATGGTGACTGTTTTTTTAACATGATCCTGGCTGATGTCTTCATACATCTGATCCACTGTTAGAGGCTGTCTGTCCTGTAAAAAAAACACAACACGCTGCGATTAAAGTGCACCTTTTATTTTCAGTGTAACATTTAGTCTCTCACACTACGTTTACATCCATCCAAGCTTAAATAAATGGTTAATTTTTTTATAATACACACTGCAGCATCAGCTCTTTATTTACAGTGTCTGAAATGGTTTATACAAGGATCCGGTCTCTCTAAACCCCGCCTTTACTAGAGCCTGCTGTGTTGTGATTGGTCAGATGGGCCAATCTGCTGTGATTGGTCAACCATTTACAATGTATGCTAGAAACCAAATCATAGACTATCACAGACTTTTATTTTTGACATTTTCCCACTTTTTTAACCACTACAAATAACCATTTTACACTATGCACTAATATATTAATATATTGCCATCACGTCAAAGCATAATAAAGCTAAATTACCTCATCATATCCGAACAGCCATAGTCTTGGTGTCTGGTAATATTTGTCATATGTGATATAAAGGTCATAAGTTCTTGTCTGTAGAATGGCATCTTCCCCTCCAGCTTCGGCCTTGGTTTTACTTAAATCAGTCATTTTACTTGTGTCAAGAGTGGCCTAAAAAAAACATGAACAAGTAATTTAGGAAAAAGCACAGCATGTTGCTGGAAATCATGTTTTTGGCTTAATTTCTTACATCATCAGTTTCCAAAAGTCCACTTTCTTCATATTCTGAAATACAAACAGATGTGTTGAGTAGAGTATACCAGCTAACGAGATGTATCAGCAATAAATGCTTAAATAAATAAGAATTCAGAGCTACCTTCCATGTCTGCTGCCTCTCCTTCTTCGTCATCCTCGTCCTCACCACCATTACCCGTCTGCACATTCATATTCATATTATCCTTCATGTGAATGCAAAACAAAAATACTACATTTTACAGATCACAGTATTAATCTATATATTATACAGAATTATCATTTTTTTTTAGTTTCACTAGATGAACTAAAATATCTATAATAATAATAAAAATAATAATGTTCATTCATTTTCTTGTCGGCTTAGTCCCTTTATTAATCAGGAGTCGCCACAGAGGAATGAACCGCCAACTCATCCAGAATATGTTTTATGCAGTGGATGCCCTTCTAGCTGCAACCCATCACTGGGAAACGTCCACACACACACACATTCATAAACCAGAGCACCCGGAGGAAACCCATGCCAACATGGGGAGAACATGCAAACTCCACACAGAAACCCCAACTGACCCAGCTGGGGCTCGAACCACTGACTTGCTGTGAGGCGATTGTGCTACCCACTGCGCCATCGTGAGGCACAATAATAATAATAATGATAAACACTAAATCAATATTTAAAAATTTATTAATTAATTAAAAACAAAATGCAAAAAACTACTTTAAACTATTTACAAAAACCTAATATAAAACATTTAGCTGCTAAAATAATACATCTCCTTCGCTTTTAATTTAAGTTAATGGACTTAACCAATAATCTAAAATTAGAATGAATTAAAAACTACATATAAAAATAAAGACAAACACACAAAACATTCAAATTAAGCTGAAAATGGAAAACGTTAAAATAAAAACACAATTTTCCCAATTTCTAAGTACTTGACTCAGTGTTGCCTAACCTTATTATCCAATGAGATTTCCCGAACTGCTTCAGTCACCCCTGTAACACCTAGTAATACAAAAAAAGGCTCTGTTTACACACGATATTAAAATGTGGTTGTGATGGTCTGATCTCTATAAACAGGTGTAAATGGCATCCAAAAACATTTCGAGCTGGTCCACTCAGAGTCAGACAAAAACTAATTTGAGTGAATTGCTTTCCTGCTAGAAACTTATGCGTTTGAATACTTTCAAACAGTTTTAGAGAATGATTTAAAACTCTTTCATCTGAAATTGTTTTGTTTAATTTGATGGCTAAAATAGCATAAAAAGCACACTGTTCTTCCACCTGTAATGTTCCTATTCTAAAATCACGTTTAGAATAGTTTTTGTCCTGATAATCAAGAAACTAAAGCTGATGCTCTCTGTATCCTTAGCTACGCGCAAAACTGGACTATCACATAAAAGACGTGCAAATAATGCATCGTTTCCATCCAACGAGTCAAAGAGAACAAAATCATCACTTCATGATTAACTGGCGCCAAATATCAACAGTAAAAACAGAATTCGCTGTGGTATGAGAAGCTGTGTGAATCTTTTCTTCATTTAATAAATGACTTGTGCTTTAGAAGGCAACCCTGAGACGTAATGAACGCATGGTGTCGTTTGAAGGCGTGAGACACGGAGCACAGATGCTCTTGACAGTTCTGGAGGTGATTAATAATAAAATAACCCTAATACTAAAACAGTTAAAGCGTTTTAGAATAACCAAAACAATATTTTAGATGTTTCACAATGTGCTCAGTCAGCTGGTTTGTCCATTCACAGGCTTTTTATCATCACATGATCTCTTATAACAAAATCACACGACTTGTTTAATGCGCATAGTGGAATTTGTTCAATAAAAGTGTTTCCATCTTAGTTTTTTGCGCATCATTTCTAATAGAATAAACAGTTTATACTACTCAGTTGTCCACATGTTTTTATGCGCATTTTCAAAATTCATGCGCATCTTAGCGTTTCCATCAACCGTTTTTTATGCGCATATGCAAAAGGTGCACAAAAATAGGTTGATGAAAACGTAGCTACTGTCTGTTTTCTCTTTTTCATGTTCATATGCTGAATTTATTTCACAGTATTAGATTGAAAAGGATTTGCATGAAGAGATCTCTTGCAAAAACAGATGAACCACCTTTTCAGGTTTTTCATAAATCATGTTTTTAACTTTGCACTGAAGATTTAATTTGAAAATAATAAATAAATCCTGAATTAATAAATAGCCGAGTTATGTTTTATGTTTTTGTAAATCATATCACTTCACATCGACACAGAAGTTGAAAAAAAAGATAGATTAAAACACCAGGTATAAATGGTAATAAGCCTCCTTCGTTTACTTGTGATCTGATTAACCAAAAGGCATCTTAAAGGGGTGGTCCAGAGTGCAATTTTAAAGCTTGATTGTGTTTATAAGATGCAAAGCAATGTGTGCTCATGCTTTATTTGTGAAAAATCACGTTTTTTTTTCATATATCTTACTTTGATTATATACAGCTACTCAGCTAACATGAAATGACTGTCATATTTCCTAGTTCCTTCAAAAGTCTGCCCTCAGGAGGCTCTGATTGGTCAGCTAACATAATGAGATTCTGAGATGAGATGCTGAGATTCACAGATCGGCTCCATGTCACCTGGAAGCATCCTGCTATAACATTACAGCACATCTGGCCATGCCCCTTCGCTGCGCAGGGTGTGTGCTTGTAACCTGAAGGGTTTATGACGTCATTAACCAGGATGTATTTTTTTTGTAGTCCCCAAATTTCATTCGCTGTAGGCTTTGCTAAGCTAACTCTATAATAGCCAATGTTTCCCTTTGCATTGAACTTTCAGCGTCTTACATTCATAGATGTTGTTTATGTCCACACAGCTGCATTACACATCAATTAAATTTAAAATGTTTAAAATATCGTAGTGGACCACCCCTTTAATAACAGAAGTAAGCAAGGACTGTCTGTCAGAAACATCTACATGAGCGACACATGTTTTAACACAGTCACATGACACCATACTGCCATTTTCTGTTTCGTACCAGAGTTATGAAAGGTGTCCACCCATCCGCCGTCTCCATCATCCTCTTCTATGATGGCCTCCAGCTCATCGGAGTACTCCATCTGTTTACAGCGCTTGTAACATGGAACTGAGCCCCAGAACAGACATATCCAGCTTCAGGAAACGCAATGCATTTCACAAACGAAAAGGTTTTTACTGTGCTTACCGTTTCGGGTTAATAGGAACTGTTTGTCGTTGGGCAGATAGGGCTTTACCTTTGCTTCTTCTCCAGATGCCCTTAAGTGCAGAAAATATGTTTTAAAAAGCCACATTGAAAAGAAGGATATTGTTCATCTGACATCCTTCAAAAAAGCTTTAAGCATTGAATTTTTAATTCGTAGAGTATTTATAATTGGCTTTACATAAAAACAACAGAATATCTCTATATAGATAGCCAGGTAAATGTGTGTACTTGTTTATGTGACTTATGAGGACACAAATGTGTATAAATGACACGAGTATGACTTGGTATTACAATGTTGAGGTTAGGGATGCACAATATATTAAAAAATTATCGTTATCATGTTATAGTATATGCAAAATTCATATAGCAGAAAGGTGCAATAAATTAATACTTCTTTTATGCATGGGCAAAAATTTAATTTCAGGGCCGGAACTGAAAACTCTTGATGCACTTGGGTGAAAACACAGACAGAAAATACTTTGTAGAAACTATTATTATTTTATTAAATTAAAAATATTTATATGTCTTTCAAAATTTAACTTAATAACATTATACTGATTTGAAAAAAAAAAAACAAGCCAATAAAATAACCACATTTTGTTGACAGTGAACAAGTTGAGAGGCAAAAACACGTAAAACTACATAGAATCATCCTGTTGGCACGTCATTTGAAAGGAGTTAGATTATTTCGGTGAGCATGTGCAGTTCATGCATAGATAAGTATATGGGTTCAGGAAATGCAATATTCACAGAGAGGAATATTGAGCTATTTTCAGGAGTGAGTGTTTATCCAAATTTGACCAATCAGATGTGGCCTTACTATCTTAATACCCGCCTACCCAGTACATGCTGTTCTGCTATTGGTCAGAGGGTAAATCTAAAGCAGAAAATAAACACTAATGATGAGAGTAGAGATTAGATGACAATAAGAGTCAGAATATCTACCCAGGTTTACATTTATTCGTAGCATCAAAACGTTTACACCTTGGCAGTTTTTTTTTTTAGATCAGAAAAGTTTATTAGATCAGAAAAATACCCATTATTACCTATTTCAGGTTTTTTATTACTATTTTTATTATCACATTTTTATTACTAAAATTCCATGACTTTTCCATGATTTTTTCCAAGACTTTCAAGTAAACTTTCATGACCTAATGTTTCATGCAATGTCTACATATGCGCAGTAAAAGAAAAACAATGCATGTTCAACTTCATTACAGCATATCGTAAAACACGCAACAATCTATTTAGTTTCACTATATATTTATATCTATGTAAAATTGATTTAAATAATGCTTACACCGCAGTAATAATGTGAGAGTATGTGATTGGCCAAAGACGGAAAAGAAGTAAATAACCTATATTCAAGTATACAGATATATGTTTTCCATGACTTTTCCAAAACTTTGTGGGTTTTTCTGTTTTTCAAAAACTTTTTCAGGCCTGGAAAATGCCATGTCAAAATTCCATGACTTTCCCAGGTTTTCCATGACCGTATGAACCCTGTGTTTATTTACATGATTGTTGTTAATAATTTATGCATAATATTTATAACATAAATTATTACTATTTTTTTTAAAAAGGTAATCACAATAGCCATCATTCAAAAATATGAATGTTGAAAACTCATCATTAATATTGCATATCACATATTTTCCTAGTATCATGCAGCTCTAGATAAGGTGGTTTATGAGACATGTCTTGTGTACTTGTAATTGTTAATAGATTAAAACCACTAAGTGGATTTGCATTCAAAATTTGCCAAAGGTTTCCTGAGATGGTTGGGTTTAGGGCCATGGCGTGGCGTTGTTAATAGTATAAAATAAATTACATCTATGGAGAGTCCTCAGGAATCACAAAAACCAAAAGTGTGTGTGTGTACGTGTTTTTGTGACATGTCAGGACACAAATCTGTATAATGGCATAGGTATGACACAGGTATTACAAAAAGGAGGTGAAATATGAATACATTGGTCCTCGTTTCTCTAAAAACCTATAAATCCCACAGAATGAGTTTAATCAGAGAGTACAGCTGCACACAGTCTCCTGTGATTGTTAGGTTTAGGGGTGGGGTGGGGTGGGGACAATATAATATACGGTTTGGACAGTATAAAATGAATGGAAACGTAATGTACCCGCTTTTCACTAAAACAAACGTTTGTGTGTGTGTGTGTGTGTGCGTTCTTGCCATTTCCATGTAGGACAATGATGAACCAGATGATCTCCTGCTGCAACAAACTGCACAGAAAACAAAACACTGCTGTGCTTGAATCGTTGCATGTAAATCCTATTAAACTGTACACTTCACACCATAACAAAGCCAGAACGCACACTCACCTCCTCAGGAGTTATAACCCCAGTTTCTTTAAATTTAGATTCCTGGAAAAGAGAAACACAGCATATAAATAACATCTGGACAATAAAAATGACTTGTCTGCATGTGAGAGCATTTTGCCAACTCAAATGGCAGCAGACAAACTGTGCTTTGCCCTTGTGATAAGTTAAATCTGTCAAAGTAATAGTTTGGCTGCGGTACACAAATCAATAGCAGATGCAGCCAATAAATCAACAATGTTTAGCCAATATTTTAACACTGTTTTGCAATAATACATGCAAATATGCACTCATTATTAATATGAACATCCAGCAGTCATTGAACAGCTGCAATATATTTACAGTTATGAATTTAGCATGCGACAGGGTGGCTTAGTGGTTAGCACTGTTGCCTCACAGCAAAAAGGTTACTGGTTCAAGTCCTGGCTGGGCTAGTTGGCGTTTCTGTGTGGAGTTTGCATGTTTTGGCCCACAGTCCAAAGACATGCGCTATAGGTGAGTTTAATAAACTAAATTGGCCCTAGTGTATGTGTGTGAATAAGTGTGTATGGATGTTTCCCAGAAAAGGCATCCGCTGTGTAAAACATATGCTGCATAAATTGGTGATTCATTCCGCTGTGGGGACCCCTGACGAATAAAGAGGTTAAGCCGAAGGAAAACTAATAAATTTAGCAGAAATTTAAACGTGTTAAAACGTGCATGAAAAAAACTGTTTTATTATAATGTATTTATGTATGCGTGTATGTATTTATTATATATAAAGTGTATGTATGATACCTTATATAAAAGTGTATGCATTTATTATATAACTATTTTATTACTTGGTAATAAACAAAAGGTGATCATAGTTTATATGACATACATTTATAGGTATTCGTTATAAAATAACAAAGTAAAATATTGAAGTGATGCAAACTACTGGAAATATTTAATGTCAAATATTGCTTTTGAATGTCATTATGTATGGCAGTTTCTCAAAAACCACTGCACATGATAGACGTTATCAACTTGTGTATTAGTTTCTATCCTCCACTTCCCTACAAAACTTGATGAAGATTGCGTGACTGAAAAGGTGCTCAATATACATTTTTTTAAATAACATAATGTGTGTGATTTCTCTTTTTTGTAATTGCTAACTTTTTGGCTGCTATTTAGAAACACTGACTAAATCATTTACAAGTAAGTTGTTACTTAACATGAAAAAGGATTTAGTGTTTTCAACATATGAAGCACAAATTCACTCTTAAGTATATAAAATTCATTACCCAAATAAATAAAGCAAATATTCATAATAAGCTGTCTGTATGTCTATTTAATGTTTTAAAATGAGATATTAAGCCTATTTATTTTATTTATTTTATTTTATATAAGCCTATAACATTTTAATAACAGTAAATTTCAACTTTTATACTTAAATACGAATTGATGGTCACACTTTACAGTAAGACTTAATTAATTGATGTATAGGAAAGACTGTAGAAGACACAAGACGTTTCACTCGTACAGTTTTGAATGGGGAAAAGTGTAATGGTCATATGGCAAATGAAATAGACTTAAGATTCTCCGAGGGAAAGGGTCGGACCAGATGAGTTTCTGCAGATTTTACACGCAATTATGACTTAAAAACAACATCAGCACTATTTATTTGACTGTTAACAATGTTGTACTTTGATGGTCATTGATTGCTAATATGACTTCACTATGTATAATTCGCAAATCATACATTTCTGAAAGTATTTTATTAAGGAGAGAGTTTTTAAGTCCGAATATAAATACCAGCTTTACCACAATATAAACACTGAGGTAAAGTTGCTTTTATAATCGCACATTCGTTCAGTGACAACTTGTAACGTTGTCTCTATAATGTTTACCATGCTACTTTTTAATATTCGGTCTGAAATTACATGTAAGTGTGACTTTAAAACAACATCAGCACTATTTATTTGACTCTGTACAATGGTGTAGTCATACTCTGCTAATATGATTTAACTATTTAGATTTCGCAAATAATACTTTTCTGAAATTATAGTGTTAAGGAGAACGTCTTCATATGTGAAAATAAAACCAACTTAACTTCATTTTGAAAACTTTGGCTGTCTGTTTTTGCTAAAATCCCGTCTGCTGAAGTTTGGGCCATATCTGACTGGTTGCATGTTTTCGTTTGTTGACATTCGTGTCTGTTGTTATTGGCCGCTTCTGACTGATCGATACTGCACGAGCACAGTATTTTAATCTCAATTCTCACACGTTTTAAACCTCACATTTAATACTGCAGCTTCTTGATCCAGACTGCGAATCATGCTAACACTCCTCGGCTTACCTTCAAAACTGGCGTCAAAAACTCCGCGACCCCCAGAGCGGTGCCTTTCACCGAGTTTATCACGTTCTGCATGCTGGAGAAAGAGTCTTCAGAATGGTGATCGAGCGGAGATTTTCTGATGGAATATACTTGAGTTCACTGTTTGAAGACCGTCTAGCCGAGCTACACCACATGACCTAAATCATCTGACAGCCACTTCCGCATATCAAATATCGCGATATTACCCGACGCCTCTTCCTGTCAAGTAAAACCAAGAGCGTTGATCAGTTTTGTACATTTTATTTTAGATGTATTTAATTATATAAAAGCTAAATTATGCAAATGGTCTATATATTTGGATGTATTTTTTTCCTTGTAAAAGCATATAAATGTTTTTGGGGAGAAATATTTAGCTTCTATCGAGTTATATATTTTTTATTTATATATTTTTATTTATTTATTACAAATTATATGAATGTATTTTTATTTACTTATTTTAATACGATATTTTGCATTTGTTTGTCTTTGTTAAAATTTTGTTTTTGCATTAATTACCATTTAATTCGTGCAATGTTATCGCATTAATTATATTATAATTCTTGCATTATTATATTTTATTCATCTTAATTTTGAAAATAATAATGTATGCATTTAATACTAATATTTAGGCTTTTATATGTATTTACTTAAATCTTGTATCTAACCCTGCTATTTGCACAATTGGTTTATTCTATAAGATTGCTATATATTCCTACATTTTTTATTTTGTGTTTTATTTGTTTGTTTCTATTATATTAATACTTATTTAAATTATTAATATTACAATAAATTGCAAAAGTACCTAAATAGCGTACAATAAAAAAAGGATCAATAAAAAGGGGGATACAAATCAGCATTTATTTATTGGTTACTAATTATATGAATGTATTTTTATTTACTTATTTTAATACAAATTTGCATTTGTTTTTGTTAAATTTGTTAGTCTTGTCTAATCGCATTTTTGCATTACGTATTATATTATTCTTGCATTATTCTCTTACTCTAATCTTATTTTTAAAATAATAATAATGTATATATTTTATAATAAGTTTTGCTAAATTACATTTAATATCTTTAATGTCTATTAATCCTATTATTTGCATTAATCTTTTAGCTATTATAAGTCATTACATTTTTTAATTTTGTGTTTTATTTGTTTTATGTCTTTGTATTAGTTTATTTATTTACTATATTTGCCTAAATAGCGTAAAAATTAATAAAAAAGGAATACAAACTTTTACAGTCTATGGATACAAATCAGCATCTGAATAATATTGTCACATGTTTGAAGAGGGTCAAAATGTAAAACAGTAATATTTTTTCAAGCATGTTTAATAAAATTGTATGACCATAATACGTACGATGTATTACAAAATAACCCTTTTGCAGTATGATAATAACCAAGAGAGAGGGTGGGATTAAGTACAAATCGTTCATTGGCCGAGTGTGGTCACGTGACTAGTCTAACGTCACCTGCGGGAATCTTTAATCGTCTTTGGTGGTCCAAAAGTGATTTCCAAAAGTTACTGAAGTACGAAAATAGCAGTTTTGCTAATTACAGTCAAACGCGCCCTTTTATTTTAATGTCTACATTTAATAAACCCACTTCACCGTCTTGTTTGGAAGACCTATATTATATAAACATTTTTATCAAACAAATCACGAATTTTACGTGTATCATCCAACTATATTTTAAACGGCTCGCGAGATTATAAACTGTTTTAAAACTTTCGACAAAGCTTACTTTTTAAATCTCTGTAGTGTAAACAGAGACAGACCACACACAGACTGAGATTCAGGCTGAGAGAGAGAGACGGAGATCCGCCATTGCGGTGGCAACGTTAGTTTCTGTGTCCCGTCAGCGTCAAACTGTAAATAAAGTCAAGATATCGACACATTTACGTTAAACCGACGTTTAATACCACCTAAAGCAGCGAGGTGAGTTGCCTGGTACTTGTTATAAACTAATAAACCTCTGAAGTAAAGTTTTTTCGTACTAACTCTGAAAGTATTGTTTAAATAGTGGGCTTTGTTCAGTCAGGAGTGTTAAATATCTAATATCTGTTATAAATATCTCTGTGATTTGATTATCCACTGTAGTAAACTACAAAACTAAGCTATTCTGCAGTCTTATTCTTGTTTTACAGGTTTATTACATCAGTTATAACGTTATGAAGTCGTATAAAACTAAACTACACACTTCTGAAAAGCTGTACTTGGAATATTTGAGTCAAATTCACTGATTCACGATTGTATTTCAGATTTTAGTACGATTTTCAGTTTTAATAAAAATAGAATATGCATAGCATAGTAATAACATCAGGTTTTATGCTAGTAAATAGCTTATTACCTTTATTTTTAGGTCTATATTCATCTGTAATAATAATAGTCCTGGATGTTGTTATATTGTACATTACCACTTGCACTTGATTTATCAATTTTGTGTGTAAAATCAAACACTTTATAGTTTCATTTGTTAATATGATTACATTATTTACCATAGAACATAATAAACATTTAATAATAGCATTTGAATGCTATTTTATTCTATAAGATTGCTATATATATTCCTACATATGTTCCTACATTTTTATTTAGTGTTTTATTTATTTGTTTCTATTATATTAATATTTATTTAAATTATTAATATTACAATACATTGCAGTACCTAAATAACGTACAATAAAAAAAGGATCAATAAAAGGGGGATACATTATTTACCATAGATTATCATAAACATTTAATTTATTCAGTGAAATTAGCTTTTAAGGATAATTCTTTATGCAAAATATAAATGTTGAATATGTGTTTTGTCCCTAGAAATACATTATTTGCTAGCGTAAAGTGGGGCGATTGATGTATATTCTCTGTGCTTAGCATGTTCAATTCACCTTTATTTCTATAGCGCTTTTACAATGTAGATTGTGTCAAAGCAGCTTCACATAGAAGGTTATAGTAAATTGAAACAGTGTCAGTCCAGTTAGTGTTGGAGTTCAGTTCAGTTCAGTGTTGTTTAATATTCACTACTTAAGAGTCCAAACACTGAAGAGTAATCCATCGGTGCGCAGCTCGAGCATGTGTACATAATTAATTGATAATCACATTAAATGTCAGATGTTTTCAATATCATTATTCAAGTCACATTTAATTTAACAACAAAAACGGGAGCTACTTGGTAGGTTAGGTAAATATAGACGAGGCAATTTGCAAATTGTGCAACAAAAAGGTATAAAAGGGACAGTATCCGTTGGAAAACCTGTACTGATGCAGTGACAAATTACTTGGCGAAGGAAATATATCATATTAAATAAAAAAATTAATTATAAAAGTTGTTAATATTGTTGTTCATGTTATTTTGTTATGGTTTTAGTATTAGTCTTTGACATTCAGTTTCTGAACAGTTTTGGCATTAGCCAACAGTTTTGTGACGCTGTCTGAGCCTTACGTCATTATTTATTATTCACGGTAATACCGTATACCGGGGTAAAATATGGAGGAGGTTTGACGGTATTAAAATTTGGATTCCACCCCAAGCCTACTACTTGGACGATCTGCAAAATATCTCTCCACAGATGGCGAGTTTTAAAGCATGTACAGTTGAAGTCCGAATTATTAGCCCTGCTGAATTGTTAGCCCTTCTGTATGTTTTTTCCCCAATTTGTGTTTAACGGAAAGAAGATTTTTTCCAAATCATTTCTAAACATAATAGTTTTAATAACTCATTTCTAACAACTGATTTCTTTTATCTTTGCTATGACGACTACATATTTTACCAGATATCTTCAAGATATTCAGCTTAAAGTGACATTTAAAGGCTTAACTAGGTTAATTAGGCAAGTTAGGGTAATTGGCAAGTCGCATAATGATGATTTGTATTGTAGACAATCAGAATAATATATAGTGCTAATATTATTGACCTTAAAATGGTTTGAAAAACATTAAAACTGCTTTTATTCTAGTTAAAATAAAACTAATAAGATATCTCCAGAATAAAAAAATATTATAGCAAATACTGTGAAAAATGCCTTGATCTAGTAAATATTGTTTGGGACATATTTGAAAAAGAGAAAGAAAAAAAATCACAGAAGGGCGAATAATTTTGACTTCAACTGTATAATGACAATAATAATCAACAGTTTTTTTCTTTTCTCAAGGATATCTTAGTGAGATGATCACACAACGGACCTCTGTATCTCTGCAAACACATCAGTGGTCTGCATATGGATGATGTAGTGCACTTACCATGAACACCAGCAGCAATGAAACCTCCCTGGCGAACACCACAGATGTGGAAAACCGCAGCACCTGGATCCTGGAGTCTGTCGTCATATTAGCCATTGCCGTGTTTGTATGTCTGGGCAATCTGCTAGTTGTGCTGACTCTTTATCGGAAGCCGTACCTGTTAACGCCAAGCAATAAGTTTGTGTTCAGCCTCACGCTTTCCAACCTCCTTTTGTCCGTTCTGGTTCTGCCGTTTGTGGTTGCCAGCTCTCTTCGTGGAGAATGGCTGTTTGGTGTTGTATGGTGCAACTTCTCGGCTCTGCTATATCTCCTCATCAGCTCTGCCAGCATGCTTACATTGGGAGCCATTGCCATTGACAGGTGAGTTCTTGTATTTGTAATTATAACTGATAATAACTGAGGTTTGGCACAAAATGAGAAAACGCCACCCATCAGTCTGTTTTAAATCATTGTTTGTAATCATTGGTGATGCGCAATATATTAAAATGAGCAAAATATCGGAAATGCTTTGCAATAAATGAGCAATTTAATACAGAAGTATTTATACAAAAGTACATAATAATATAATAAGTAAATAAGATAATAATTACAAAGTATTAAATATTATTTGTATTACTTATTTCGTTATTATTTTAGTTTGCTCCCTTCCTACAATTTTTCTCTCTATTTTTTCATATCTCTCAATATTCTATCAGATAATCTAATTCTTATTCTTCCTTCAATACACATTGACACATTGTTACACATACATGCTCACTAACATATACATAATGAAAAAAATAACTGAATGTTGGCATTAGTACTGCATGTTGTTGAGTATTGCGATAACGATATTCCTTATGATTTAACATTTCCCTTGAAAAATGTGGTTTTGAAATCATTTTCTTATTTAATGATATAAAAAAAACAGTTAAAATATATTTTTATAAATACATTTTTTTAAATATGTTTAAATATGTTAAGGTACAAAATTAATTTTAAATTAATTTCTGTATAAGTATTGACTAATATGAAAATATTCAAATGATTTATTTACAATACAGAGTATAAAGTAATATTTTCTGTGTTTTAGTAGATGTTTAATATCAGAGACTTGCTTTGTTTACCAAATAAAGTGGATCTAAATGGATCTTCATTGTTAACATTAAATAAAACTTTAAAAGTTTTTTTTAATTTAATATATTATGGTTTTAGTTATGATACTCTCAAAAATCATTCCGCATAAATCTGCAGAAATAGCAATACGCAGATTCTGTCTGGCCCTACTTATTACCAAACATGTATTTGAGACATTGGCTGCTCATTAGTACTTAAGAAGCACATGTTCTGTTTAATCTTATTCTACATCCCTAATCCTACCCAAAACCAAAACTACCTTAATAACTATCAATAAGGAGAAAATAAAGAGTTTATTGAAGCTAAACTCAAAATGATTTGCTAGGAGCGAGAAACTGAACGTTAAAATAAAATGTGTAAAATAAAATGTATATTGCGTCTCTGTATGGAGTTTGCATGTTCTCCTCGTGTTTGCGTTGGTTTTCCTCCAGGTGCTCCGGTTTCCCCCAAAAGTCCAACGACATGCGCTATAGGTGAATTGGGTAAGCTAAATTGTTCTTAGTGTATGTGTGTGAATGAGTATGTAGGGATGTTTCCCAGTGATGGGTTGCAGCTGGAAGGGCTGCTGCCTAAAACATATGCTGAATAAGTTGGTGGTTCATTCCACTGTGGTGACCCCTGATTAATAAAGGGACTAAGCCGAAAAGAAAATGACTGAATGAATATATCGCAGAACAATAAAATATCACAATATCCAATTTTCTAATATCCTGCAGCCCTAGTAGTGGCTAACAGGGATGTAAATAAATAAATAAACAAACCACTTCTTGTGTTTTGTCAGGTACTACGCTGTTCTCTTTCCAATGGTCTACCCCATCAAGATCACCGGTAATCGAGCATCACTAGCCATCGTCTACCTGTGGCTTCACTCTCTTTTAGGTTGCCTTCCTCCTCTTTTCGGCTGGTCCACCTTCGAGTTTGACCCCTTCAAGAAGACCTGCACTGTGGCCTGGTATCGCGAGGTCAGCTACACTGCGTTCTGGGTAGTGTGGTGCTGTCTGGTCCCTCTGGCCGCCATGCTCTTATGCTACGGCCTCATCTTTCGTGTGGCACGACACAAAGCTCGCAAGGTGCATTGTGGGACGGTTGTCATCGTTCAAGCGCCATCCAATCGAAATGAACGCAAAAACTCCACGGCTTCGGTTTCCTCCATCGGGAGCCGTAGAGGTTTGATCTACGCCGGCAGCCAGTGTAAAGCATTGGTCACTATTTTGGTGGTCATTGGGACTTATTTGATGACATGGGGGCCGTATGTGGTGGTGATCTGCACTGAGGCATTATGGGGGAGAGAAAGCGTGTCGTCCCGCTTAGAGACGGCAGTGTCCTGGCTGTCGTTCGTCAGTGCAGCTTGTCATCCTCTTATATATGGGCTGTGGAACAAGACCGTGAGGAAAGAGCTGCTGGGCATGTGTTGCACTGATCGACACTACAGGGAATCATTCGTTAGTCGCCACAGGAAGAACCGCCTTTTTAGCATCTCCAACCGAATCACAGGTGAGTGTTTGAACCTGGTTGCTTTCATTGGAAGTTGGAGGATAATGCTGCGGTTATCGAGAGGGGTCTATATGCAGACCTGGTGCAGTGCAATCTAAGCTGCATCCAATGCTTTTTAATGGGCTCACCTAACCCCACCCCTCACAGTGACGTCACTCACTCCATTGAGTGTATTGTGTCTGACATTGCATCGCTAAGTGTTGCAATCTCAGCTTGCATCATAAAGGCTGCATCCAGATACTATTGTGGTTATGTGTGTTTGGGAAGGCATATGATGTTAGTAATAACATGTTCATTGTTATATTTGTGTGAATAATTTTAGATTTAATTTCTGTTTTATTTTATGAATCAATTTATAACAATTATTATATAATGTTTAAGAATATATAGAAAGAAAATTATTATAATATAGTAATATAATTTATTACATTTGAGCAATAAAATGTTAATTATTATATTTGTGATAATCATTTTAGAATGAATTTATTTTTTATTACATTATATATATATATATATATATATATATATATATATATATATATATATATATATAATTATATATATATATTTTTTTTTTTATATATAGAATAAAAATTATAATATAGTAATATAATTTATTACATTTTAGTAGTAAAATTTAATTTTATTTGTGAGAATTATTTTATAATTAAGATTTTTGTCTTTTTATTATATTAATCATTTTATAATAATTATATAAATAATAAAGATATTAATATTTTAAAGAATATTATATATAAAATAATAATAGTGATAACAAAATATTTTTAGTTTCATAATAAATAATTTATGTTATAAAAAAAATTATATAAACACATTTTTATTAAACATTTTGTCTTTATAAAATATTTAATAATGTTAATTTACTTCATAATGATAATAAGCGCCACAGTGGAGTAGTGAGTAGCACGTTCATCTCACAGCAAGAAGGTCGCTGGTTCGAGTCTCGGCTGGGTCAGTTGGCATTTCTGTGTGGAGTTTGCATGTTCTCCCCGTGGTCGCATGTGTTTCCTCCAGGTACTCTGGTTTCCCCCACAGTCCAAAGACATGTGGTATAGGTGAATTGGGTAAGCTAAATTGTCCATAGTGTATGGGTGCGAATAAGTGTGTATGGATGTTTCCCAGAGATGGGTTGCAGCTAGAAGGGCATCCGCTGCGTAAAACAAATGCTGGATAAGTTGGCGGTTCATTCCGCTGTGGTGACCCCGGATTAATAAAGGTACTAAGCCGAAAAGAAGATGAATGAATGAATAATGATAATAAATAATAAAAAAATATTATTATTACTACTACTTTCCCAGAGATGGGTTGTGGCTGGAAGGGCATCCGCTGCGTAAAACAAATGCCGGATAAGTTGGCGGTTCATTCCGCTGTGGCGACCCCGGATTAATAAAGGGACTAAGCCGAAAAGAAAATGAATGAATGAATGATTATTACTACTTTAATAAATAATTTATTTGTTAATGATCTTAATTATCATGTCATAAACGGATGGTTTGCTTATTTTCTCTGTGAAACACAACATACTGCGCAAACACTGTGTCCTGCCTTTAACCTTTAATGCTTCTGTTACAGATCTCGGCATGTCTCCGCACCTGACGGCCATGTTGGCTGGAGGAGGACAGCTTTTAGGTGCTGGCAGCAGCACAGGAGACACTGGCTTCAGCTTCTCCCAGGACTCAGGTGTGTTTCTATCCAAACGTTTTAAAAATGTATTTATACCAGAGATGCAAAGCTGAATTTTCAGCATCATTACTCCAGTCTAAACGCTCACTGACAATAATTTCAATATTTCACATTGTGCTATGCAATACTGATGTGGGAATTGGGTTATACAGATTTTTAAATATATTATGAAGGTCTTTACATTAGTTCTTCAATTTAGAGATAATAATTGTTTTAATAACGTATGACACTCACTTTGCAAAAAACATCCAAAAGCATTCAATACATAACGAAGCTCAGAGCTCAACAAGAAGGACCAGCATGAGAGATGCCTGGGACAGTAGACAGGATCATTACTGGCTCTGCCTTGTTACTAATGTTTAATTTCCCTGCAACTGTTTGTCAATTGTGTGCAAATACAGTCTTAAAATCGAGAAACAGTTTGTGCTTTTAAGCCTTTAAATGCTACCTTTTCTGTAATGTTGTGAACACCAAACTGCTTTTCAGTTCCTCTTATCTGATTGGATGTTTTCAGCATCTTATTTTTTCCATAACCTGGTAACAACCAGTCCAGCGAAGAGACGGCAACATCAAATAATGAGGCTAAAAGAAAACGTCTGTTTCTAACGTCTTGAAGCAGATGCTTACGACACAATGAAAAAAATGAATAATTTATATAATTATTTATTATTTATTTAAATAATTTAGAACTTCTATACTGCTCTTTTTGTTTGCATAACACTTTGAATTTTGCTCATTATATATTAATTAACATTTTAAAAACATTCTAGATTCACAGACATTATTTTTGACACATTATTTCAAATATGTGGCTAAGAAACAGCTGTTAACTTCTTTTTTGGTGGGGCCAGTGAAAGTTTTGGCAGGGCAAGTAAAAATCTGAACCACTGGCCCTTAGCGTTGAACCCTGAAGCTATAATGTCTTATTACGATGTTTTGAATGAATCATTTGAATGAGACTTGCTGTCATCTACTGGTTGGTTTTAGTGTTAAATAATATTTTTTATTATACTATTAAACCAGCCAAGGAACTATCACAAAAAACACACTCAAAATCAAAATACTGTTACTCAAAAACAAAACAAAAAATTGTTTAAATGCATCCATACATAAACCTTCATTTCTTTAAATGAATTTACTCCAAAATGTAAAATTATAGTGTATAAAAACATACATTTTTATAGTATCTTAAATGGCTGTGTTTTTTCCTAAAGTGATTTGTTTTGTTCTGCAGGTACAGACACTATGCTGCTGGATAATTATTCTGAAGGAGCAGAAAACTCGCACTACTCTGCTTTATTCAACAAGCGCAGGAGTTCAGTCATGTTTGAGGACCAGGTCGAACCGCAGATGAAAGGTAGAGATCACCTTTCACCTAAAACCCAAACTTATCAAATAAAAGTGTCCAAAACAGCATTCTGCAGTTGCTGATACAGCGATTGTTATTGTGTTGATCAGGGGAGGAGGAGTCTCGGCAGCAGGTGCAGCCAGAGCTTCATCAGGTGATTGACAGCTTTGCCTCCAGCATGGCGAAGGCCATCGAGAGCGATGCTAAACTCCTGCTGTTCAGGAGCGAGACTCAGACGGACAGATCTTCATCATGTCGAGCCGCACAGAGAGGCTCACGTCAGCCAGACGGACAGAGAGCTCGACTGCAGAGTATAGACGAGGGCATCGGCGCTGATGAGAGAGAGCAAGACCACGAGGACGACATCGAGGAGATATGCGCATAAATGAACAAGGTTCCCACTCTTCAATGAACAGCAGATTTAAGGATTTCTTAAAGCAGTGGTTCTCAACTGGTTTGGCCACGGGACCCACATTTTTACATGGTCATCAAGCCACGACCCAAATTTGTAGGAACTGTAATATAATTTTAGGAATTTTAATTAATTTGTATTTATTTGTTAACATAAACAAGTAGTGACAGAAAATCATAAGAAAATCAGCAAGACTTACAAATAAACAATATTTTATTGCGGGCATTTAACAAAATGTATCAAATTATAGAAATATTACAAAGTAAAAACGACAAACACTGTTAACAGTGGTTAGGGTAAGGAAAGGTTGTTACCATAAAACTGAACTATTAATAAAACATTAACACTGATACTGTGAAACAGAACAAACCAGCAAATTGTAAAATGATTAAAATATTCATAACCATTTTTACATCTAATATGACAGCAATTATAAACATCTGTTTTACTTAACAGTAATTTGGGAAGATAATGAGATAACTGAGGATGTGCTTTACTGATGTGATAAGAGTTCCAAAGTCAGGGGTGATGGTAGACAGTGCTACCCGAAGATCGTGCTCTATGTACAACCTGTTTCTCTGCTTTGACTCAAGCTGCACCAAGGAAGAGAAGCCACTTTCATACAAATACATATTTCTGTATGGGATGGGTTTGATCGCACTCTCAGATCGCGAAAACTGGGAGAGGCTTACGTCACTGAATTTCTTTTTCAGCGTTTTATCACATGACAGCTCCACCAGCTGACTCTCTGTGTTGCTTGGCAACGTGACGCTTTCCATGTCGATTCCAAAGGGATCGGTTGTCGCGCGCGCATTTCAAAATGAAAGTCCGGTATACGCAAAACAAGTTAAAAATTAAACTTTTGTTGGTTTTTTTGACCACACACTCCGCGACCCACTAAAAATGTTCCTGCGGACCACTTTTGGGTCGCAACCCACCAGTTGAGAAACACTGTCTTAAAGCACCATTCATTTTAAATCAAGCACCTTTTTAATTCCCCCAACATATGTAGTGCCATGAAAGTCTTTACTGTACTTAACATTTCATTCACTCATTCAATAATTCATTCGTTTTCCCTCGGCTGCCAACTATTCCGGCATATGTTTTACGCAGTGGATGCCCTTCCAGCTGCAACCCAGTACTGAGAAACACTCAACGCTCATTCACACACACACACTCATACACTAGACAATTTATCTTACCCATTTCACCTATAGGCGCCACGGTGGCCGAGTGGTTTGCACGTTCGCCTCACAGCAAGAAGGTCGCTGGTTCGATCCCCAGCTGGGCCAGTTGGCATTTCTGTGTGGAGTTTGCATGTTCTCCCCGTGGTTGCGTGGGTTTCCTCCGGGTGCTCCGGTTTCCCCCACAGTCCAAAGACATGCGGTACAGGTGAATTGGGTAAGCTAAATTGTCCGTAGTGTATGTGTGTGAATGACAATGTATGGATGTGTTTCCCAGAGATGGGTTGTGGCTGGAAGGGCATCCGCTGCGTAAAACAAATGCTGGATAAGTTGGCGGTTCATTCCGCTGTGGCGACCCCGGATTAATAAAGGGACTAAGCTGAAAAGAAAATAAATGAATGAATGAATGAATTCTCCTATAGCGCATATCTTTGGACTGTGGGGGAAACCTGAGCACCCGGAAGAAACCCACGTCAACACGGGGAGAACATGCAAACTCCACACAGAAATGCCAACTGGACTAGCCAGGACTCAAACCAACAACCTTCTTGCTGTGACACTGAGCCACCGTGTCGCCATCACATTTCACTTAAATGTTATGGCGCAGTGGGTAGCACGATCACCTCACAGCAAGGAGTTTGCATGCTCTCCTTGTGTTCACGTGGGTTTCCTCCGGGTGCTCTCGTTACCCCCGAAAAGTCCAAAGACATGCGCAATAGGTAAATTGGGTGAGCTAAACTGTCTGATAGTGTATGTGTGTGTGTATGGATGCTTCCCAGTGCTGGGTTGCAGCTGGAAGGGCATGCGCTGTGTAAAACATATGCTGGATAAGTTGGTGGTTCATTCCGCTGTTGCGACCCCAGATTAAAAAAAGGACGAAGCTGAAAAGAAAATGAGTGATTGAATGAAGTTTTGATCAAAATATTTTTAAACAAATAAAAAAATAATAAAATAAAATAAAATAAATGAGAATAAATAAAAATAAATTCTGAGTATTTCATTAAAAAGAATAAAGTAGATGTAAACACGTTTGAAAAAATGTAAACCCTCTCAAACTATTCCGCATTTTGAAGCAAAAAACGGAGATTAAAAATCTCCTTAATAAAAATGGATAAATTACATTTAAACGTGATTACTTATCCTTTTTTATTTTAATTTGAGCTATTTAATAATGACTTTTCTATTGACAGACACTGTGTTTAAAGGGAAAGCTCAACCAAAAATGAAAACTTCTTGTTAATTATCCCTTTGACAACCAGTATTTATACAACTAGATATCTAAATTAATGTTAAAGAGTGTTAACGTTTGTGGCAACTAGCCCCGGTCTCATAACTGTAGACACTTTTCATTATTCATTATCCTTTTGATTTTCATCTTTAAGCATTGTTTACATATTTCTGCAGTCTGCTTTTTTAATATCATGTATTGTCATATTTAGCCTGGATGTGGCCAGTACTGCATGCTTACCGATGCTTAATCCTGCCAAAAATATATCAACCACTATCTATTAGGAAAGCAAAGATTTCTACTAAGTGTTGTTGTTTTACTTTGACAACATTTAGTCTACTGTTCATTCTTCTTTAGCACATGTACACGATCAATTAGACATTTCTACAGTGAAATAAATGTTGTAAAATATTGATAATACTAGTCTAATTCTTCAAATCCTCCATGTACGCAGGTGGATTTTTTTAAAAATTGTTTTTGTACTGTAAATTCTGATGTAAACACTTTTTGTACTGTTTTTTTTAAACACAAGTCATAGTGTTTTATATAATCTGTCTGATAATAAACAGCACTTGTATTTCTAAGTCTGTTGCTTGATTTGTCATTGGTCAGTAATGTAAATGTGGAGAAACAAGGCAGAATTAAAGGTGCCGTATGTATGTTTTTGACTCTTCCAAAGCATAAAAATACTAAAATACCAATATGTTTTGCAGATATTTAGAAAACATTCCAAATGAACATGCTTGTTAAACTAAAAAAGGATGTGGAAGTCAGATATTCTGCTTTGAAAATGTGTGCTGTGTGCTGGAACGTCTGTCTTTGTTTTGGTCATTTAACCCGCCCACTGCCAGTTTAGCCAATTATATTTCAGCACCCTGGGTTGCCTTTAGGCATAGGCCGGTATAAAATTCTGACGTTATGATAACCTTGGATAAAAATATCACGGTTTCACTGTATTGTGATTACTGCTAAAATATATTCTTTTTAAATTCTTTTATATAGATCACACCCGCACCCTCTTTGCAACGGTAGAGAGACTCACAAACCCCCCCAGTAGGATTCCTAGTGAACTACTCTCTGAAAGCAAATGTAATGAGTTTGCTCATTTCTTTACTGATAAGATCAATAATATCAGAAAGGCAATCAGCTCATCCAATCAGCCAAGTTGTGTCCACGTCAGACAAGCTCAACCTCAACTTAAGAAATCAGACATTATGTCTGATTTCATGGAAATTGATGGTAAAATCTTAGAAGAGATTGTGCAAATTATGAGAACATCAACATGCGATCTTGACACGCTGCCCACATCATTCTTTAAAACTGTGTTTAACTGTCTAGAAATGGATCTTCTGAAAGTGGTGAATGCTTCACTTCTCTCAGGGATTTTTCCAAACTCACTTAAAACTGCAGTAGTTAAACCCCTCTTGAAAAAGAGCAACCTGGATAACACCCAACTGAGCAACTACAGGCCAATCTCAAATCTCCCTTTCATTGGCAAAATCATTGAAAAAGTAGTTTTTAACCAGGTTAACAGGTTCTTAAGCTTGAAGGGGTGTTTAGACCATTTTCAATCTGGTTTCAGAGCACATTACAGTACAGAGAGCGCCCTTATAAAGATAATCAATGATATCCGCCTAAATACAGATTCAGGCAAACTAACAGTGCTGGTATTGCTGGATCTCAGTGCTGCATTCGACACTGTTGATCACAGCATACTTCTGGATAGGCTGGAAAACTGGGTTGGGCTGTCTGGGACGGTCCTCAAATGGTTTGGATCGTACCTTGAAGGGAGAGGTTACTATGTCAGTATAGGTGACCATAGGTCGAGGTGGACACCCATGACATGTGGAGTCCCACAAGGCTCAATTCTGGCACCTCTCCTGTTCAACCTTTATATGCTCCCTCTGAGCCAAATAATGAAAAAGAACCAAATCTCCTACCACAGCTATGCTGATGACACTCAGATCTACATAGCCTTACTGCCTAATGACTACAGCCCCATTGACACCCTCTGCCAATGCATTGATGAAATTAACAATTGGATGTGCCAAAACTTCCTTCAGTTAAATAAAGAGAAAACTGAGGTCATTACATTTGGGAACAGAGATGAGGTTCTCAAGGTGAATGCGTACCTCGGCTCTAAGGGTCATACAACAAAAAATAAGGTCAAGAATCTTGGTGTGACTCTGGAGTCAGATCTGAGTTTTAACAGTCATGTCAAAGCAGTAACTAAATCAGCATACTATCATCTCAAAAACATTGCAAGAATTAGATGCTTTGTTTCCAGTGAAGACTTAGAGAAACTTGTTCATGCTTTTATCAGCAGCAGGGTGGATTACTGTAATGGGCTCCTCACTGGCCTTCCCAAAAAGACAGTCAGACAGTTGCAGCTCATCCAGAACGCTGCGGCCAGGATTCTGACCAGAAGCAGAAAATCAGAGCACATCACACCTGTCCTCAGGTCTCTACACTGGCTCCCAGTTACATTCAGAATAGAGTTTAAAGTATTATTACTTGTCTATAAATCACTAAATGGCCTAGGAGCTCAATACATTACAGATATGCTGACTGAATACAAGCCTAACAGATCACTCAGATCTTTAGGATCACATAAACTAGAAATTCCAAGAGTTCAGTCAAAGCAGGGTGAATCTGCTTTTAGCTATTACGCCCCTCGCTGCTGGAATCAGCTTCCAGAAATGATCAGATGTGCTCCAACATTAGGCACATTCAAATCAAGACTGAAAACACATCTGTTTAGCTGTGCCTTTACTGAATGAGCACTGTGCTACGTCCGACAGATCGCACTATTGTGTCTTTCTTTTCTTTTCATTCTTTTATAACTTGTCTTAACTCATTTTAATCTGTTTTTTATCTGTTTTTTATTATTTGTTTTTATTTTCTTATACTTAAATTTTATTCCTGTTTATGTAAAGCACTTTGAATTGCCACTGTGTATGAAATGTGCTATATAAATAAACTTGCCTTGCCTTGCCTTGCCTTAAATGTCTGGCAAAAAAACTAAACCTTTTTCCGCTTTGAACACAATATATTTTATTTTGAGAAACATAATATTTTGGGGCAGTAAATATGTCAGGCTAAATAATTCAAGTGAATCATTGACTTCTGCGGTCTTCATTTGTTTCAAAAACACAAATTTCCTTACAATTCACACCTAAAAAAAACATTTAAAATATGTAAATAAAAAAATCTTACACATACCTTAGAAACGGTATGGCAGAAAATTTTGGCGGTATGAAAACCTTGACTTTTCCAAACCGTGGTATACCTTGAAAACGGTTATCGTCCCATGCCTAGTTGCCTTGGTGGAAAACCATATTTGATTCATTTATTAATTAGCAAATAATATAAATATTACAAGCGTAAACATTGAGTGTACACACAAAATAAAACAAAATCATGTATACTTTCATATGCTCACTATGCAAAGATAAATATAATATCCATCTTTTTTCCAAGACAGTCTGCTGTGTTTTCTATTATGTGAAACTCCATTCAAGATCTTCAAGTTATAATCTGACTGAATGAGCTGCATTAGTTTTCTGTTTTCAGGGGGTTAATTGTGGAATGGTAAAGCTTGTGCACTTTTTGATGTTTATTGGCTGAATGGGGAGTTGATAATGTAATTTTATTGTCCACATTATTATTTTTTTGATATTCATTATAGAGTTAATATAACAAGCCTTTTGCTAATTGTTTACCATAAGTTTTTTCCTAGATTCTCTCATGATTCCTAGATTCTGGATGTTTCCCATTGATGGGTTGCAGCTGGAAGGGCATCCGCTGCGTAAAACACATGCTGGATAAGTTGGCGGTTCATTCCGCTGTGGCAACCTCAGATTAATAAAGAGACTAAGCCAAAAAGAAAATGAATGAATGAATGTTTTACACCCAGTACCGGGAAACACCCATACACACTCATACACTACGGCCAATTTACTTTATTCAATTCACCTATAGCGCATGTTTTTGGACTGTGGGTTAAACCGGAGCACCCGGAGGAAACCCACACCAACATGGGGAGAACATGCAAACTCCACACAGAAATGCCAACTGACCCAGCCGGAACTCAAGCCAGCGACCTTCTTGCAGTGAGGTGACAGTGCTAACCACTGAGCCACCATGTCTCCCCAGAAATTGTACATTTAAGGGATATTAATTATTATAAAGGATTAGGAATGAGAATGTGTGTGTGTATTTTATTTATTTTTATTTTTTTCAGATGATGCCAATTGGTCAAAATAATGTTTTCTTATATTATGATTGAAAGTCAGAGTTATTCCACTAAATACTGATTACAAACTCTTCTCAGAGAAGATATTTGTAATGTTATAATTATATTTTGTTATAGATTTTATAATTTACTAAAAACAAAATTTTAAAAACAAAAATGACCAAACTTAAAACATGCATACACATATATATTTGGTGTGGCTGAGAGACGCCAGCATTCTCAGCATGAAGAACTGTGCTGGGACTGATGGCGTTCCTGGTCTCTTCAAGCATTCGCTCATTGCGCAGAATAACCTGCAGATGGAGACAAACACAACAGATCCTGGATGTAGTAATTAAGTAATGGAGAATATGAACACGAAGTTATAATTATAATAACGACCTTGAATTTTTTTATAATTGTCTTTCCATTACGAAACGCAAAGTTAAAGCTTTGTTTTTTTTTAAACAATCTGCGATCTTCACTGCCTGGTTGATATAAGATATAAATTCCATTTTACCCGGGCATTACTTTAAAATATAACTATTTATTATCCCCCAGTATTTGCAATAGAGTTACTGCGCTAGCCTGCTACTACGAAAGCCCATAGAATACTGCTGTGTAATATACTATATATTGCTACTGACAGAATCATAACCTTACATGTTGAGAAACCTCCTTCATCTCGTTTTTATGCTTATTTCTTTTATGTAAAGCACTTTGAATTGCCACTGTGTATGAAATTATGTGCTATATAAATAAACTTGCCTTGCCTTAAGTTTATTTAACTGAATGTATAATTACATTACAGCGTCAATACTGTAACAGGAACCTTATAAAGTTAAAATTAGTCACATTTACCTTTCGCTAGAAGTCGACTGTACACTCTAAAAAAAAAGGTTCTTCAGTGGTTCTTTAGAAGTTCTTTGCCGTATTTGAGGTGCTATTTAGCACTTTTACTGTGTAAAGAACTTTTAAAGCACCATGAAGGTTCTTCAGTGGTTCTTTAAGGTG
>CAIGQQ010038854.1:5691718-5735159 GCA_903798035.1 Danio albolineatus | reverse complement strand
GAATGAATGAACAAAGGACCTAATGAAGGAAGGAACAAAAATATGAATGAACGAACAAACGAATGAATGAATGAGTGAACGAATGAAGAAAGAAATGAAGGAAGGACTGAACAAACTAAGGAAGGATGGAATAAACAAATGATTGAATGAATGAACAAAGGACCTAATAAGGGAAGGAACAAAAATATGAATGAAGGAATGAATGAAGAGAGGAACAAAGGAAGAAACAAATCAATGAATGAAGGATTCAAGGAAGGGCTGAACAAAACTAGGGAGGGAAGGAAGGAAGGAAGGAAGGAAAGAATGAATGAATGAACAAAGGACCTAATGAAGGAAGGAACAAAAATATGAACAAACGAATAAATGAATGAGCGAACAAATGAAGGGAGGAACAAAGAAAGGACTGAACAAGCTAGGGAAGGAACAAACGAATGAAGGAAGGAATGAATGAATGAATGAACAAAGGACCTAATGAAGGAAGGAACAAAAATATGAATGAATGAATAAATGAATAAATGAATGAGCGAACAAATGAAGGGAGGAACGAAGAAAGGACTGAACAAACTAAGGAAGGAAGGAACAAACGAACGAACGAATGAATGAACAAAGGACCTAATGAAGGAAGGAACAAAAATATGAATGAAGGAATGAATGAAGAGAGGAACGAAGGAAGGAACAAATTAATAAAGGAAGGAATGAACAAACAAATGAACGAAGGACGGAACAAACAAACAATGAAAGGAAAGTTGGAACGAACAAACGAATATAGGGAGATCAATAAATCCACTACAGAATGTTACGTTTACACAACCCTGCACAAACTACACGTAAACGCATCAGATTTTCACAGTGTAATACTCACTAGTCTTGAGTACTTTTATGAGGGCTAGTTTTTACTCATATTTTGGGTAATATTTACAGCAGAAACTTTTACACTACTTGCACAGCATTTTTGGGAAGTAATGGTACTTTTACTTGAGTATGATTTTTCAGTATTCTTTCCACCACTGGTTATGATGTGCGTGGGTGGGTGGGTTGGTCTGTTTACCTTTTCATGGTAGCATGCGTTCTGATCAGCTGAACTAATCAGAGGGCTCCAGCTAATAACTGTTTTGCAGGCTATATAAACAGTAAGTGCTTCACATGTGGTTATCAGTTCATTGTTGTTTTCATATTCCAGGTTTTCTCTTTAGTCCAGAACAGGGGTGCCCAAACTTGGTCCTGGAGGGCCGGTGTCCTGCAAAGTTTAGTTTCAACCCCAATCAGAAATACCTGGGCTAGCTAATCAAGCTCTTACAAGGCTTTCTAGAAACATCCTTGCAGGTGTGTTGAGGCAAGTTGGAGCAAAAAACTGGCCCTCCAGGATCACGTTTGGGCACCCTTGGTCTAGAACGTTAGATGACATGCTCGTTTGGACCTGTAGAAGCTCTCGGTTTCAGGACATTCTGCTAAGTCTCTCTATCCTTTTTGAGCACTTTAAGACTTCTGTTGCGATTCATTAAAATGTCGTTCACTCGCAGTTAAATTCTTCCTTTCTTGACAATAATGATAATTTGTTCTGTAGACATATTGCTTAAGGAACTAATAATACTGACCTTAAATTGTTTTTAAAAAATTTAAAACTGCTTTTATTCTAGCCAAAATAAAACAAATAAGACTTTCTCCAGAAGAAAAAAATATTATAGGAAATACTGTGAAAAATTCCTTGCTCTTTTATACATCATTTGGGAAATATTTTAAAAAGAAAAAATTACAGGAGGGTGAATTGTTTTGATTATATGTGCAAAGAAAGCACTTTTTTGCCAGATGCAACTTTCAGAGCAAGGAAAACATCTCAGAAAATGTCATAACACAAAAACATTTCACATTATTATACAATTCAATCATCTGGATGCATATTATTTACAAAGAAACACCTAATTATTCTAGAAAAAGATCAAGGTTTTCATGCGGAGCCACCTGAGAGTGTTTGCCTTCAGGGAAACTGAAACATTTAGTGCTTGTAAGCTGCAAGTTTCAGTGTTTCCTCGGTTATTGAGCATTTGCAGGCTTTGATGCACGGTTGTCTGCTGAAGTTACCAAAGCTAGTCTGACATAACAAGCGTTTTGATTGTGAAAGCCGCACTCCACAACGCTCTGCCTCATGAATGTGCGCCTGTGCTCAGTGAAAAGGTTTTTGGTTTAAAGAACTCCCTTAGGAAAGGAAAAACCCAATGTGTTTGTCACTGATAATGATTCATTGTGAACCCTCTAGCAGATCACCTTGCATGCTGTGTTGCTGTTGTTTTTTTCCCCCCCTAAAACTCTTGTGAAGTTAAAAATGCACTTATATAAACAAAATTATAGCAGTTTTAAGGTGTGCTACAGATTTTGGATCAGATTACATGTCATGTTTAAGATCATACTTTATCCAATCACAGCTTGCATAGAGACAATAGCTTTTAGTTTAAAATGGTCTTGTTCAGTTCACCATATTGATTACCTGCAAGCAATAAATCAATAAATAAAGTCACAAAATAAAGTCACAAAATCATTATACAATTTACATGCATTCATACACTGTAAAAAAATCTTGGTTGCCTTAAATTTTTAAGCTAAATCAAATTAATCTTATGAGTCCATAGAACTTCTATTATAAAATTAAGTTAGAACATGATTAACTTAGTTTAATAAGTTACAATGACCTAAAAACATATGCTGTCAGGACTAATTGGTCATATATTTTTTTACAGTGCACTAAAATAAATAAATATTGATTGATTGGTGGGATTATGTATGTAGTATCATTTTAAACAGTTGTAGTTCTGCTAAGTAGATACATACTGTAAAAGTCAAAGGGAAATCAGAACTGGTCCTAAATTTACATTCTTGGAGTATAAGTGTGCACATTATTTTAGCAAAATATGTCTTTTGCTATAATAAACATTTTATTATAATAAAAAAAAGAGAGAAAGAAACATGTGTGATGTGGTTTGTACATAGGCTATAGACAAATTACCAGCCTACTTTACACATGACGTCACACGGGTCCCCGGTTGCAAAAAAGACCGGTTGCAATAGCAAACATGTCGTGTTATGCGGTAGGATGCTAAATTCGAAAACTTTTACTGTACACCACACTGCTTTAAATGCCAACCACAGAAGGTCTTTAGCTAAATGGGAGCTCAATAAAGTGACGACCTAATTAAAATGCTTGACTCTGCAGTTCTCATTTCATATCAGTTCATGCTGAATCATACACAATCCTTGCTTTTGATTTGTTGTGGCTGTTTTCTTTAAGGAGGCTCTCTCAGTGGTCAAGAAGACAAATTCTTACTCAAAGTGTCTTTTAAAGTTTTATTCTTTGCAAAGAAGGTCAGACAGTCATACAGCAACGTAGGTTTCTGCAGAGTGTGAGACACCGAAACAGAGTGTGTTCTCTTTTTGTCTAGTTTGCTAAGCTCACAAGGTCATGAATGACATACAGAATGAATCACAGTTACATCAACGCACAAATTTAAGCTTTGATTGTCTATATTTCAGTCTTAACTAACACCTGAACATATAGCTTGTTAAATCACCATGTAGCCAAATCTTGTCTGGTGATAAACAGATGTTAAAGTGGTCACACATAGCCTAATGTAAACAGTACATCCATGGAAGAATAAAAGAACAGACCTTTATAATGTATATAAATGAATTTCCACCACAGATTGCAGCAATTATTTCAGCAATAAAATATGAAAAATAGAAATATGGTTCATTAAACTGCATTAAACACTGAATGCTAAGAATGAAATGTAAAAATATAAGTTGACACCCTGCCATGCAGGTGCAGTTCGCTGTCAGAATGCAGTTGTTTTGCTTGTTGATGATTACCCAGGCCTTGTACAGCTCCGTCTTCTTTCCTTGTCTTTGGCTAGGCAGAACCTCTGTTTTTAGCACTATAGTTTTAAATCTGGTAATCATGGAGCATTATTTCTTGCACATGACCACACTGAACAAAACTGCAGGCATCCCTTGTAGGCCTTTAACGTCTCAAATCACTATATATTTCGGGTCGGATGCTTGGCCATTTCGTCTTATCCTATATCCATTGGGAGGGTGCTGCTATCGCAAATGGACCTGTCAGACGAACGCCGCTCACTTTAATGTTAATCTTGCCGAATAACTGTGCATATCACTGGGTGACAAGCTGTTATAATATGCTAATAGCATTATGTAAATAATATGTAATCAATATAACTTATTTCTAAGACAACAACAACTCTGTACCGCATCGGATGTCATTCCCTCGCTGTAAATGCTAGCGCTCCGGGTTTTTTTCTGCAACCTCCCTGTGCGCGCATCCTGAATGTTTACAAACATGGTAATTCGTCTATACAATAACTTATGGTTTAGGATTATGAAGACTTGCCTTGTGTCCTCGTAATTCAAAACACTTATCACACTTAACCGGGTATTTTGACATTCTAAATTGTGTGTGTGTGTGTGTGTGTGTGTGTGTGTGTGTGTGTGTGTGTTTGTGTGTGTGTGTGTGTGTGTGTGTGTGCACGTGTGTGCGTGTGTGTGTGTGTGTTGATTTTCTGAATAAATTCAAAATTAAAACAGAAAGTTTTGAACTGCCATTTTCAAGTTTATCTTTATCCACAAAATAAGATAACCTCATAATATATAGGTTTCAAAATTTAAAGGTTGTCTGAGAAATTAAGATATCAGCTAAAATAACTATATTACACCCAAATTTTGATCAAACATATCTTTGACTAAGATGTTTATCACCGTAGCCAGTTAGCTATTGGCTTTTCTGTTCAGCATAGTCCCTAAAGAGTGCTTGAGCAGATTTACTCAAGAGTCTACATACTGTGGAACCGGCAGGTATTAGTTACAGTCGTTTCTGAGGTAGTAAGCTATACAGACACGCTGACGAATTGAGATTTTAATGCGGACAGACAGGCTAAAAATGCAGTCAGCGAAGGGCCTGAGGCTGACAGGAGATGGCGCTACTGTCGCGCTGTTCCCGTATCAGTGACACCGCAGAGCTTCAAACCCTGCGGGAGTCATTAAAATGTCGCGAAAGAGTTGTTTATTTAAACACCCAGAGCCACATTGGCGAAGTCAATAATATGAAGGCCGGTCTCATTGGAAGTCTGTTTTCACGAGTTTATAATGAACTCAGCAGGGATGTAAATACAAGAATCTTTCCTTGGCGCTCATTTAAGAAGTGATTGATTACCTCATTTCACAAACAAGCCATGGCGAGGCCTGCATGGATGTCAATTGAATTTCGAATCCAGTCGCGTATTTTTGACATCCCATATGGTTAAAAATATCCTGGCCAAAATATTTTAAAATATATTTTGAATATATAACATATAATACATATATTGAAGGATAGTTCACACTAGGCATGGGCCGGTATAAGATTCTGACGGTATGATAACCTTGGATAAAAATTTCACGGTATGACGGTATTGTGATTACTGCTCTAAAATATATTCTTTTTAAATGTCTGGCTAAAAAACAAAACCTCTTTCCCCTTTGAACACAATATATTTTATTTTGAGAAACATGTCAAATATTTTGGGGCAGTAAACATGTCAGGCTGAATAATTTAAGTGAATCACTGACTTCTGCGGTCTTCATTAATTTCAAAAACACAGATTTCTTTATAATTTACATTTAAAAAAACATACAAAAAAGTAAATAAAAAACTCTTACACACACCTTAGGAACGCATATAGCAGAAAATTTTGGCGGTATGAAAACCTTGACTTTTCCATACCGCGGTATACCTTGAAAACGGTTATCGTCCCATGCCTAGTACACAAACAATCACCCTTCAGTGCATTGTTGCAAACCATTCTGACTTTCTTTTTGCTGTTGAACAAAAAATAAAGTAGGCTACTTGAAGAATGTTGGACACCGATAGCCAATGACTTCCATGGTAAGGAGAGAAATACGGAAGTCAATGGCTACTGGCAGGTAACATACTTCAAAATATCTTCATTTTGGAACAGGTGTGTGACTATCTGAATATGGGCCTATTTCTCAATATACTGTAGGGTGAATAAAATACATTTCCACACTTAAAGTTGATAATAATTATAAAAAATAAATGAATAAATAAGGTGTCACTGTGGTGCAGTGTGTAGCACGATCGCTTCACAGCAAGAAGGTCGCTGGTTCGAGCCTCTGCCGCTGGCAGAGTCAGTTGGCATCTCTGTATAGGTATAGATGAATTGGGTAAGCTAAACTGTCCGTAATGTATGACTGTGTATGGATGTTTCCCTGTGATGGGTTGGAGCTGGAAGGGCATCCGCTGTGTAAAACATATGCTGGATAAGTTGGCGGTTCATTCCGCTGTGGCATCCCCAGATTAATAAAGGGACTAAGCCAAAAAAAAAAAATGAATGAATAAATAAATAAATGTTAAAAAAAAGAATAAATGTGTGTGTGTGTTTAAATTTGTTTAAAATTGTCATTTTTATTTGTAGAAATATTTGGACGTAACTATATATATATATATGAAGAGTTTCGTTGCAAAATGAGATATATCCATTTTGAGAAATGTTGGTTATTTGACATTATTATTGAAGACATCAACAGTCAAGTTTATTCACAATTTCTGTATGTTAAACTATTACTCGAGCTCAGTGAAGGCCAGTGACACATTCTTCAAATCCAGGATATTTTTTACTGAATTTTATGTCCATAAATAGTTCATAAATAAGTCAAAACGCATCCCAAAATGCAACATATTTATTTTAACATTGTCAAATTGATTAAAATTAATAAAAACTATATAGAACAGTATATACAAAGATTGATTATTAATTATAAGATTCTGAGTTAGTTAGTTAGTTTTGGCCAGAACTTACACAATATAACATAACATAACTTTTCTTTTTTCTTTTTTTTTTTTGCTGGGGCACCAATAGCTTTAAACAGCTTCACTGTGGCATTTGAAGAAATCTTTTGGATCATCAGTGGGAAAATTAACTATAATTTATCAATAGATCGTAAATATTCATAATATTCAAAAACATAATGCCATAATAGACATAATGTGCCAGTAATCCAGGCCAGTCCCTGAAATAAAAGGTCGGATAACAACATACCGGCTGAGCTGTCAGAGCAAACTAACTTCAGGATGTTTATCGTCTCAACCATCCTTAAACAGCTTCGGACTAGTTGTGATTAGTTATAATAGAGATAAGTAAGATTAAGTTAGTTAAATAAATGACTTGTAGCTTGTTACAGAAAGAGTGGAGGCTCCTTCACACCGCTGCTGAAAACCTGTATGATCTCTCCTCCCAGGGCATGCTGCACTCGCGCATATCTGTTCTATATATAACAGTTCTAGACCTGTTATATCACATTTTGCAAAGAAACTGGTCTGGCGGATATCGCGTTTTATTAAAAAAAATACATTTTGTAGTAGGCCTAAAATGTTCGTTCTTAAATTGTGTTAATGGCAGCAATTCACACATAGATAAGGGTACATCTGAACAGTGATTTCCAATCATAAAATCCAAATGTCAAAAAATGGTGTTTATTGCGTTTTACAACGAAACTCTTCATATGTTTATTTATTTATTTATTTATTTATTTACATTACCATATACAACACACAAGTCCAGAACTGTTCAATGCTTTGAATCTCAATGTTAGGAAAAGTTTCCTACTTTTTGTTGTTGTTCCTCCAACTTCTCTGACGACGTTTCACCATCTTGTGATTCGAGTTTCCCCACATAGTGCCGCGGAAAGCAGTGAGGGAGCAAATTAGGAGGCTATTTCAGTCTTCTGTAGCTGGAAAGGTGAAATCTTCTGCATCCATCTTTCTGAGTGGGTGAAAAATTAATTAGGGATACGTGGCCGGTGTGGCTGGAAGCAAATGGAACAATGCATAAGTCATCAGGACAGATCGCTGCCTGTCACCTGCACAAAAAGTCACGGTGAGAGGCTCATTAATGACATTTATAGATTTGCCAGGGGAAAATGCCAGGGTGTGTGAGGATGACAGTCTGGACATGCTGTTCCCACACAATGTCTCGAACTGTCTGCTGTGTTGTGTATCTCACACACTGGCAGAGGTGGATTGTGTTTATCTGTGGCCCTCATAACACCTTTACTCTGCGGAATCGACAGGAGACTGGGGGTTTCAGCACAAATAATATGAGTGTCTAGCATATTCGAGTGGGCTTCTGCTGGTATTACCTTTTCTTGAGATAAATGACTGTATAGCTTTTATTACGATATATGATATTACCAATATTAACCAAATTAAACCGAAAAAGAATACTTTAAAGCAGGGGTGCCCAAACTTTTTCGTATGAAGGGCCAAAAACATCGAAATTATCGAGTTTTGAGTGAATATCATTGAGGGCTGTGGGCCGAGGGTAAATATACCAAACTATATTACATTAAAACTGTAGGTAATTTAACAAACTATAGGTAACTTCCTAATTTATTTCATAATATTTAAAAAATAAATAGAAAATATTACTTTAAATTGTATATATATATATAATTTTTATTTTGACTTATTGCAATAAAACTGAGCCTCGGCTGGGTCAGTTGGCATTTTTGTGTGGAGTTTGCATGTTCTCCCCGTAGTCGCGTGGGTTTCCTCCGGGGGCTCCGGTTTCCCCCACAGTCCAAAGATATGCAGTACAGGTGAATTGGGTAAGCTAAATTGTCCGTAGTGTATGTGTGTGAATGAGAATGTATGGATGTTTCCTAGAGATGGGTTGCGGCTGGAAGGGCATCCGTTGCGTAAAACAAATGCTGGATAAGTTGTCGGTTCATTCCGCTGTAGCGACCCCTGATTAATAAAGGGACTGTGGGGGAAACCGGAGCGCCCGGAGGAAACCCACGCAAACACGGGAAGAACATGCAAACTCCACACAGAAATGCCAACTGGCCCAGCCGGGGATCGAACCAGCGACCTTCTTGCTGTGAGGCGAACGTGCTACCCAATAGGCCACCGTGGTGCCCTCCTATAAGTTTCAGGATTCATTTATTCATTCATTCATTTAACCTTGGTGAACACATGGAGAATAAAGGCTCTTGCACTCCTATTTCGGACACTGCGAGAATCAGCGTCTCCCCCATGGTGCTCGACAACACTGAAAATACTGTGCGACTGCCACAAGGGGGCGTATTCCGACAGTCATGTCCAAATGTCGTGTGCAGTGGAAAGGCGTCTTAAGGGTGGGTCAGTTGATCGGATGGTCAGTTAGTCATTCAGTCAGCCAAACAGTCAGCCGACAGCGGCCTCTGGTGGGTTTACGTGAAAACAGCAGGCGTGAACGGCACTCGCGAGAGACATTTAAGATCTCAAAAAGCATCCGCAGCGGCCTCGTAGATTTGAGAAAACAAAAAGTGCAAAAAGACGTACCTCACGGGACGTATTCCGCGGCCCCCAGAAACGTACTCAGGACTACGTTCTCAGAATGAGCCTGGGTTAATTAATACACATTGCTTACTTTAATGCCCATGATATAAATATTATGCATGTTCATTATCATGATATATTAAATTATTGAAAAACATCATGTCTACATTTGGGTATTATGTCGGAATATGAAATAATAAAGAACAAATTTGAAGAAGGTAGCATACATGTATTCATATTTAATTCTTTATATCTTGTTTCATATATATCCAATAGGATTTAAACAGTCAGACGTTAACTAATCTGGTCGGTAATTGGTGAACTGGTCATTTAAAAGAAACTGTGTCAGCGTGTGCGATGTGAAAATATTTGCTTAAAGTGCAAGTTCTGCAAAGTGCTTTTATCCCCCAGGAGTCTTCTCTAAATCTCTCTACACAAAATGGATGTTTGTGTGTAGGAATGGGTCACTGCATTATTACCTAAAACTCCCAGAATACCGGACCTTTCTCTCTCCACAGAGACAGCCTGTGAGTAATGGCTATGCTGAGCTGTAGTCGTCCATATTTATAAGTACATCCTTTCTCTCTTTTTGGTGTACTACAGTATTTCTGCTGAAGTTACTGCCAAAATGTCATTTGTAACCTATATAATGTCCCACTTTAACGTTCTTGAATGTTTAAAGTGGTTGAAAGTGGTGACATCCAGTGTCTGGTTCTCGAGGGTTATAGTTATGAGAGCTTATTGATATTCATGACCCTTCCAAATAAGGTAAAAACAGCGCTTTCCATTCTAGGGGTCAATCTTAGGGTTCAAAATGGACTGTTTATGAAGATTTTGTTTGCTCTAAAGGTCAAATATATGTGTATTCTCTATATCAGAGAACAAATTAAACAATGCCTTCTATGCCACCTTTAATTAAAATTGGAAGGAAACACTAATGAAAGTTTTAGATTCCACCCACACTGCAAAAAGTGCCTTCCTTATTTGAGTTTTTGTCTCATTGCTAGTCCAAATATCTAAATCAGATAGCATTTTTTATACTAGTAAAAGATTTTAAGGCAAATTTAAGTGGAGTTTTCCTTAAAGTATGAAAAGGTATTTGCCAACGGGGTAAAATAAAAAGTAAAATACTCCTGTTTTCTTCAGGAACAGGGTTGGTCACCCTGATATATAGGGAGGAAAGCACACGAGGACCAGGTGAAGACAGTTACACTGACAAGGACTAGATAAGGACTAAACAAGGGTGGAAGAACAGAGGAGCACAATCAACAGAGGCTTGACATGCATGACAAAAACCATGACAACTTTCCATTAAACAGGTCTGTCTATTCTTATGTAAGCAAATGTAAAAGCTCTGTCTGTAGTGTATATATAGTGAAGACGTCACACCGTGCTGTTGAATTGACAAAGCGGCTGGATTTCCTCATTCAGAAATTCATTTTCCTTTCATCTGCCTTAATTTTGTTTCAGCGCTGCTTCAGCCGTCTATTTTGGGAGCCCATTTCTGGAGGTTTTGAGGAGATTAGAGCTGTGCGGATGAAGCTCAACAGCTCGTCTGTGCATGACCATATATACAGCTCACACACGCACACGCTTCCTGCTGACTGAAAAGAGAAACCATCTTTAAAAACGCAGATTGATACTGAAGAAAATATCACTGTAATGGCAATCTGTGGGTCATACGGATTTCCTGCTTTGCACTGCTGGTTTCATTCATTCATTTCCTTGTCAGCTTAGTCCCTTTATTAATTCAGGGTCACCACAGCAGAATGAACCGCCAACTTATCCAGCATTTGTTTTACACAGCGGATGCCCTTCCAGCTGCAACCATCTCTGGGAAACATCCATACACACTCATTCACTACGGACAATTTAGCCTACCCAATTCACCTATACCACATGTCTTTGGATTTGTGGGGGAGCACCCAGAGGAAACCCACGCAACCACAGGGAGAACATGCAAACTTCACACAGAAATGCCAACTGACCCAGCCAGGGCTCGAACGAGCGACCTTCTTGCTGTGAGGCGAATGTGCTACTCACTACGCCACCGTGGCGCCCTAGTTTCATTCATTCACAAATTATTATTTTAATGCGCTAATATTCCATGTGTTCATTTTCTGAATTAAATACAAGGTGTAAGAAAAAACAAAACAAAAAAAACAGCATGAATAATTACCAAAGAATAACCAAAAACTGCTATTGTGAAAATAACTAAATAGTTTAGAATGGAGCGACTCTGCCGGACATCATCAAGCTTATAACAGTGTTAATATGATTAATACAAGCTGCACTGTAAAAAAAAAAATCCGTAATTTTAATATGGCGAATGAATCCTCGCCTACTAGTACAGGAGCCAATTAGTAATCGCTATCGACAGACTTTTCTCTGGGGAGAGGCTCGGACTAGACGTGTGCTTTTATGACAGTTTTTTGTTCTTCAGTTTCCCCCACAGTCCAGACATGATATAGGTGAATTGTCTCTAAATTGAGTGTGTATAGATGTTTCCCAGTGATGGGTTGCGGCTGGAAGGGCATCCGCTGCGTATAAATCAACCCAGGCTCATTTTGAAAACGTAGTCCTGGGTACGTTTCTGGAGACCGCACATTACGTGGTCAGAGGTACGTATGGCTGCGTTTCGGTTTTTTTAAACGAACGCTACGGGGCGGTGTGACGCCGTTTCTTCTCGCGCTCACCGGCCGACCGCCTCGTGTGGACGACTTTACTGCTGCAACCAGTTTGTCCCGTTAGCTCGCCGTGTTCGTCGGTGGACTCGAGACGCGGAGAGGAGTTGACCACCACGATGACGCTGGAGTTCGAGTCTGGCGAGGAGCGGTTCCAGAAAGCAGGTAAGACAAACACAGAATCCATATAACGAAGTAAACCAGTAAACAACAGGGTGAGAATGCGATGAAGTCTGATAATGTGGTAAAAATTTAACAAGGGGCTTTTGTTTTGTTCTGGATTGCTTTTTTGAAAGCTGTTGGTTGGGTTTAGGGAAGCGTGTGGTGGGTGGGTGGATCGATAAGATTTTGATTGGGTTTAGGGAAGGTTGAGGGTGGGTCAGTCCGATCGGATGGTCAGTCAGTCGTTCAGTCAGCCAAAAATGGTCGGCCGACAGCGGCCTCTGGCGGGTTTACGCGAGAACGGGAGGCACGAACGACACTCGCGAGAAGTGTCCGCAGCGGCCTCTCGTGGATTTTCCAAAGCAAAAAGTGCAAAAAGACGTACCCGACGGGACGTATTCCACGGCCTCCAGAAACGTACTCAGGACGACGTTCTCAGAATGAGCCTGGGTTGGTATAAATGCTGGATAAGTTGGTGGTTCAATCCACGGTGGTGACCCCAGATTAATAAAGGGACTAAGCCGAAAAAGAATGAATGAATTACTTACCTTATCACCGACCCTGTTTTCTCCCAGGATTCCAGCACTGCTGTAGAAAAGTTCATTGTTGTGGGAAGAAGATCATTAATTATTATTAAGGTTTTTAATTATTTCTGATTGGGGCTACTGATGTAGCCGCCGGTGTCTCCACTCACTCTCCCACCACACACATATTCACTCATTCATTCATTTTCTTTTCGGCTTAGTCCCTTTATTAATCAGGGGTCGCCACAGAGGAATGAACATTACAGCCAATTTAGCTGATTCAATTCACCTATAGCACATGCCTTTAGACCAGGGGTGCTCAACCCTGCTCCTGGAGATCGACCTTCCTGCTAAGTTCAGCTCCTACCCTAATTAAACACACCTGAACCAATTAATTAGGACCTGAACAGCACTAGATATTTACAGGCAGGTGTGTTTGATATGGGTTGCAACTGAAATCTGCAGGACGGTTGATCTCCAGGAGCAGGGTTGGTCACCCCTGCTTTAGACTGTGTGGGAAACCGGTGCACCTGGAAGAAACCCACGCGAACCTGAGGAGAACATGCAAACTTCACACTGAATGTAGGGCCTCCGGTTTTGATAAGAAGTTATAATGTTAAAATCTTAAAAGTTATAGACCAACTTTACAACACATAATCGTAAATGTATAGAAGAGCTATATGATTAATATTCACTCTAAAAAAAAGGTGCTAAATAGCACCAAAACTGGTTCTTTGGTCGTAACGAGGGGGGAACCTTTTTTGGTGCTATACAGCACCTTAAAAAAATAGGTGCTATATAGTACTTTTGTCAAATGGTGCTATATAGCACCTATATTTTAAGGTACTCCTAATGTTACTTTACCCTTTCCGCAAATAAAACCGGCATAAGAGTTATGAGAATTAGCTATAAGAATAAGTGCTTACCAGTAAACCCCACCCCTATACCCCAGACTCCATACTGGTCGATGAGAAAATTGAGCTAAAGTGTACAAATTTTATACAAATTTACACAAATTAGCCACTATCATGTTTAGGCATGGGCCATAAGATTCTGACGGTATGATAACCTTGGATAAAAATATCACGGTTTCACGGTATGACAGTATTGTGTTTACTGCTCTAAAATATATTCTTTTTAAATGTCTGGGTAAAAACAAAACCTCTTTAATCTTTGAATACAATATATTTTGGTCCAGGCTAAATAATTCAAGTGAATCATTGACTAATGCGGTCTTCATTTGTTTTAAAAACACAGATGTCCACAATTTACACTTAAAAAACAAAAAGAAATGTAAATAAAAAATCCTACAGATACCTTAGGAATGGTATAGGAGAAATGAAAATAGAAAATAGTATGAAAACCTTGACTTTTTCAAACCGCGTTATACCTTGAAAACGGTTATCGGCCCATGCCTAATCATGTTATATTATGTTATACATGTTATATATCAGCAGACAGAGCAGATTATTTTTTCAGATATATAATACTTCTTTATTTGACTCAATAAGTACACTTGAAAAACAAATCAATTTACACCATGCAAACATCATTCTCATTCTGTTCATTTCATCGGTAAGATCTCGCAATCCCACATCCTATACAAACTGAGGAAAACAAGCAAACATAAGAAGATTCAAGTAGACAAATGAGGACGTGATTTTTCAAAACAGAAGGACAAACAGAGAGATCTGCTGTTTGGTATTGCAAAAGTGTGTAGTTTTCAGTCAAATAACATTCAGCTGTTTCTCTTAGATCACTTCATTTGATATTTGACTCATATGTAGTCTTGTCTTGTCCAGCTGCTTCAGACTGGAACAGACAAATCAGCCGTGGAGTGAAACAAGTTTCCGAAATCATCAGAATGATTCATTACAATTGCTGGTACAGAGTTTTGTTTTTTCCTTTTGTATTTTGATGGCCTTGAACGTTCTTGTGTTCACTGACCATCAGAAACAAGGAGACCTGCGGATGAAGATGAACGGAAACAGTCGCTGTGTTCAGAATGCATTACTAGCTTACTACTCTCTGACTACACCTGAAGTTACCAAGTTTACAGTTTGTTCATGTTAAAGCGACACTTCTGAAATCCTCTGAAAAGCTGCCTCTGCAAAGTGATACTTTCATTCTGAAAATGAAAACCATTTACTTGCCCTCAAATCCCTGCTAACTCTTAAAAGCAGATATTTTAAAGAATGTTGGAAACTAGTAGCCATTGAAATACACCTGACAAAAGTCTTGTCGCTTATCCAAGATTTAGGAACAACAAATAATAACTTGACTTCTAGTTGATCATTTGGCATCAGAAGTGGCTTATATGAAAGGCAAAGGCCTCAAGATTACGCTTATTTTACCAAAATAAAATATGATCATGCTTTAATTTTTAATTATTTAATTAGGACAGTAAGAACTTTGCGTAGACAAAAGTCTTGTTACTTAACAGAAATAATGTCCAGTATAGAATATAAAGTCATGATGCAGTGGAAAAAGAATGAATATTGTGTGTGACTCCCATGAGCTTGGAGGACTGCATCCATACATCTCTGCAATGACTTGAATAACTTATTATTAAAGTCATCTGGAATGGCAAGGAAAGCGTTTTTCAGGACTCCCAGAGTTCACCAAGATTCTTTGGATTCAATGCTTCCTCCTTCATCTTACCCCAGACATGCTCAATAATGTTCATATTGGGTGACTGGGCTGGCCAATCCTGGAGCAACATGACTTTGTTTGCTTTCAGGAACTATGAGAAGAAGTGCTATCATGCTGTAGAATTTGCCCTCTCCTGTGGTTTGTAATGTAATGGGCAGCACAAATGTCTTGGCAACATCAACAGCCTGAGGTATCATCCACTGCAGATCTCTCGCACACCCCCATGCTGAATGTAACCCCAAACCATGATTTTTCCTTTACCAAACTTGACTGATTTCTAGGAGAGTCTAGGGTCCATGCAGAAAAATCTACCTTCTGGTAGTTATTTTTTCGTGCTCTTACAACTGGGATCGACGACAAGAATACACAAGAACACGAATACTGTATTACAAAGGTCAACAGTTACCAACGGTCTTCAAAATGTCTGCTTTTGTGTTCAGATAAAAAGATACTCAAATCGGTTTGGAATCAGTGCAGGTTTGTAGTTAATGATGGCAGAAATGTTATTTTTGGGTGAACTAACCCTTTACATTTAACCCACTAGTTACAAAAACATTTTATTTGAATGTTCTCTTAGCATTTAAACATTAAACTGTTTTTTAAAAATGTGACGGAAATATTAAAGAAACGTTTTTCATATTTTTTAAATGTTATGTGTTACTGTTAAATCTTTTAAACATTCTGAAATGAAAGTACAACATTTTGAGAACATTGTTAATAATTATATGTAAATGCTATAGCATTTTCACCGAACAGAAAGACATAAATCACATTAAATGGCAATTTACTGCGTAATTTACTTAACCTCGCGCTCTTTGAGGTGTAGGTGAATATTTTTTGTAGAATTCAGTAGATCTTTAAAGAAAACTGTCCTTGTTTATTCATATAAAGCAAATCCACAGTTAGCGACACTTTGCGAACATTTAAAGACAAATAATTCAGCCAAAATAAATTGAATACACAATGCTACAGATGATCAAGTACATTAAACTACCGTAATTAAGTAATCAGATTACTATTTTCAAGTAACTAGTAAAAGAAAAATTTATTGTTTTTTCATTTCCATATTCTTTTAATTTTGAAAGAAGTAATAGTGGTTTCTTTGTTTTCTCATTATCGATTGACGACTCTCATGTCATGTCAAGTGAACCAATGCAATTGTGTTGTGCATGATGTGTACACATGATACTTACTTCAATCTCACTCACATAAAAACAGATTCAATCTCTTCCAATACTCTTAACATGAACAAAAACTGTGCAAATATTCACTTTTTCATGCGTATATAATTCTTCATGCAGTTCGGGTTTGTCTGAGCTGCGCTTCGATTGTACAGACACAGATTTACATTTCCTATAGCCTGAGGTTTATTCACTCGCATTTCACATTTAGGGGCTTCACATTTTCCAAAAATATTGTTTTTATTATATTACTACAAAAAAGCAAGCCCGACCCAAATAAAAAAAACAACAACACAAAAGTAACATAACGTAATATTTTCCTTAAAACCTAGCAAAATTGCAATATATTACTTTTAAAAGCTACTTTCACCAACATTACTTACAATATTATTAATCCACAGCCTCGATAAGCAGTCCTGAGTGTGAGCTATTGTTTGCATATAATGACATATGCATAGATGCAAACTCAAATATGAGCTGACGCTGTTTGTTTACAAGAAAGGAGGAGTATGAGTGGGTTGTAATGTTCATCAAAATAGTTCTATTGTGGCTACTACTGTAGGCGGATGTACACTACGCAAATTCAGGTGGACAAAACATTGTATGTCCATAATCATATAGGGATGTAACATGCTCACTTTGCCCAATCTCATATTAATATTATAGAGTAGTAATATTATAGACTGCCTATAGAGTAGTACCGCATCCACCTAGTTTTTAAAAACTTTTAAGACGTGGGTAGTGCTACTAAGCTTCACCAACTACTTCCTCTCATGTCCTTAAAAATAAAATAGAAACAACTTTGTAACCGTAACACTTTGACGAATACAATCACAGCAGTGTGATTAGTCTAGGCTGGTCCCAGGAGTTTATGACTCCGGTGTGGTTACAGCGTTTAGAGCAGGGGTGCCCAAACTTTTTCATATGAAGGGCCAAATATTATTGCGAGCCGTGGGCCAAAGGTAAATATACCGAACAGTGTTATATTAAAGTTCATTCATTCATTCATTCATTTTCTTTTCGGCTTAGTCCCTTTATTAATCCGGGGTCGCCACAGCGGATTGAACCGCCAACTTATCCAGCATTTGTTTTACGCAGCGGATGCCCTTCCAGCCACAACCCATCTCTGGGAAACACATTCATACATTCTCATTCACACACATACACTACGGACAATTTAGCTTACCCAATTCACCTGTACCGCATGTCTTTGGACTGTGGGGGAAACCGGAGCACCTGGAGGAAACCCACGCAACCACGGGGAGAACATGCAAACTCCACACAGAAATGCCAATGGGCTAACCGGGGATCGAACCAGCGACCTTCTTGCTGTGAGGCGAACGTGCTACTCACTACGCCACTGTGGCGCCCTATATTAAAGTTGCCATGGGTAATTTCTAATTTATTTCCTAATATTTCAAAATAAATAGCAAACATTACTTTAAATCGTATTAACTAATGCAGTATAACTTTTTAAATGATAAACCTATTGCAATAAAAACATTGATAACACAGTGGAGTTCAGTGCTGAATACATCAGTCAAGCAGAATCTGTCTTTGACTTGATTTACTCACCAATTTAAACAAAATCTGATTCATTTACACCATTTAATTGAATTTATTCACTTAATTTCCATTAGATTTTAATAATAAAACAAACAAATAGTTTCATTACATTTGAAATGACAATCTCCCTATCATTCTCTCTCACTTCTTAGATGGGATGGAGGGGCAAATTAAAGGTTACCCTGGGCCAACTTTGGCCCGCGGGCCCTAGTTTGGGCGTCTCTGGTTTAGAGCATTCAAATTAGTGCTTTATAAAGTGCACGCTGATGTCTATAGAAGAAAGCAATAATTTTACATATCATTTTACAGTGTGTGTTATTCTGAACCAATACACAATTTGTGTAGAATGAATGTTTACTTGATTCCCAGTTAATCAGCCAGTTACTTTCATGGAGTTTTTTTAAACGTATTATTTTAGTGTTGCTTTTTAGATCCTATCATGATATTATTAACGTGATATTATGTGTTGTGATTTATTATTTTACATTCCCTCTTCCTTTATTGCTTGTGTAAATAAATTATATTACTTAGTATTGTATTACTTAGTGTTAATTGACATTAGATTAGTGTGTTCCTGAACCTCAGTGCTGTTAGGCTCCACCGAAAACTCTAAAGCACTGTTTATTTTATTTGTATCTTTGTTCTATTGTTTTCATCTGTGCTTTATTTTTTTATATTTTGGTATAATTTTGTATATTTTATGCAGATGCACTCCTGAAATCTTTCATTCATTCATTCATTTTCTTTTTGACTAAGTCCCTTTATTATTTAGGGGTGACCACAGTGGAATGAACCGCCAACTTATCCAGCATATGTTTTACGCAGCAGATGCCCTTTCTGCTGCAACCCATCACTGGGAAACACCTACACACACTCATTCACACACATACACTACAGAAAATTTATCTTACCCGATTCACTTATTGCGCTTGCCTTTGGTCTTGTCGGGGAAACAGGAGCACCCAGAGGAAACCCATGTGAACACAGGGAGAACATGCAAACTCTACACAGAAATGCCAATTCTATTCAAATCGCAATATATAATCTATTGCAGTGTCAGTTTTTTATATCGTGCAGCCCAAGACCACTCCTTTAAAAATGATCGGAAGCCAGTGAGCTGCTAGACCCGGGGGTAAACGCTGTCTTGGAGGGCTGGTGTCATGCAGACTTTAGCTCCAACACTAATCAAACACACCTGAACTGGCTAATCAGTGTCTTCAAGAACACTAGAAATCTCTAAGCATGTGTGTTTGATTAGAGTTGGAGCTAAACTGTGCAGGACACCGGCCCTCCAGGACCGAGTGTGCTAGTCTTATGAATTCTACTCAAATGGTATGAGCTACGACCATACAAGTAACATTAATTTCCACATGACTTCTCCTGATAGAAAAAAAATCGGTAGCACTTTATAATAACTACACGCTATAAATCATCTATTAAGCATTAGCAAATAGTGAATTCATTATTTGTTAAGCATTAACTCTGCATTAATAAACGTTAGTAAGCAGTTTTTACCTGCAGCTACAAATGCTCTATTGTTGACTAATAAGAACATTTATAATGTGCTTAATAATTGTGTTTTCATACTTTGTTTGGGGTTTATTTTACATTACTAAATTAAGTATCGCATTATTTACAAACTAGTTATTTAAGAATAGTTGGTGGTTTTTAACGATCATCCATAATGAGTTAGTAAACGATTAATAAACTATTCAAATCATCATTTATATACTGCATTATTCAGGCATATATTAATGGTTACTATGTATGTTCATAAATGCTTTATTAACTCAACTTCCTCCAGTTTTGTGACCTAATCTAAAGTGAGGACTATTCATGCTTTATAAATCCCTTATAAATGACTATTAAAGGCTCAGTTTTATTCTAAACAGGAAAAAAGAACATAGATGACTTAATACATTTCTATTAATTTGAATATACAGTTGAAGTCAGAATTATTACTTTTTCCAGAAGAAAAAAATATTTTGGGATATATATATATATATATAATATATTGGGAAATATAAAAAAAAAAAAAAAATCAAAAAAATCAAAGGGGGCTAATAATTCTCACTTCAACTGTACACAAACAAAACTGAATGAAAAATGAAAAATAAATCTTTGCAACCTTATCTAAAATAAAATGACTACAGTTTAAACATCGTTAAATAACTTTAAAATGATGTATCATAATATATTGTTAAATTATATAGTTTTTTTTAATCCAATTTTATGCTGTATTTTGACACTCCTGTTATTCAGCAATGTTTAAACTTTACAGTAATTGTATTATTTAGATAGGATTGCAAAGATGTATTGTTCAGTTGATATTAAGCCTTTAATAATCATTTATAAGGGATTTATAAAGCATGAATAGTCCTCACTTTAGATTAGGTCACAAAACTGGATGAAGTTGAGTTAATAAAGCATTTATTAACATACATAGTAACCATTAATATATGCCTGAATAATACAATATATAAATGTTGATTTGAAGAGTTTATTAATTGTTTACTAACTCATTCTGAATGGTCTTAAAAACCACCGACTACTCTTAAATACAAATGGTTTGTAAATAATGCGATACTTAATGCAGTCATGAAAAATTAATCAGTAAAATTTATGAAAGTACAATTAATAAGCACATTATAAATGTACTTATAAGTCAAGAATAGAGCATCTGTAGCTGCAGGTATAAACTGCTTACTAACATTTATTAATGCAGTTAATGTTAAAGTTATGAGTTAATGCTTAACAAATAATGAATTCACTATTTGCTAATGCTTAATAGATGATTCATAGCGTGTAGTTATTATAAAGTGTTACAAAAAATCCCTTACAACCTAGTCGCACCATGTACACTCACCTTAAGAGTAGTATGCTAGTATGTTAGTATGCAATTCTGAACACAGCCAGAGAACAAGGCAGTCACCATTTCACCACCTGACTGCTGTAGTCCTCCGTCACCCCAGTTACCTCAATTTTCCCCACTGTGTCCTTTGCTCCATTGTCCTCCCGTTGCTGGACGGTGGATGTTTTCTGTTGCTTCACGGTCCTGCGCTGCTGCCGTTTCCTCTTCTTCTCCTCCTGCCGCTCCTGATGATGGCAGAACTGAACGCGATGCAAGAAAAGCTCTCTTGCGTACTCGTACAGCTGCATGTCCAGCGAGTTCAGCTCCTCTATGCGTCTCCTTGTGGACGTCCCGACTGTGACCCCAGCGGCCCGGGTGCCATTGATCTGAGTGAAGGCGGCGATGAAGTGCAAGCCGAACGTCCTCTCAAAGAGAAACTGCGTTTTACGCTGGAACTCCGTCAGGCCGAAGAAGGCCATTCGCCGCAGGTTGCGTTTGGCGCTGCTGAGGAGGAGCTCGGCGCGGCGCTCTTCGCTCATGGACGACAGGTTGTAGCAGCCCACCAGACTGAGGTCGGCCAGCATGCGCGTCTGCCGGTTGTTGGCCAGGTTGGAGGAGCAGGCCATGAACTCCTCCAGAGTCACGCCGGTCCAGTCTTCGCTGCTGTAGCAGGCCGGCAGCTCGTCAGGGGTCGGTGGACGACCGTCACACATGTGTAGAGCCGTCTTCCACGTGGCGCCGCGCTGAACGTGTTTCCATTCGCTCAGGTAACGTGACACAGGGTCCCGCAGGAGTGTGATGTAGTAGAAACTCCTGGGAGAAGAACACAGAGAGTTAGGAATCTAGAATAAACTAATATTGGTAACACTTTAAGATAATGGTCTATTAGTTAATGCAGTGGTTCTCAAACTGTGGTACACCCAGGGTCGGATTAACCAATGGGCATTATGAGCCCAGGCCAAGGGGCCCGTGCGCACTTGGCGCCCTTGCGAGGGGGGAAAAAATGCCGATTTTGGAGCGTCTATTTAGGCTAAGTGCAAATAACGCACCTCGTTGGAATAAGCTATTTAAGATTTCCGCCCAGCACTGTTTGATTGACAGAGACACCATAACTACAGAGCGCAATTGACAGCAGCATCAGCGGCGTAGCTCGTAAAGCGCATGGCAAAATATTTTGAGGCAATCGATCAACGGTTTGAATCCAGCGTCTGATGAACTCATTCTTGTTTTTTCCACATTACATGTCAGATTGGAAATACATTTATTTTTAATAGAAAGGAAATATTTTTGTTCCAAAATTAAAATAATGAAAATGTGATATAAAGTCACAAGTGCCTCGTCGGTATTCATTCATTTTCTTGTCGGCTTAGTACCTTTATTAATCCAGGGTCGCCACAGTGGAATGAACTGCCAACTCATCCAGCACATGTTTTACGCAGCAGATGCCCTTCCAGCTGCAACCCATCTCTGGGAAACATTCACACACACTTATTCACACTCATACACTACAAACAATTTAGCCTACCCAATTCACCTGTACCACGTTTTTGGACTTATGGGGGAAACCGGAGCACCCAGAGGAAACCCACGCGAACGCAGGGAGAACATGCAAACTCCACACAGAAACGCCAACTGACCTGACTGAACCAGTGACCTCCTTGCTGTGAGGTGACAGCACTACCTACTGCGCCACCGTGTCGCCATATATATATATATATATATATATATATATATATATATATATATATACATACACGCACACACATACATATTTATATATATATATATATATATATACACACACACATACATACATACACATATATATAAACAAACATACATACATACATTTTTATATATATATATATGGTACATGGGGAAAACACAATGGGCTATTAGTACAACACAGACTTTTAATTTTTAGCCAGGCAGCTCGGCGGTATCCGGTGACCTGTCTTTCTATTATAAAATTGTCAAGTTTAAGATCTGATTTCTTTAAAAATCAGTGATCTTCTCTGCCTGTTAAATATACGATATGAAGTGGGTCTCAGATCGGACAAGAAGCACTGCATTAAATTTCATTTTCCCCCCGTCATGTCTTTAAAATATGACAGTTTATGTTACCTCAGTATTTTCAATGGAATTTCTGCGCTAGCCTGTTGCTACTGACGGCGCTAGCAGTTACAACGGTATTTCATCTTGTTTTACACTTGAACAACTAAATGAATGCTTAAGTCTATTTAACTGAATGTATTTTAATTACATTACAACATTAATGCTGTAAAAACAACCTTGTGAAATTGAAAATAGTCAAGTTTATTGTCGGCTTTAAAACTCTAGCTGTGCATAGAGCCCATTACAATTATAAATGAATATTAGAAATGTAAAATATATTTGTAAATATATATTGTTTTTCTTACTATGAAAGTCAGTGAGTACCATCAGTTTTTCGGTTTCCCACATTCTTTAAAAAATAAAATAAAATTTTTCTTTAGTGTTCGACGGAAGAAATGATACATCAAACAAGTTTGTATCAAATGGAAGATCAGTAAATGGTGAGTAAATCACATTTTTAGCTGAGCAATCCCTGTACCGCTACCAATGTATTTAATAGCATAGCTTTTTAATAGCAGAACCTTGAACCCCTGGCCTAAAACCCTTGTTAGCTTTGTTTAGAATGGTTAATCTGTATTTTCATAGTATCTACTCACTTTGTTTTAGAAGAATACATTGGAAAAACAACATGGAAAAAGACCAGGACCACAAGCCTATACTGGAGGACAAAGAGCAAAGCAAACAAATCCTCTGTGCCAGAGCTCTGACAACATTTGAACATTTCTGCAGCAAAACAAGACAAAGATGCTAATTATAATAGTACTTTTGGCAGCGTTCCTCATTAAAATGACCACGCTGGATTTCCTGAGCATTTCTTGTTAATTATATCAGTTTAATTTAGTTCTGCGCAACAGCTAATCATTTAGACAGAGATGTGGGTTGAGGTTCATTAGAACGGTCTGATTCAAACCACATTATATTCACATCGTCAGAACGTACACAAAAAACAACATTACAGGTGATAGCCAAGAAACGTCCATTAAAGCTTGACGCTCTCAAAGAGAAAAACAAGTTTTCAAATGATATTTATCAGAAAATGAGGAAAAACAAGCTCAATAAAGCATCCAATTTGGTGTGAGCGCCCAGAATAGCTGCTGGACTGAACGCATGGTGAGATGCTCCGGGCTCATTGTCAGACAGTTCCTCATCATTTGTCTCATTTACTCTCGCTGGGATTGTTATACCTCCTGCATGAGGAGCACATTATTTCCAATCAGCTCAATGAGAGGAGCGTCACCGAGTGCATTTCTGCTGACACATGGACACAAGGCATCCATTATCCACACGAACATTCATTCACATCTCATAAGCAAATATTCGCTTATTTTTCCGCCAGAGATGCGACATGCAAAACCTGTGGGAGCACGATTCTGACACTATTATAAAAATGTATTTGCGACATTTTATCTGAGTTCAAAACTTTCTATTATAGTTTAGATTATAGTTATAGATTATATCTTTCCAGGATTTTCTGAGTCTTGTCTAAAGGGGATCTATTATGCCGTTTTTAACAAGATGTAAAATAAGTCTCTGATGTCCCTAGAGTGTGTATGCACCCGGAGGAAACCCACGTGAACACGGCCGAGAACATGCAAACTCCACAAAGAAATGCCAACTGACCCAGCTGGGACTCGAACCAACAACCTTCTTGCTTTGAGGAAACGGTGCTAACCACTATTTGTAAATTTCTGACTTTAATTTGAACTTTTCCTTAGAATTTTAAGTTAAAACCTGACATTTTATGAATTTATAACTCAAAATAGTGAGATATAAACGGCACACAAAAATGATGCAAAACAATTTATTTAAAATGAGCTGAAACAACCCAATTCTTAAGGGATTTTTGGGGGACAACTTAATTTTTGTATATTTAATCAACTTAAATTTGTAAAAACTAATAAGTTAACTTAGTTCCTTCAAGTTGTCCCAACACAAATCGATTATGTGGAACCCAGCAATTTTTACAGTGATTCTCAAATTATTATGTATGCTGTTGCAGAAACAAGCTTTCATAAATAACAAATGGAGGTGATGCTATTGGGTTTGAACTTCACATTTCAGCTTCAGGGAGCTGTAAAAGTTTCTGGCTAAAGGGATACACTGCGATGTGATGTCATGCCTGGAAACTGGTCTAAGATTTATCGAGTGATCTGCCACATCACGGTCAAATTACGGCCCAGAATGTCGTACTGGCTACGGCATTATAATGCAGCGAAATCAATAACTCTCCACTACAGTAATCCATCTGCTCTTCAGCGCTGACCTATTGGAGACGCACTGTCAAATGTTAACCCGCTCGATACGGTCAAGCCGAGCAGGATATGATATGATAATGAAGGTCAGATCGCTGATCACTGGCTGCAGAGGTCAGTCTGGCTCTGCATAAAGCATCTATGAATATTGTTTTAGAAGTGCTTTAAACAAAGTACTTCATTAAACTGAGGAAAAAAATTCTCAATTAAAGAGACAGTCCACGCAAAAAAAACAATTCTGTAGTAATGTAATTAATGTACTGGCAGTTTATTACCAGGTTTTTGGATCGTAATTTACAACACCAAATCAGACAATATATAACAACAAATGTCAATAAACAGCAAAAGTTGTTGGAGAAAAGATTAAAGACATTTATGGATCCATTTTCTTTTCAGCTTAGTCCTTTTATTAATCTGGGGTCGCCACATTGGAATGAACCGCCAACTTTAGACTTGTGGGGGAAACCGGAGCAACTGGAGGAAACCCACGCAAACACTGGGAGAACATGCAAACTCCACACAGAAATGCCAACTGACCCAGCCGAGGCACGAACCAGCGACCTTCTTGCTGTGAGGCGAACGTGCTACTCACTGCGTCATCATGACGCCCAAGATCAAAGTCCCACAATGAAATTAAAAAGGATAAATAAATAATAACAATAATAATAAACATGAATGAGAAAAGACAGAAAATTGTGAATTTACAGATATTTTTTAAAGTGTGTGTCAGTGTGTCTAGTTAATTCTTGTTTTGGTGGCAGAGTCCAGACACTAGTCCTGTCTTGTCTTGTATGTTTTCTCGCTTATATGCTGTCTTAGGCCCAATCCAAATTCTACTCCTTAGCCCTTCCCCTTACCCCTACCCCTACCCCTCGTTTTGCACATTCATGTGAAGAGGCCCCAATTCTTTTTAGCTTCGAGGCTTAAGGCTAAAGGGAAGGGCTTGATAGCCCTTTGAAGGGAGATTTTTCAGGACCACACTCGAAACCAAGGGGTAAGAAAATTTCCCAGAATACACCAGCTACAACGGCAGCATGGCTGCACAAGGAAGTAAGGAGATGCACAAATTAGTATTTCTGTAATTATTACGAATTTTTACAACAAACAAACATGTTTCAATATATTCATAAGCGTGTTCGTCTTTTACCATAATGGTTTTAAAAAAAAACAGCTAAAATAAAAACCGCTAAAGTTCGCTGTCTATAATCCCTAATAATAACCCCTGTATAGTAGTCCCACAACATTCTGTTACTTGATGACACTTAAATACCCTGTCAGAAAAGTCTAGTGGCTGGAAATGAACTTTTACAGTGTCTGCTGTAATGTTAATGTTGTTTTTGTGCGTTTATATAGATGAGTATGGCCACGGAGTAAATGCACAGTACAGTTACAATCTTGTTATCACATTAGATCATTATAATAACAGGATTTATGCCTTCAGTGATTTCCTGAAGATCAATACCAAGAAATAACCCAACTGTAATAACTACAGCAGTCGTGATCGTCTGATCTCATATGAAGAAAAAGGTCGCAATGACTTATGATGATGTGTGCTGGTGTTGTAGTGCTGTCCCATTTCTTAGGGGTAAATTTTTAAGTCCTTCACCTTCACACTCTGTTTCAAGGAAGGGGTAGGGGTACAAAAATAGAATTGGGATTGGGCCTGAGTCTGGCTGTGTCCGAAACCGCCTACTACTCAGTAGGTACTGCATTTGAATTTAAAAGTACTGCTTGGCCGGTAGAAAAGTATGTTTTATACAGTATGAATGTGAGAAGTATGAATGGAATTTGGACGCACTGCATCCGCCATTTTGTCATGGTCACGTGACCTACCTGCGTTAGTTGCGTCGCTTCACTCCCATTCATGAATTCTGTCGCAGTGCATCATGGGATAGCGCAGCGTGCATGGGATGCGCACTTCAGAATCTCGCCGGAAGTAGTAAGTCATCCGGGTACTTCTCGCATACTGATTTTCGAATTCTAAGAATTCGGACATACTACTCTGCTCACAAACTGATTTTAGCGTACTGTATAGTACAGAAGTATGTGGTTTCGGACGCAGCCTGTCTCTTGTGATTGTTCTGAAGATGCGGTCCCAGTCTTGTCGTGTCCTGCCTTACAAGCCCAGTCAGGTTTTTTGCCTTTTTTCCCAGATGGAAAGAACCTATATATATATATGTTTTGATATAGGTTATTAATATATGTGACATATATAAAATTGGCCGTTTTCCTTTATTATATTTACATACAAATACCAATTTCAAGCGTTCGCACATACATCCGTTTTTTTTGCATTTATTTTTTAGTTATTGCCTTCATAATAGAAAATATCATTTAGGCATCATGTATGACAGTTGCCAAAGTGGGGTATGCGCTATATAGGAAACATATCTTGTATTTACATATAGGGCTTATATGTGGAAATAAAGAAGCAATACAGGAGATCTATATGGCCTGTATATGCACATATATGCACCTCGATTATGCCTATATGGCATATATACACATATGCAGCGTATATATTATCATATATGTGCATATATACTGCATATAGGTTTTATTTATGTGCATATATCATAATATACTGTAGGTTCATTCCATGTGGGAATGTTTCCCCTCTCAGGGAAGTTTGTTTTGCTTTTATTTTATTATTATTAAGTACCCATCTAATTTACTGCAATTGAGTCCTCACTCCTTTCCCTCACCCTGAACCTTGACAGTGTTGGATATGTTTTAGGAAACTGCAAAAAATACATTTTATGGGTCAAAATTCTGATTTTTATCATTCAATCATTGAATGTATTTTGTCATATCTTGAAATGTGTTGACACTGATTGTTTAAACTGCCACACAGACCTGCAGATCCCTACACAGACATAAATAAAGCAAAGCCAATGTCGTACATGTGTTACTTCAGATTAGGCTTGTCTACAACATTTACTGAGACAGTTATTCTCAATGGACAAGCTAATGCACTGCTGTATGAGAATGATTTACTCCACAGACACAAAGCACTATCTACCTGATGGATAAATTTACTGTGTATTATTTCTGACAGGAGAGAGAGCTAATGGACACAAACCTGGCGTCCCATGAGCAGAACAACATTTAATATGTCAAGAGAAACACACAGCGTGCTCAAAGTCTGGAAGGGGGCCTAAATTTATTCACAAACCATTCAGAAAAGTCCAAGTGCAATGTAAAAGTGTAAAAAAAAACTTCCTGAGTCCCATTGATAGACTTCACTCTGCTACTTGTCATTTCTGACATTTTGGCATTGACTGTTTTGTTGTTTCTGGAGTATCAGAATCTGCCTTTTAACACTAGAACTATACAGAGGCAGTCATTTTGACCGTTTGTAAAATTTGTAATTTAATATATAAATAACTAATAAATAACTAAATAACCATATATAACTGCAGTATCCTGATATTTCCTAAATGTGTGTATATTTCATCCTAACATTGCTATTTTATTCAAAAATTACAAAACACAAAAGAGCTGTTAACAATAGTGATGGCTGCTTACTTGAGACCTTTATGAATCTGTGGTTTGGATAAAATTGGCAAGGTCTCATGATTTCAGGGTTTTGTTATTCTTCTATTTTGTAAATTCTTCTTTTGGGCAGGGGCGTGAATCATAAATCATGCTCATGCAGGTTCATTCAGATCGCCCCCTAGTGGGGAATCACTGAACATGTTTGTTTTTACCTTCTTCTAATGAGAAACTTGTAAAACGAAAAGGAATAATATTAGTTAAAAGTGTCTTGTTGGGTAATTTAATACATTTGTTTAAGTGTAACCGGAAGCTGCAACATTTTTTTTTTTTTTTTTTTTTCATATTGTGACGCAGTTCCCAGAGATTAAATGAGAAAACATAATAAAAAGTGATGGGTTTTGAATAATGGTCACATTAAAACACTCAGGGGAGTCAGCTGGAGTATTTCAAACTAATGTGTTAAACTGTTAAATCCAATATTTTACTAAATTACATTGCAAATGCGATTCGTTGACATTAATTTTAAAAAATGAGTAAACCCATTGCCTTAAATGCGACAAGTTGACTTCAATTAAAAAAGTGAGTAAATCCATTTTAACACATTTTGAACTATTAATATCATTTACTTAATTTCAAGGCAACAGCTTGAAGTAAAGTCAACTAATCACTTTAAAAGCATTGGCAAGTCATGATTTTGCCAAGTGCGATGTCATCCTCGATTAACAACTATGTTGATCCTGGAACATCGTTTTTGTTGGAAAATGTAATCCATACCTGTTCCCTACCCCTAAACCCAACCACAACTGTAAATTAATCTTCAAATCAGAGGGGAATAATAGTTGAATAACATTCATGCAGAAGTGCGTAAACCTAACCGTAAACCTAAATTTAAAATACACGGTAAATGCATACCTAATTCTGATTGACTGATTGGAATGTTGTTCCAGGATCAACCTAGATGTTAATCCAGGAAAATGTCCTACTTGGTGAAATCAGGTTGGCGAATAAGCAAGTAACTAATTGATTTTTTTAGTGTACAGTGTAGGGTTGGGCGATGTCGGACAATCTGGCATCGTACAATGTCTAATGGACGACGCCATCGTTGTCATAGGCTGCAGTGAATTAATTATTTATGAATAATTAATTAATTCATAACTAATTAATTATTTGTAACCTACAGTTTCAACAACCTGACCCACATGGTCTTTGTTTTACCCATAACCAAATCTTAAATAAATCATAAATAGATAAAGATAAGTTACACACAAATTACCACCTGGTGAATGCGAAAGACTGAAGCAGTGTACTGATGCTGTGACACGTTACCTGATAGATTCAAAAGACTGAAGTGTCGTTAGATATAGACAAGATTAATTAAATATCACGTTTAACATCTATAGTGAGACGTGATCCAGCGGTACATCCTTGATAAACTGTCCGACATGCACTGCTCTCTGGGGTTTTGTGCTCAAAGCACCTGCTGACTGCCTGGAGACGCGCGCATATGCTAGAGCACATGACAGTGTGTGTGTGTGTCTCGTGATGTGCATTTTCAGCGATATAGTGTGGACGGAGGGCTATTCAGAAATGCTGTGAAACACCAGTGTGGATGTGGATCGTTTTGGTTCTAAAATGGCATTTTAATACTAAGACATATTAGTGTGAACGAGGCCTCATTGTGTATTTTTTTGTAAGCGTTTTGCTGCTTCGATGGGGCGGGGTGGAGGATCGCAATGCCGGCTCAGTATCGTGATGTCTATAGGCCATCAGCGATGGGTGATGGCATCGTCTATCGACCCAACCCTAATACAGTGTGCACTACAGTCTCTGGATGTACAGCATCTCGCACACCAAAATTGTAATGATTTATTTAAGACGAATCACTGTCTGACTCACTGATGAATGATCGGAGCTTAGGCACGGATATAAAAATTACGATCATTATTTTCAATAGTATTATACAGCACACTGTGAGCGTCTATTAATTGTTTGTTTTTGGCATCTGATAGAGTGCTTGACCTAGAAACTGTGATGTCAGACTTAACAAGCAGATAATGTCTAAAGGCTCCGCCCCCTTCTGGACAGCTCATTTGCATTTAAAGGGACACAAACAAAAATGGTGAGCTTTTGCCAATGCTTTCTCACGGCAATTCGTGACGTTTTGATTTGGTGGCTTATTCATGAAATCATACGATCTCATTCATACAATTAGTTCGATTTGTTAATCCCCCAATGACGGTCTGATTTAGGGGCGGGGTTTGGTGCCACGCCTCCTTTTTAAAATTTGTACATCTTCATGTGACTGAACTCGTACGAATAAGCCACTGAACTGACACAACGTGAAAGAGTTGTGTTTCCTTGTGAGATCAGGCTGGTTTTTGCTCACACGCAAGTTGTAATAAATGACCTGTGGGCTATATTTGAAGCTTCACAGACACTTTTTAGGGACACCTGAGATTTATACTGCATCTTGTGAAAAGAAGCATAATGTTTCCCCTTTAAAGCAGAGCAAATCTAGAAAAACGTCAGAAATTCCCATCCATAAATTTCAAGCCTAATTTCCATTTATTTCCCAGGCCTTGAAGTTTTCAGTGACGACAGGAAGCCTGTAAAAGCATGACGGAGCGAGAGAAAGACACATTCACAATCAATTAAGACAACGTAAAAGCTTCCTCGTCGAGTCGACGGAGGTGTGCTAATTAATCTCACGAAATAGTTTTTTAAGCAGAGCATTTAATTACTAAGCTCAAAGTCTATTAGTGGTGCTCAGAGGAAGGCAGTCGCATCTCATTACTGATATACAATCGATGACAGTAATACTTTTTATCCGACTGGGAGACGAGCAGTTTAAAGGCATAGATCACTGTAATGAGCATTCACTGGTAAACCTACGACTTTCTTAATTAAACAGCTAACAACACACCCACGCACACACACAAACACACACACACGTTTAACTGTTAATTTTTCCTGCATATATAGATCACCAAACACACAGTGAGCACATGGGACCCATTAATGTTTTTATACTGTTTTCATATGAAATAGTTTAACACAAAGAGGTCAGGCTGTTAAAGAAACAGTTTAAAAGAGAAAATTAAAGTTTAAAAGGGCATGTCTTCGGACTTTTGGGGGAAACTGGAGCACCCAGAGGAAACCCACTAGGAGAACATGCAAACTCCACACAGAAATGCCAACTGACCCAGCCGAGGCTCGAACCAGCAACCTTCTTGCTGAGAGGCGATTGTGCTACTCACTGCATACTACTGTCATAGCAACAGTTCTCATAGCCCAAACCTGCTTGGGAGCAGGCTTTTTTCATATAAACAGGATTAGATCGGGTCATTCAAGCAAAGGTATTACTGAAAGTGTGGCAATACAATAGGGTATTAAAACCTATCCCGAAAGCATTTCTAATGATGGTTAGTAATGTGGTTACCAATATAAATGACACACTTCATCTGCCTTATTTGTTGATAAATGGACAAGATTTTATAAAGAGTGAAATACCTAATAAAATAATAAGATCAATATTAACCCAAGATAAATTTCCAATACAAGCTAGTAAAAATAATGTGTCTTTTCTTTATTGCTCTATTATCAAATTCAGAACACTGTTTCTTTCCCATACCTCACAAAGCTAAGAAAGTACATTTTAAAATATTCAATGATATTAGATTAGATTATTTTGATCACACTTGTACATTCTGTGAGGTTGACATTGAAACGACAGCACATTTATTTTGTGAATGTTTATATAGCAGAACCTTTTGGTCTGATTCATTCGAGTGGTTAAAGGTTCCTCTCAAGTCGTCCTCCCAATTTTCTAAATATGATATTTTCTTTGGTTTATTAGGGAAAGATGTTAATATTTAATTTGTATTGAACAATATTCTAATTTTGGAGAAATTTTATATTCATAAATGCAAGTGCCTTAAAACAAAAACCCTGTTTTCAGTTTTCCAAAAGGAATTTTGGTTATACTGTAAATCTTTAAAGCTGCTAAAATCAAATTGTGGAAGAAGATTTATTGAAAAAAAATGTATATTAATAGAAGACCCGGTAGTGTAAATGTTTCTTTTTTGTTGTTGTGTTTGTTGTCTATTCTATGGTTAAAGTGTATTTAGTAGTTTTTTATTGATTTGATTATTATTTGTGCTCTGTTCTATAAATGTAAATGAATATGTTAATCAAATTTTGTAATTGTGTTTTAATGCAATAAAAAATATATGTATATTTTTTTTAATTTAAATAAATAAATACTGAAAGTATGTACTGAATGCTGATATTTTCTTACAGTAGTAACTTATAGCTTATATACACTTGGGAAAATAGTAAGATAATTTCTAAAAAGTTTATATAAACATACTTTATATTAATTAATAATATTTAATATTAAAAAATATTTATGTTTATATACATAAAAGTTTTAACAAATATATAAATGAAACGTATGCAATCTGCACTCACAAATAAAAGTACAAAAACGAGGTTGTTCTCCCCAAGGGTATCAAAGAGAACATTTATTAATGACTTTTTAGATCCAAACATGTACTGTTTTAAGGTACCGACTCAGCTTTAGTACAGTGTCTGTATGACAGACATGCACAAAATACAACTGTTTTTTGTTTGTTTCTTTGTTTTTATAAAGGAATAATAATTTATGCATTCATTCACGTTTTGACAGCTAATATGACGGTGATTTGATGCTTCGCAAAAGTTGCAAACACCTTTACTGATATCAAAATGCTTTGAAGCTAAATTAATTGATGATTAAGAAACTTAAATAGGTCTAGGCAACTACAATAAAAATGATAATACAATCTAAAATATAAATAAATTGCTAAATACTTACAAATGTGTAAAGTGTAAGGATCCTTTTGTTAGCCCAACGACGAAGCTAACAGCATGGTTGAAGTTAAATGCATGTAAGCCTTTTAGCACATGTGAAAAGAAATATTTACTTATGAAAACATATTTTGATTAGTTTCCAACTCCGAATTTGATCTGACTCCAATTTAGTTTAATTTGAATGCTCATACTTAAAGAGAGTTTGATTTAGCCACTAGATTATATCATTTTAAGTCAGTGATTGTCAGGAAATATGAGAGTTTAAACAAGAATTGTATTTATTTTACAGGCAAAGATTTTCCATTCCAATTCGCATAATGATACACGATAAGCCAATTCAGATTGTATAACAGAAAATACCTGACCATGTAGAAAGACATTGCAACATACAAGCTCCGGGACAGAGCCCCGAAACTGGTTTGTTGCAACGGGGTCTTCTGGCTACAGAATCCGCCGATCTGCCCAGATCTTAACCTTAAGTACCCGACAGGACGTCACAGTGACCCACGCCTAGTGCATTGATGTGTTAATCACCTCTGGAGGGGGAGCATCTGGCAGAGATTTCATCAGAGTTAAAACCAAATTCAACAAATACCAGTGAAATAGTATAATGACCTTAAAACCACTTTACCAATCACACAGAGACATTTAAAATGATACCAAACATGAATATAAAACTACAAGATGCACCAAGTTAAAACCTTGAGCCTTTTTGTGAAATGTGAATGGTTTACTCTGATGGAGCAAGGACATACAGTCAGGAAGATAAACTCAGGATGATTTGAATAAAACAGTTGAACAGCTGGTTTTCTGATCTTCTTAGATTAGCCAGTTCATTGCCTTAATGCCTGACCATTCTCATAATCTTTTCTCGTGGAATTCCATAACCATCCTCAGGGTTTATTATCATGGAGAGACATAGCCAATTCTTACAAAAGTTATTGCGTATCATATTTAACAAACTGATTACTATGAATTGCATGTCATTTTGCTTACATGGATAATCGAATATTAATCAGATGATGTCATCACACTGCTGTGCCGTCAGCCAATCATTGCATTGCTGATCATGATTACGAGGATCGATGGATCAGTCGTTCACAACACACGCAGAGATCTCAGATCAGTTCATCCAGACATTTTAATCTGATTCGCGGAGATGTTTGAAGAACCAAATTAGCCACAGTTATCAAGATTAAAAGATCCAGGATCTGTCAAAACATCTTAGATCATTTATGCGAGGTACGAAGAGCGGACCCTTGGTGAGCTTATAGCCTTATTTACAAAACTTACAGAATCGGACAGTTTTGAAAGGTTTTAGAAATTATTACTTCAATGTGAATAAATAAGACCCAGAAAAAACTAAGAAAAGACAAAGATAGACTGACTCCAAACATAATATTCCAGAAAATGTTTCTTATCAAATATTATTATTCATAAACAGAGAGATCCAAACATCTCCTTTAACTGCCTCTGCATAACTCAAAGTAAGTTCAAACTGCCGGACAAAAATAATAATAATGTCAGAAGTCCATTAGCTTGTTCAGGCCTAAGTGAGTGGTCTAGCGCAGATGCTAATTTGGTTAGCAGGAAAAAGGGTCTGTATGTGTGGTGGCAGAAACAGCAGCACATTAGACCACTTACTTAAATGAGCAGAGGACGGAGGGATAATGTGCTCTCGGCCTCCTGTTCAGCTCAAACACCTACTAATATCAGCTGAATTGAATTACTGAGGAGGCCGCGCACTAGAATGAGAATAGCCATTCTTGTGCTAATGCTAAATGAAATACCTTTCAGCATCAACATCGCTAGCCACATGTTTTTGTGACTTCTGATAGCAAATAACCTACTGGATAAATTACTGAAAGACAAATATGGATTGAAAACATAAGAAAAAGTTGTTTTGTTCTGTGTTTTTTTAATATTCTATCCAATATAAAGACTAAAAATTGTTTTAAAACAATCGATAAATCTAATACAGCTTTATTTTTATGTATTAGGATGTGTTCTGTTATATGAAATTTCATAAGATCACTTATTCTTTTCTAAATTTAAATAAGTAGAATGTAAGTATGCTAAGTAGTATGCATATGCTAATTAATTTTTATTCATAAATATATCTGCTATATGCTAAATGATGATAGACCATTATTTCTAACATTTTATTTTCATTAAAGATAATAAGTTAGTCAAATTTTAAAAGATCTCTAATTCATTTATTCATTCATTCATTTTCCTTCAACTTAGTCTTTTTATTAATCAAGGGTTGCCAAAAGTAATGAATCGGCAACTTATCCAGCATGTGTTTTACGCAGTGGATGCCCTTCCAGCTGTAACCCAGTACTGAGAAACATCCACACACACTCATACACTATGGCCAATTTAATTTATTCAATTCACCTATACCTCATGTCTTTGAACTGTGGGGGAAACCAGAGCACCCGGAGGAAACCCACACCAACACGGGGAGAAAAATGCAAACTCCACATAGAAATGCCAACTGACCCATTCAGCACTCGAACTAGTGACATTCTTGCTGTGAGACGACAGTGCTAACCACTGAGCCACTGTGTCACCCCAGATCTCTAATTATTTTAGATATTTTAATATGTACAGGCCAGAATAAGCATGTTGTTTCATTTATATATGCATATGAGTCACGATGAAGCATTAATTCATCCAAAATGTAATTTTCACTAAAATTACTTGAACTTTTTTAGATTTTACTTGCATTTAATATGCTATAAAAATCCCAGTTAATTATTCACGATGAGACAAACATTTCTTTGACCCAAACACCATAATGATATTTATAAATGTTCAAATGAGTTTTCATTTTTTAATTGTTTATTGAAACTGTTTGATTAAATTCAGATTTCATATACGTTTACTTCTGTTTTTAGTAATTTAGAACATATTTAGAACAGTTTATTTATTTATGCACATGAGACAAACGCTTACCGGCCACTTTATTAGGTACACCGTAGTACTACTGAGTTGAACCCCCTTTTCCTTCTAAAATGTCTTAAGTTGTGGCGTTGACATGATGCTCAACTGGTACTAATGGGCCCAAACTGTGCCAAAAAAAATCTCCCACACCATTACAACACCCCCACAAGCCTGAACCGTTGACACAAAGCAGGATGGATCCATGCTTTCATGTTTTTGATGCCAAATTCTGACCCGACCATTCGAATGTCACAACAGGAATTGAGACTCATCAGACCAGGCAACGTATTTCTGATCTTTAATTGTCCAATTTTGGGGAATCTGTGTAAATTGTAGCCTCAGCTTCCTGTTTTAAGCTGACAGAAGTGGCAATCGGTATGGTCTTCTGATGCTGTAGCCCATCCGCCTTAAGGTTGGTCTTGTTCACAGATGCTCTTCTGCATACCTCAGTTGTAACGAGTGGTTATTTGAGTTACTGTTGCCTTTCTTTCAGTTCGAACCAGTCTGGCCATTCTCCTCTGACCTCTGGTATCAACAAGACATTTGACCCCACAGAACTGCCACTCACTGGATATTTTCTCTTTTTTTAACTATTCTCTGAAAACCCTAGAGATGGTTGTGCGTTAAAATCCCAGTAGATCAGCATTTTCTAAAATACTCAGATCAGCCCGCCTGGCACCAACAACCATGCAACATTCAAAGTTACTTAAATCACCTAATGTATTGAATTGCTGCCATGTGATTGGCTAATTAGAAATTTGCGTAACGAGCAGGTGTACCTAATAAAGTAGCCGGTAAGTGTATATTTCATTTCATGAAAATGTTGTTTATTAGTTCTCGTTTAGTTTATTTGTTTTAAATATAGGATAAATATAGTGTGATATATGCCTTTAAAACAAGTTACAAAACATGATATAATCAAGGCTGATGTCTGAGCTTTTTTAAAACAAACTGGGACACAGTGAAAGATTTCTATTATCTTTGGGTCTAAACTGTAACTGTAAGAATTATCAACAAATATTAGAGCAGTGTTTCCACATACACCATTAAAAACATTGAATGCAAACAAAAACACTAGGTGTTTTTTTTTTTTTTTTAGACGATGTAATGGTTCTGGACAAGTCACAGCTACAGATATGTAAAATGAAACCTTTAATAAATATTTGATAATGTTCTAATCTTCACCGGCCGCTACTGCTGTCATTCTGCAGATAATTTTATCTCCTGTACACGGTTACCAAACGCTGAACACAAGACGTCTCTGCTATCTGCCATTTGAAAATATGTGATATTTGTGTCTCAGAATGATTCATGGGACAGATGATATATCAGAAAAAGAACCACAGGCCATAAATATTTCTAAGGGGAAATGATACACATCACAAAATGTCCTTTCTACAGTTCAGTTCTACAGTAGGTCTGGCTTATTGATCAGAAACAAACAATCACACACAAAAGTATTCTGCTCGAAGCTTAACAGTGAGATAAACCTAAAAGGGTTACTACCATTAAAAAATTTGTAATCCCTAAATAAAACAGCACAAAGATGTTGCAGGACTGGACAAAGACCAACACAACAAACTCTAAGACATGTTCAGCCATTTCCTGTTGACGAACAATTCATCACCAAACATTGGGTTGACCTAATCAGACTTTCACCTCAGCCAGACGCACACGCTTTATCGACCAGGCCGAGTGTCGACTAAACCCGATGCTTTGTCTCCTTGCATGAGGAGGGGAGTCCCGCAGAAAATCCATACGTGCCAAAACTATTTTATTTCATTAACATCGAGGCCGCCGGCGTAATTAAAGAGCAGCCTCTGTATGCTTACGTTAGCAATAACGTTCTTTCGACATTACCATTTAAAACAACAAGTATCCCTGAGAACCGCATGCATGGTTCATTTGAGGACGGTTTTCAGAAAGGCAACATCTGCTTTGGCGCTTCATGCTCTACTGGGTGAACATTAAGTGATGATTTGAAAATCTTCTGTTTCACTAAGCAGGGCGTTTGCTTGAACGGAAAGCAGTTTCACAGCACATTTACACTGCTCGGATGAAGGACGGCAAAGCTGAGGGCCCACGACAGAGCAAAATAGAACTTAAAGGGATAGTTCAAACCTAAAAAAAGATGTCTTTTGTTGTTTATTAAAGCTGATCCAAACTCATACGACTTTCCCTCCTATGGAACTGGTTGGTCTTTTTGATGGAACAGGGGTTTTCAATAATCAGGCTAATTCTTTCATACATGCTGTTTCAAGAGTCCACATTTAGCTCATGATAGACTACAAATCAAGTCCTGGTGGTTCCAAACATCTTCCACTTACGGATGATGAAGGCCACTGTGCTCACTGGAACTTTCAGAGCAGCAGACATTTTTCTGTTACCTTCCCCAGCCTTGTGCCTCGAGACAATCCTGTCTCGGAGGTCTACAGACAATTCACATGTCTTCATGCTGGTTTGTGCTTTGACATGCACTGTCAACCCTGGGACCTTATATAGACAGGTGTATGCCTTTTTAAATCACGTCCAATCAATTGAATTTACCACAGGTGATCTCCAAATAAGCTGCCGAAACATCTCAAGAATGATCAGTGGAAACAGCATGTACCTGGGCTCAAGTTAGAGATTCACGGCAATTTAAAAAATATATATATTTTTTCAGGTTTTTTAAATTTGTAATAAATTTGCCACAATTAAAAAAAAAAGTTTTTTTCCACATTGTCATTATGGGGTATTGTGTGGAGAACGTTTTATTTGGAATAAAGCTTTACAAGCAGGTAAATTAAAAAAAACACAAATACACTGAAAATAAAAAAAAAACAAAGCAAAAAAAAATTATAAAAAAGCCCAATATAACCCGAAAACAAAAATAATAGCATAATAACAACAAATAAACATATATAAAGTTGTCAAAGCAAAACCAATAAAAAACAAAGATATGGAATAAAGTTTAGCCAGGATATTTAAAGTAGTTTTGGAATGGTCTGATAGGCTAGCTAATGATTAGCAATAGGGATCAGCTGTAGTTAATCATATCACGTGCTCTTCTCAAAATTATTTGTGAAACTGCACTTGCTGTCCTGGGAGAGAGCCCTGAGCTTATAAGATCCTCGAGCCCTGGGCTCTCTCCTGTTAGCAGGGCGAGAGGGGAGTTTGACCTCAGGTAGGTCTTGAGAGCTCCACTGCTATTTATGGCTAATGACAAATTAGGAACTGATATGAACTGACAAACTACTGATTAAGAGCTCATCTATGATGCTAATTTGGTTTGCTCAATTCAATTGGCGCAAGTTTTTCCACTGAGGGAGGAAACCGGAGATTTTGGGGAAACCCACGTGAGCACATGTAAACTCTGCACAGAAATGTGGACTGGCCTGTTAGACTTGGACTAGTGACAATCTTGCTGTGAGGCAACAGTGCTAACCACTAGGCCGCTGTGCCGCCCTATCAACAGAAAGAAAGGAGGAGTAGGGGTGGAAGGGGGGATTCCTCAAGACGAAGATGACTGAGGTAAGGAACTCCTGTTATTTATAGTGAGTAAGGAGTCATCCGATTGGTGAATCATGCATTAGGTAATGCGGGACCAGCTGTGATCAATCATAAGCACACGCTCCTCTCGAAATTAGTCAAATAAACTTCACTTATGGAAAACACTCACTAAAATGTCAGCGTAACAATAGTTTAAAGAGCCCCTATTATACATTAGGGTCATATTTTGGTTTTGGGGGTCTCCAACAACAGGCTAATATGCATGCATGGTCAAAAAACACTTTCATTGTCTTATAATTTGCATTTATTTTTACCTAATTATCCCAGCGACTCCTATATGAATCAATCAGCGATTCATTTGTTCCAAAACCCCTCCTTAGCGCGATGCTAAACTGCGCTGATTGGAACGATGACCCAGTCTGTTGCGATTGGTCGACATCATTCAGCGCGAGAGAATGCCCACCACGGCTTATCAATATTGAAGTAGTCATAGTGTGTGCGTGAGCATATCTGCCAACACTCGTTTTTTCCAGGAGTCGCCCGTATTTTAGACATCTCACCCCCGAAACTAACCCCCCGGTCACCCAGCGTATTACTCTATTCTTAACCATAAGTAAAAACAGCGACACACATTCAGTATTAATGCACACAGCAACAAAAGCTGAACCATTATGAAGCAGGACCGCCGCACGTGTGTAGGAGAGCTGATGTAGCCATAGCAACGACAAACAGCAGAGGAACACGAATTCACAACCGAATTTTAATCCGTAAAAAAGCAGCACGCGTCGCGTTTACAACGTGCTTTTAAACACGATTTTAGAATACAAGTTAACCAGATTCACTACAAGCGGGTACAAGTTACAAAACACAATTAAATGCATCATTTACAAGCTAGAGAAATCAATGAGGCAACCGTTTTAATCACACGCACTCACACTTGTTGGATAGCAGGCCAGATTCACCGTCAGGCCACCGGGAAATGTGATGTAGCTGACTGATTCCAGTCCAAACCCTCTCCAAAAGGTTTTTGCCTGCACAATCAAATTCAAAACCGCCCAATCTGGCAACCTTTGCTCGCCGCTGTTGTTTGTGAGCGGGGTTGGGGGTTTCGAATCTCCCGGGGCTGCGCGCGCACAAATGGCCGGGGCTTATGTTTCGTGTTCACGTCATGCCGAAACGGCTAAAGGCTCGTAAGCACGGCGATTCGCTTGAGGAACTATGAGTCGACTCTTTTATAGATGAATCAATAGTTTTCAACTGTGCACTTTCAGATTTAAGCCTTAGCTGGACATTTCACTTCACTAAGAGCTGTTACACACTACATGCAAGCTCGTTTTCAAAAACCCGTAATAGGGGCTCCTTAAATACTAAAAAAGGTATTGTCAGGCGTATATAGAATATAAATGATTTAAGAACTGATATTAAATGACTATTTTAGGATCACTATATGCAATTATAAATAAATAAATGAATTGTTATTTTGGGTGACTTGGTGGCTTAGTGGTTAGCACTGTCACCTCACAGCAAGAAGATCGTTTAGTTCGAGTCCTGGCTGGGTCAGCTGGCATTTCTGTAAGTTTGCATATTCTCCCAGTGCTTGTGTGGGTTTCCTCCGGGTGCTCCGGTTTCCACCACAATCCAAAGACATGCGCTACTGGTGAACTAAATTGGCAGTAGTGTAGAGGTGTGTGTGAATGTGAGAGTGTATGGGTGTTTCCCAGTACTGGGTCATGGCTGAAAGTGCATCCGCTGCATAAAACAAATGCCGGAACAGTTGACGGTTCCTTCCGCTGTGGCGACCCCTGATAAATAAGGGACTAAGCCGAAGGAAAAATGAATGAATGGATGTCAATGCCAACTGGTTTCCAAAATTCTTCCAAATATTTACAGGTTTGTAACCACTAGAGACAAAGTAAAGGTGAGTAAAATGTCAGTTTCTTCAAGGTGTTTGTCTCTCAAGCACAGGTTCAGCAATAGCTCTAACTGTGCTGTTTTTCTGTATTTTCCCTACCGCAGCATATTCGGAAAGTGCACATTACTTTCAATGGCGTTTTCGCTTAAGAAAAGCAGATGGCAGGTTTTGCAGTCATCAGGCATGCGGCGGCGGCTCTAGTCATATCATCAATTGCAGAGGCTGTGGCAGGAACAGCTTGCCATTTCCATACAGACAGCAAAGCATGAACGTCCCACAGGCCGATTGAGTGTGGATGTGCTGAGTCATGGGCCGCTGTTATCGCCAGCGCTCCAGGCTCTTACACAAATGAGACCGGCTGGAGATGGAGAAAAAATATAAAGGGATAAAAATCAAAGCTATAGAGAACTCTGTCAGCCCCGATTCACTTAACGCTCTGTGAAATCAGTCGGGAAAGTTGAATGACCTCTAGTGGTGACTCTGCCTCACAACATTTTACCATTGGAGGAAGGTTGCTTTGAAACGTACAACGCAAAACCACCACATGGCTGGACTATAGAAGTATTGTGCGAATGTGCAAAGTGGAGTTGAAGACACAAAGTCTATTAAACAAGCCCACAGATAGTAGAATAGATAGCATGTCATCAAAAAAATAAACACTTCATAATAATGCAGGCTGGGTTGAAATTAAAATTAATGACAGGAAGGAGGCGCCACAATGGCGTAGTGAGTAGCACGTTCGCCTCACAGCAAGAAGGTCGCTGGTTCGAGCCTCGGCTGGGTCAGTTGGCATTTCTGTGTAGAGTTTGTATGTTCTCCCAGTGGTTGCGTGGGTTTCCTCCGGGTGCTCCGGTTTCCCCCACAGTCCATAGGTGAATTGGGTAAGCTAAATTGTCCGTAGTGTATGAGTGTGAATGAGTGTGTAAGGATGTTTCCCAGAGATGGGTTGCAGCTGGAAGGGCATCCGCTGCGTAAAACAAATGCTGAATAAGTTGCCGGTTCATTCCGCTGTGGCAACCCCAGAATAATAAAGGGACTTAGCCGAAAAGAGGATGAATGAATGACAGGAAGAACACATGATTAAAAATGAACAAATAGTCATGTCAATTAATTTGATTGTGCTATGAACTCCTCTTGATTTATTTAATGTGTGGCTTATATTTGTTTATTACTAATTTCCCTTTTAATTTTCTTCTTTTTTTATTGAATATTTTGTTCAGGATGCCGTTTTGTTCCTCAGTTCTTCAGTTTAAATGTTTATTTTTTTGTTGTTGTTGTTTGTTTGTTTGTTTTGTCATTTGAAGAGAGCTATAATTAAAAAAAATTAAGAAAGAAAGAAAGAAAGAAAGAAAGAAAGAAAGAAAGAAAGAAAG
>CAIGQQ010038854.1:5573513-5687531 GCA_903798035.1 Danio albolineatus | reverse complement strand
AATAATAATAATAATAATAATAATAATAATAATAATAATAATAATAAATACTGGACTGTAACAGGGGGAAATGGGAGCACCCAGAGGAAACCTACGCCAACACGAAGTGAACATGCAAACTCCACCCAGATATGCCAACTGACCCAGCTGGGGCTCGAACCAGCGACCTTCTTTCTGTGAGGCAACAGTGCTATCCACTGAGCCACCATATGTCCTTGTAAATATCATTAGTGTGAAAAGGAACAAAAGGTGTTGGTGTCATAAAAAACCGAAGCTGAAACTGAAAAAAACTGAAACTGAAAGCGTATTTCCAATGAGCCTGTAGTTCACGAGCGTACAGATGTGTTTGTCAAACAGGATTCCTGCCATTCCTTCAACTAAGCACTCTGATAATGAGCCGCTGAAGAGGAAACAGAGGAAAATGTGTCGACGCACTCAAGAAAAACAAGAGGACAAAGAGAAGATGAGGGTAACACTTGCGCACTCGTTTAGCTCATTTGTGCTACAAAAGTCTTTGATGGGAGAAAGCTTACTTTGATCTGTTATCATTACAAGTGGGACGCAGAATAGACAAACCACTGCGATCCACCAGGGAAGCTGCTGTCTACTCTTCACTACTGCTCAAAGTAATGCGCGTCCCAGTGTGTTTGCAGAATATCTGCATGTGTCAGCATTTTGACCACAGAGGCAATACATTTCTCTGAAGGGTCCCTAACAGGCCGTCTACAAGAGAGGGAATAGTAAATATAAAGCCTTTTTAAAAGAATATTCAAACATTTTAATTTACTCCGCTTGTAATTATAAGTTAGGCTACTAAAATTTTTTGTAATTAATTTTTTTAGGAAGGATGCATTTAAAGGGCCACGAAACCCCCCTGTCTCAGCGGGGTGTTTTCACACCTCTAGTTTGGAAAAGCTCAGGAAAGTGGGTGTGTCTAGCTCAGTTTAGGTGGGAGTGTCAGGGGAGGGAAAGAGGGAAGGTTTTGCATAAAAATGGGAGTTTCCATTTGTGCATGTGCTGATTTTCAAACAGGCAAAACAAACACACAGAAGCAGGGGGAGAAAGACAGTGACTGTGTTTACATGGACATCAGTAATCGAATTATTTGCCAAATTCTTCATTTGTCGACTTTAACGGCGGTTTGGCACTTTCACTTTTATCCAGGAACATTTCTTGCATGCCCCCCGTGACAAACGAGATGTGAGAAACTGCTATAAGTGCGTTTTTAATGGAGTGTTTGATACCGCGCGGCGAATGAGAGAAATAAAAAACCCTTCGCATTTCTCGGTAAGGCGCCACGGTGGCCGAGTGGTTAGCACGTTCGCCTCACAGCAAGAAGGTCGCTGGTTCGATCCCCGGCTGGGCCAGTTGGCATTTCTGTGTGGAGTTTGCATGTTCTCCCCGTGGTTGCGTGGGTTTCCTCCGGGTGCTCCGGTTTCCCCCACAGTCCAAAGACATGCGGTACAGGTGAATTGGGTAAGCTAAATTGTCCGTAGTGTATGTGTGTGAATGAGACAGTGTGGATGTGTTTCCCAGAGATGGGTTGTGGCTGGAAGGGCATCCGCTGCGTAAAACAAATGCTGGATAAGTTGGCGGTTCATTCCGCTGTGGCGACCCCGGATTAATAAAGGGACTAAGCCGAAAAGAAAATGAATGAATGATGAATTTCTCGGTAACTCAGAGGCTCTCGGATGGTAGCGTCAGAAAGCCGTGTGTGTATAGACTGCGGTGTTTACATGTTTCCACTCGGAGAGCAGCATTTACAGCGGATCTTTCAGTCTATAATATTGTAGTGATATTAACGTACTGTAAACTCAGTAACAGTTCTAATCATTTTGACTCAGGTCTGTCTTTAAACAATGAAAGAGTACTGCTGACGATACAAACTAACTTTGTCATCTGAATAAACAAACAAAGAGCACTGATCGCTTAACATATCGTTAGAGACAGGCCAATCAACATGAACTAGATCCACGTCTGTTTTAAAAGGAGACGAGCAGCAAATCCAGATTTCACCATTTCCAGATGCGGAAAGCTCTCGGGTGAAAAAAAAAAAGTTACTTACAAATGCATTTCTGTGCGTTGCGTGAATCCAGCTGCGCCCTCTTAGCGGGGAAATGAAAACAAAACCTTCGTTGCAGCACATAAACACAACACTGGCAACCTGTGTCTCCAAACAATTATTCATCTTCCACTTGTTTTGGCAACACAATGTGGCGTCTCTCTGCTGTCTGAACACTGCAGCAGGTACAAACAATCTTTGAAGCGACCATGCATATTAATGCACCGCATACACAATAGAGCGCGCTGATTGGTTTGAACCAAGTATTTCTCATGACTCAACGCTGCACACTCAGAGACGTCACAATGCACTGGCTGGTAAAGATGTCCACTCTCCACGCTGGAATACACGCATGGATCTCATCGGCGTGACGCAGCTTCAAAAATTAGTTTCAAACCGGAAGAACGAATTTGCTCGAAATAACGCAAAAACTACCAGTTTTCACTCTTATGTGTCAATATATGTGTCCTAATAGTGTTTATAGCAGCGTGGGACACTTACATGACTGTCAACAGCTCAAAAAATGTGTTTTGGTGTTTCGTGACCCTTAAAGGTCTCGTGGCCGTGAATTAAAAATAACGTTTTTTAGATGTTAGTATAGCTACAAAACAGTAACAAAATTTGCATTTTGAAGATGTAAACATCATATAAACATCCAAAGCTGCTGTCTATAAATGTATAACCGATTTTTTTCCTGTCACCTCATACTTCAGTTTCTCATCAAATCTTGACCAACCAAATGCTCTCTAGAGTCTGGCATGCCCCGCCTCCTTCAAGACGCTTCTCATTTGCTTTTTTATTTGATGCGCTTGAGCTCAACCGCTCTCACTGGCAGAGCTGTGATTAACCAAAAAACTATTGGCTGTTTTTTTTATAAAGGGGAGGAGTTACTTCATGTCCCATCCTCTTATTGGTTTTTCAGTTGAGATTACATCAAACATCGAATTAAAAAGTACCTTTAAAAGGTTAGTTCACCCAAAAGTGTAAATTCTGTCATTTATTTGCCCTCAGGTTGTTCCAAACCCATGTTTAATTCTTTGTTCTGCTAAACACAATGAAGAGATTTGGAAGAATATCCGGAACCAAACAGATTACGTCACATATTTACTGGTAGAGTCGGGGGAAGTAAGTACTATGGTAAGTAATTATAATACTATGGTATCTCTGACAGGACCGACATGCAGAATACAGCATTTTTAGTCTTTTTATCAGATTTGAATAAACCACTATCATGTAAACATTCCTAAAGTTAGACAAGAAATGGACATGGAAATGGCCTATGTAAAAATCTGATTTATGGAAATATATGCAAATTACATATATGATATATGACAAGTTTTTATTTAGATTTGTATACAATGTATATTTTAAAATATTGCAAAAATGGCCTTTTTTAATTAGTAAAATTACAAATATGCAGTTATAAGTACAAATATATTAGATATAATTATATATGTATTACCATATGTTGATAAATGGGCATATATTAACACACATAAAATAATATTACTATATGTTATTATAAACATATCTACATATTTGTCATTTCAATAGTTGAAAATATGTATGTAAAGACAACTCTTGCAATATATGTTGCATATACAACATATATTTTATATATGCGAAATCTAAATATGAACTGGTATGCCATATATGTAATTTGCATATATTGTCATTTATCAGATTTCTATATGGGGGAAGATATAAAACTAAAAGAGAACATAAATGTTTCGGCAATACGGCAAATTTTGCAAAAACTTGCCACTATCTATCATTTTAGATGCAAAAAATCTGATTTTGCCCTGATCCTCAAGGGACTGATAATCAGTATATACAGGGGGGAAATCAAGTATCAAACATGTCACTTTTTTCTCAGAAAACATATTTCTATAGGTGCTGTTGATCTGAAAATTTCCCTGAATGTTGGAAAAAGCTAAATTGATCCAGATATGCAAAGAAAACAAATCTAACTAGTTTACAAATGAAGTTCTGCCAAGTAAAATGAAGTGACACAGGAAAAAGTATTGAACACATGAAGAAAGGGAGGTGCAGAAAGGCGATGAAAGCCCAGACAGCAGCTGAAATCTCTCAGTAGTTCCTCAGCAACCCTCTGCCCTTTGTCATTGTAAATTCAGTCCAACATCTACATTATCAGGATGATGAAGATGAAACCACGGTGGACACTTCAGCAAGACAATGATTTAAAACACAGCAAATGCATCTCAAATGCTTTCAGAGAAAGAGAATCAAGCTGTAGAATGTCCCAGCCAATCACCTGACTTGAATCCCATATAGAATATAAATTAAAGCACAGATTTGAGACCTGCAGAACCATCAACCACCAGATTTTTACACTGTGTTGAAGTGCGTACCTGAGCAATTTATGAGACTTCATTCTCCATATGAGAGGCGTCTTTAAGCTGCTATCATTAAAGTCTTAAATACATTTCAGTAGTTCAGTAATTTCTCCTTTTGTCATTTCATTGTTATTAGACACAACTCATTTTTCAGATTTGTTTTGTTTGGTGTTATTTTTATGTTTGTATTGTTTGGGGTTTTACCAAAATCTGGTTCAATCCCATGTCAACAGCTCCTTTAGAAATATTATTCCCAGGAAAAAACATGACACGCTCAATACCTATTTTTCTCGCTGTACAGAAAAAAATGGATAATTTTTAAAGAATTTTTAAAGAATTTACTGATCTAGAAATGTAAAAACTGCAAAACCCAAGCAAAAGACTTATTATATTCATTATATTTATACTTATTATAAAATCAAACAATTAATTAAAAACAATATAAATGTCTTATTCAATCATTCCATGAGGCTGAATGAAAATGCTAGACTGTGCAAATAATTGTTGAAGTGTGCGCTGAGGTTTAGTGAAGTAAATAAGTGTCTGGATGAATTATTCCGGCTCAGGTCTCACCGTGAGACTCTGAGCTGTACTGAAGTGCTTGTCATGCAGTGACAGATGAAATGCTGGTGCTCAATGCCACCAGAGCCCCAAAGTAAACAGTCTGTGCTCCCATTTACATTTCCACTCAGACGCTTGACACTTCACGCTTTCATGACCTTGTTGGGTTTAATAATGTCTTGCTTATTTATTTACTTGTGTTTTGAAACGGTTATCGCTGCGGGACTTCGCCGTTCGCTCACGAGGGAGCTGTCACAATCTAAACACAAGTGGCCACACAAGAGCACTCAAATGTGAAATTATTCAGGCACAAATATGAGAAATGAAGGGACAACGATTAAAAAAAATCAATCACTAGAACGTCTGGTACATTTGGACTGAGTGAACTCAAAGTTTTCTTTCTTGCATTTTTCTTTCTTTATTTCTGTATTTAATTTAATTTAATTTAATTTAATTTAATTTAATTTAATTTAATTTAATTTAATTTAATTTAATTTAATTTATTTTATTTTATTTTATTTTAATTTTATTTAATTTAATTTTATTTAATTTTATTTAATTTTATTTATTTTTTACTTTACAATTCCCTCAATTTAGTTTTTCGTTTGTTTTCTTTTATGACTGCTCACTGTGGTATGCTATTTGTCTATGGTTTATTCTTTGTGTTCATTCAATTTCAAAACAATAACAATTTGATGAAAAAGAAGTAATAAAGGTACAAAACTTGTACAAACTTGTCAACATACTGATACTGATGCTAGCATCTAGGCTTTTTAAAACTGTATATACACTCTGAGAAATAGATACGTATCCTTGTATACATTTCTGGAGAGTGGCATGCTGTGTATGCTTTTTCAAATCTCAAATTTCTCTCACAAGTGCCATTCGCACCTGCTGTTCTCGCATAAATTCACCAGAGGCCGATGTCAACTGACCAACTGACCTACAGACCGATACCTAGGGCCAGACGGAATCTGCGCGTGCAGAATTCCGCAGATTTCCGCAGATTTGAGCAGATTTTGAGCCCATCATTGATTCTGTTTATTTACTTGTGTAAATGTGTGTAAATGTATATTTATTCAGTTTTTAAATTAATTTTAGTAAAAATATTGATTATTATGAAAATATTCATATGATTTATTTACAACACAGTTTGTAAAGTACTATTTTCTGTCTTTTACAAGTGATTTTTTACGAGAAACTTGCTTTGTTTATTAAATAAAGTGGATATAATTGGATTCACATTGTAAACATTAAATATAAGTTAAAAAGTTATTACTTTTTATTTCATATATTAAATTTTTAGTTACGATGCTTAACAAAAGACTTCGCAGAAATAGCAAACAATGTCCGCAGATTCCGCCTGTCCCTGCCGATACCCCCACCCACTCCCTTCCCTAAACCCAACCGTCACTTTTTTCAAAAGCAATCCAGAAAAAGGAAAGCCCTCGGGGCTGCCTGATTTTTATCACGTTAACCACGTTGCTTACTTGTTTATTTTATTTTTTGCCTTCTGTTTTTGTTTTACCTTTCTGGAACCGTTCTTTTCCAGACTCGAACCCTGTCGCCGTGGTCACCTCCTCTCTGCATCTCAAGTCTGCTGACGTCTGCGGCAAGCTACTGGTCAAACTGATAACAGTTCATACCGCCATACCGCCTCGTAGTGTCTGTTTTAAAGATGAATTGCAGCCATATGTAGCTCTGGCTACATAATTCGCACTCTTCAGAAATGTATACGAGGATATGCTTTCATAATAAGCCTGTGTTGGTAAAATCTGTCATTGGGGCAGTGCCTTTTCAAAAGGTACACTTTTGTACCTTGCAGGCGCGGATTGGTACTTCACAGGTTTTAATTTAAAACATCTAAAGTAAAGTTTTGTTACCCAACTGTACTTTTTTGTATTAGGGTGTATTTTTAATGTGTAAAAGTGTCCCTTGTGAAAAGGTACCACCCCATTGACAGATTTTACAGTATATCTTTATTTTTCAATATGTATATATGTAACATAAAGGTCTGGGACAACAAAGGTGAGGATCCAATTGCAGTGTCTTTATTAGACAAAGAATGGTCAGACAGGCAATGGTCAAACAAACAGTATCAATGGCAATTTAAAGGAGTAGTCAAAAGCAGGCAAGAGATCGGTTCAGGCTGCTAATATCAAAAATCATAAACAGGGCGAGGGTCTGGAAACACAGCAAGGAAAAACATGGTAAACACCTCATACTTTAGTTTCTCATCAAATGGTGACCAATCAAATGCTGTATAGTAACTGACATGCCCCACCCCCTTCAAGATAATTCAGCTTAACTGTCCTCATTTGCAGAGCTGGGATAAAATGCTATTGGCTGATTTTTATCAAGGGGGGAGCTACTCTTCATGTTTCATTTGAGATCATGTCAAACATCTAATAAAAAAAGCACTTCACAGGATCTTTAAAAGTTGGCATGCATTTGTTTCAGTGTTTTCTATCATACCCACTTTTGAGCATTTTCCCAACTAGCCTTCAAAAGATCTTTCAAGAGTTCACACTTAGATATGCTTAGCGTTTATAGCAGGTTTGGCATGCTGTCCCGGGAGAGAACCCTGAGCTCGGAGATATTTGAGCCCAAGGCTCCCGCCCAGTCAGCATATAAGGGGATCCGAGATCAGATAGGTCTCGAAAGCTCCCCCTTAGAAAAGGGAGGAAAAAAGGAGGAGATGGGGTGGAAGGGGGGATTCTTCCAAAACGAAGGTAGAGCAGTAGGGGAAAAAATGGTCTGTTTATAGTAAGCTTGGATCGCTCTGATTGGATCATTGCTGATTACAGATGATCAGCCAGGCGTGCTAATCATATCACCTCACTCTCAAAATTAGTTTATGAAACTTCACTTAAACAAAAACACAGATATAAGCACTGCTCCGATTCACGTTCCAACATACACCTGCTATGAAACACGTATTCTCACACCATCAGTTTGTCTCCATCCCTCACTCCCTCCGTCTGCTGTCTGCGCTCCTACACCCACACACACTAAGAACCGTGTCTTTCTGTCTCACGGATAAAGCGGTCTGCAAAGGAAGTGATTTCTCATGGCTGATGCCAGCCGGTTGGCACTGGATTCCCGGCTGACACTCAACTGTAAAAGCTGCACAAAGATGCTGACAGTCTCACTGCTGCCCAATTTGATCTGTGATACTATTAGAAAAACAAGTCAGAGCCAAAGTAGAGTTTCCTGCTTCATCTGGCAGCGATGCAAAAAAACTACTGAAATACAGAGCAGAGCAGAAAGTTCACACACAAACAATGAGAAACAAGTATACTGTATGCTTTTTTAGGAATTCAGAAATAAGCGACCCACGAAACCAGTCTTAGATGTCTTATTTTTTCATGCTTAGTTTAACTCTGTTTTATTGATGCATATTAGTCCGAGAGTTATAGTACCAAATATAAAGAATCAGCAAGACATCAAGGCCCAATCCCAATTCTATTTTTGTACCCCTGCCCCTTCCCCTTGGCTCTTACTACTGAGGGTTAAGGGGAAGGGCTTCAAAACTTACCCCTAAGAATTGGGACAGCACTTCAACACCTGCACACGTCATCATATGTCATCACAATCTCTTGCTTCATACGAGATCAGACGATCACGACAGCTGTAGTTATTCCAGTTGTGTTATTTTTTGGTGTTTATCTTCAGGAAATCACTGAAGGCGTATATTATGTTATCATGACGATCTAATGTGGCAATAAGATCATAACTGTACTGTGTATTTACACAGTGGCCATATTTATCTATGTAAACACACGAAAAAAAGACACTGTAAAAAGCTCATTCTCAGCCACTAGACATTACTGACAGGGTATTCGAGTGTCATCGAGTGTCAGAATGTTGTGGGACTGCTGTACAGGAGTTATGATTTTTGATTATAGATCGTGAAATTTAGCGGGGTTTTTTTTGTGTGTTTTTTTAAAAAGCATGACGGTAAAACACGAACGCGGTTATGAATATATTAAAACATATGTTTGTTTCTCGTAAAAATTCGTAATAATGACAAAAAATACTCATTTGTGGATCTCCTTACTTCCGGGTTCAGCTATCCTGCCGATGTGGCAGGTGCATTCTGGGAAATTTTCTTACCCCTCCGTTTTAAGTGTGGTCCTGAAAAATCTTCGTTCAAAGGGGTGTATAGCCCTTGCCCTTAGCCCTACGCCTTCAAGCTAAAGAGAATTGGGACACCACTACCCCTTGACGTGAGCGCGCAAAATCCATCGATGCGCAGCTCCACAAGTTCCAAACCAAGCAAGGCAGTGGCGACAGTGTTGAGGAACATTTTTTCATTCATTCATTTTCTTTTCGGCTTAGTCCCTTTATTAATCTGGGGTCACCACAGCGGAATGAACCGCCAACTTATCCAGCATATGTTTTACGCAGCGGATGCCCTTCCTGCTGCAACCCATCTCTGAGAAAACATCCATACACACTCATTCACGATGGACAATTTAGCCTACCCAATTCACCTGTACCACATGTCTTTAGACTTGTGGGGGAAACCGGAGCACCCGGAGGAAACCCACGCAACCACAGGGAGAACATGTAAACTCCACACAGAAATGCCAACTGACCCAGCCGGGGCTCGAACAAGTGACCTTCTTGCTGTGAGGCGAACGTGCTACTCACTATGCCACCGTGGCGCCCTGTGTTGAGGAACAAACTTTACCAATTGCTGAAAGTGAAGGAAAAAACCTTGACAGACACCAGGCTCAGTTGGGCACAACCCTTCCTCCTCTGGCAAAACTTCATGTGCAGAGCAGCAGTCTAGGCACCGAAGGCTGGAAATCGCTGGACGTCCATCGTGGAGAAGCTACAGGTGTGAGTAGGTCACCTGCGGGTGTTCAGGCTTGCCCACGGAACCAATGTGAAGACGCAACTTTCACTGTGGTCTTTCAAGAATCAGTCTCAAGCTCTCTACTCCTCCATGACCGCCACAGCATCTGCTCAGGATACGGCCTGATCCAGGATTATGGAGACCTCGGGATAATGTTTCATTCACACACACTAATACACTACGGCCAATTTAGTTTATTCAATACACTCAAACCGGTGCACTTGCAGGAAACCCACGCGAACATGTGGAGAACATTCAAACTTCACACAGAAACGCCAACTGGCTCAGCCACGGTTCAAACCAGTGACCTTCTTGCTGTGAGGCAACAGTGCTAACCACTGAGCCACCATGTCGCCTATATTAAAATCTGTCTACTGTAAACGTTTGTTATACAGCGGCATATGTTTCTAGCAGAAAAGAGGCCATACTTTGAGCAAAACTAACCTGCTGTGTGTGTGTAAGAGAGTGAGAGAGACCTGGGCTCAGAGACTAAGTAGTACACACACATATCAGTTTCACTGCAGGCCGTACAGTGTGCCTCATTGCTGATCCCAGACCAGAGTGCAGTCTATTCTTGGAAGACGATGGAAACCCCAGGGGATGCAAGACTGGAAATGGAGTAAAAGGAGAATTTAACAAAGGAAGAGAGAGGCACTGTGTGTGTGTGTGTGTGTGTGTGTGTGTGTGTGTGTGTGTGTGTGTTAGAGAGAGAGCGAACGTGCGCAGTGAATTCATGCATAAATCTGCTCCTGACTTTGCATACCCAAGGACTCTGAGACTAGATAGCATTTAAGAGCTCCAGCACCAAACCCCAAAGGATCTTGGACCTGATTCAACACACCTCTGGCATGGAGCTGGATGTGCTGCACTCTCTGCATATCTCTGCATTGCCTCTTAAGTTGATTGGTGGCCACATCACGGCGTGACTCAAAGTTTATGATATATGATCCGTCCTGAAGTGTTTAAAGGTACGCTGCGTGACCAGGCCAATGTTTTTTTATTGCCGCAGGTGATAAAGGGAGCATCGCTCAGACTCTGAATCTGTGTCCGGTCATTGAAATAAAAAAAAGATTGTAAATTCTCAGAGCAGTTTTCGCTTAATGAAAAGACACTTTGTGACCTGGAATGAATATGAGTAATCTATATGTGAACCAAAGTGTAATACCATCTGTAATAAATAAAGATTTGACCCAGTGACACCTTGTGTGCCTTTCCGTATAACGGCATTTACATTACGGTTAGCAAATATTGTTTTCTAGTTCTCATATTTTTCCTGAGAAGATTTACTAAGCTAAGGTAAAGATAAGGTAAGCTAAAAGCTAGTTGACAAAAGCAGCTATAGCTACATCTAAGCTATTTTTAGCAATTTTAATTTTTAAATCGAAGCAACTGAAATCCAAGTCCATCATGTCTTAGAGATCAATAAAACTGTCAATGAAGGATATGAGGCATAAATATTCAGTTATTTACAGAAATTAATATGCTGTACTAAACAAAAACAAATTATAGTAACAGCAAAAACAAAAAAATACAATGAAACCAGGTGTTACACATTGAAAATACTAAAGTAATCTATAATAAAGGGAAATATTTAGTAATTATATATATAGTATCATTTGTTCATTCATTTTCTTTTCGGCTTAGTCCCTTTATTAATCCGGGGTCGCCACAGCGGAATGAACTGCCAACTTATACAGCATTTTTCCACGCAACGGATGCCCTTCCAGCTGCTACCCATCTCTGGGAAACATCCATACACACTCACTCGCACACACACTATGGACAATTAAGCCTACCAAATTCACCTATACCACGTCTTTGTACTTGTGGGGGAAACCGGAGCACCCGGAGGAAACCCACACAAACACGGGGAGAACATGCAAACTCCACACAGAAATGCCAACTGACCCAGCCGAGGCTCGAACCAGCGACCTTCTTGCTGTGAGGCGAATGTGCTACTCACTACGCCACAGTGGTGCCCCATATATAGTATCACAGCATCAGAAATAATTTTATTGCATCTTAACATGTACTTCTCGAGGTATGGTCATGAGGAATCCTGCTTCATAAATAACTCCTCTCAGTCATCTTTCCATCAAGCAAATTTCTCGTGTTAGCCCTCTGACCAGAGTGAGAGATGGCAGTAACACACCAAAAAGTCCCCCCCGCCCAATGTGTAAAGCGCTTTGAGTGTCTAGAAAAGTAAGGAATTCATTCATTCATTTTCTTTTCGGCTTAGTCCCTTTATTAATCCGGGGTCGCCACAGCAGAATGAACCGCCAACTTATCCAGCATTTGTTTTACGCAGCGGATGCCCTTTCGGCTGCAATCTATCTCTAGGAAACATCCATGCATTCTCATTCACACACATACACTACTGACAATTTAGCTTACCAATTCACCTGTACCGCATATCTTTGGACTGTGGGGGAAATCCACACGAACATGGGGAGAACATGCAAACTCCACACAGAAATGCCAACTGACCCAGCCGAGGCTCGAACCAGCGACCTTCTTGCTGTGAGGCGACAGCACTACCTACTGCGCCACCGTGTCGCTCCATGTAAGGAATTATTATTATTATTAATTACTAACAGACAGCTCCTTCTCACCATTTCTGTTTATTGTGACAGACAGTTGGAGGGGCGTGGTTAAGTATGTTAGCCACGCCCAAGTCCTCAAATAGACGTAATCTGAGAATTTCCAGATTTCAATTAAAGATTACAAGGACAAACTACTTTTCTTAATGACACACTGATGAATTGTTCACCACAAAACTAGCAATGTGAGCTTACAAAATCATGTTTAGATTTGATTTCATTTGTCCTTTAATACCAGGTTAGAAACAAGGCCAGAGTACCCTACAAAAATGCATCAAGTATTATCCAAAATCAGCAAAAATCCTCCGATACTAAGAACTAATTGGAAAAAAGAGCTTTTCACACCTATGAAATAAAACTTTCTGTTGGATGAAACCAGCAAAAAAAAATGTTAAGCATTACACATTGATGCAAAATTGAAAACAGTTCTTGAGTGCCAGTGATGGCTCTCATCTCAGCCTGATTTTCATTATAAACCTCCATGCTCTGAATTCTCAATAAGTAAAAGGACGCAACATAAAAAAAGCATAAAACCACAGGAGCTGATGGCAGCGATCCCCACAGCAGCGGGAGGACACACACAACTGGTATTAAAGACAGAGACTTTTGCATAAATCTGGATGGTAATCTCTCCCTCAGATGATGAGATTGCCGCTCTCGCTTGCACTAATCTTTCTGAAGGAATCCGAAGATTACAAGCGTCTCAAGAATACCTTGCTGGAAGCGACTGCTGCCTCTCTGATTATAGTCTGACGGCAACAGGGGCTTAAACACAAGTTTGATACGTCCAATGGGATTTAGCAAAGCAAATGAAGTGAAGGGGGTGGAGAGAGATGTAGTTCAGGCTTGAAACTCTTAAGAGGTGCAGACTGATGGATTTTTTAAACACAATTGGCACATTTTCTGCATTGCACTAAATGATTGGTTATTCTGCAACTAATAAGCTCAACATTAGCCCCTTTCACACAGTGATATACCTGTAAATTCATTCATTTTCTTTATTAATCCCTTTATTAATCTGAGGTCGCCACAGCAGAATAAACCGCCTGATACCGGTAAAATTTCAGAAAACAACTTTACTGATAAATTCTGACATCATTCTGACAAATTCTGACATCACTTCAGGAGAAACCCCCCTGCTCTCCCCCCACTGAGCATCACGTACAGCACTGTGGCAGCAGTGGAGTCATTCAGGTTCCTGGGTACCACCATCTTTCAGGACCATCTCACATTGGTTCCATTGTCAACAAAGGCTGTACTTTCTTAGTCAGCTGAGGAAGTTCAACCTCCCAAAGGAGCTTCTGAAACAGTTCTACACCTCCATCATTGAATCAGTCATCTGCACTTCAATAACTGTCTGGTTTAGCTCAGCTACCAAATCTGACCTTCGAAGACTACGTCGAATAGTTCGGACTGCTGAGCGAATCATTGGTACAACCCTCCCTACTTTCCAAGAACTGTACTTATCCAGAGCGAGCAGAAGGGCTGCCAGAATCACTCTGGACCCCTCACACCCAGCACACTGCCTCTTTGAACTGTTAACTTCTGGTGGACGCTACAGAGCACTGCGCACCAGAACAGCCCGACACAGAAACAGTTTCTTCCCTCAGGCAATCCATCTCATGAACACTTGATGATAATAATCGTGGAACCAACATCGCTACTTGCTTTACACTTTTTACACTCACTTACACTTATTTAACAACACACTTTACATGCCAATTTGCACATAATAAATACCCTTTTTACACACACATACACTTATTTAACAACACACTTTACATGCCAATTTGCATATAACAGCTGCACATATAAGGTTGTATATAGTAATATACATGTACATACACTTGTCCATTTGTATATTTGCATTTAAAACTTACTTCTATTTTTAAATATATTTATAATCTGTTTTTTGTCCTGCACTGTAGAAGCTCTGTCACCGAACCAAATTCCTCGTAGGAGTAAACATACCTGGCAATAAAGCTCTTTCTAATTCTGATTAACCATAAATGAGCTCTAAACGGGTGCGCTTATATTTGTAAACATAAAGGGAGTTGATGGTTGACGGCTTCACTTTTGCTTTAAACTTTAGCATTCATGTACTTGCTTTTGTAACAGAGACTGACCAAACGTTATCATCCGAAGGCAGAGGCGCTAACTGCAGCTAAAAACAGCTTTGTTTACACATCTGACTAAATTACAAATGCTGATGATGTGAAGGAACACCTCATTCTGTCGAGAAGTACGTTTGAGTGTGTGCTGCAGCTTGTAAGACACTTCTTAAAACGAAAGACTACCGCTGATGTAGGTTATTCAATTGTGACTGCCCGGAGCACAGCTGAACACAGAGTGTGCAGGTAAACTCACAGCGGTTTAGCATTTTATCGATCATTTTTTTTCACAGTTGACACTAAGAAGGAACATAGACACAGGCAGCAGCTAAATGTTTCTGGGAGGATTGATAGGCATTTATTTTCACAAACAATGTGGATGTGAATGCGTTTGATTGGCCACCGTAGACGTCCTTCGGCAGCCTGTTCTAAACGTGTATGTGCTCCTTCCCACAATTTGCAAGCAGATCAGTGTGTTCACACAGATCAGCGTTCTGGGAAATTGCCGGTAACGTTACAACTTCTCTTTATAGAAAACTGCCAGAATGAATTTACCGATTATTTCAAAAAAGGGCCTGTTCACACATTATCCCTTTCCAGTAGTTTTCAGTAAAAATCTGCATGTGTAAAAGAAGCTATTGAAAAACCTCCACCAACTAAATCTCCTCTACAGCATTTATTCATGCCAATTTAAGCTACAAGGTTTGGGTCTCTTTGACGTTGCATTTGAGAAAGCTACATGGGCCAACCATCTTCCTATTCTTGTGATGGGAAGAGTTTGTCAGCTGATAAATAGCATCTTTCATCTTAGTAAGAGATAACACTAGGGGCGGACTGGCCACAGGGAGCACTGGGACATTTCCCAGTGGCCTGCTACCGTGAATCTGGCCAGTACCCTCTATCCAACCCCTCCCCCGCCACTCTTCACTTACCGATTTTATAATTTAATTAGGTTTGAATATTCTTATTAACTTAGGTATTACTAACTAACCAAATTTCTAACAATATGCAATAGTAATGTCTACATAATAGCTTTAATAACACTTAAAATGCTATAGATAATATTTAATACGAATTATAATATAAATATTTCTTATATAATACAACTGTAATATGTATAATAATCATGTAATATATCATTGAATAATCATCATACACTCACTGGCCACTTTATTAGGTATATATTATATTACTAGTACTGGGTTGGACCCTTTTTGCCTTCAGAACTGCCTTAACCTTTCGTGGCATAGATTCAACAAGGTCCTGAAAATATTCTGGAATTATTAGAAATTTAAATACTTTTGGTCCATATTGACATGATAGCATCACGCAGTTGCTGCAAATTTGTCGGCTGCACATCCATGATGAGAATCTCCCGTTCCACCACATCCCAAAGGTGCTCTATTGGATTGAGGTCTGGTAACTGTGGAGGCCATTTGAGTACAGTGAGCTCGTTGTCATGTTCAAGAAACCAATCTGATGGGACGGACATGGTCAGCAACAACACTCAGGTAGGCTGTGGCGTTGACACAATGCTCAATTAGTACTAATGGGCCCGAAGTGGGCCAAGAAAATATCCTCCACTCCATTACACCACCACCAGCAGCTTAAACTGTTGATACACGGCAGGACGGAGCCATTCTTTTATGTTGTGCACCAAATTCTGACCCCACCATCCAAATGTCACAGCAGAAATGGAGACTCATCAGACCAGGCAACATTTTTCCAGTCTTCTATTGGCCAATTTTGGTGAGCCTGTGTGAATTGTAGCCTCAGTGTCCTGTTCATGAGTGGCACCCGGTGTGATCTTCTGCTGCTGTAGCCCATCCGCCTCAAGGTTGGACGAGTTGTGCATTCAGAGATGCTCTTCTGCATACCTCGGTTGTGCCTTTCTATCAGCTGGAACCAGTCAGGCCATTCACCTCTGACCTCTGGCATCGACAAGGCATTTGCGCCTACAGAACTGCCGCTCACTGGATATTTTCTCTTTTTCTGACTTTTTCTCTGTAAACCCTAGAGATGGTTTACCCAGTAGTGCAGCAGTTTCTGAAATGCTCAGACCAGCCCGTCTGGCACCAATAAGTGCTCAGTTGAGTGTATATTTTAATATAATAAATATAACTACCATTTACCTCAACACATAATGTATACAATCTATAACAACAAGAATTTGGCCAATCACAATTCTTTTTTCGATCTGATAATCCCTATTCGATTTTTGTCTGTACCTTTCTTTAATGCATTCTAGTCAAAATGCACTGCCAGCCCATTGTGGTTTTCCCACCGGCTCCTTGGGGATGTTAAAGCAGTGATAAATAAAAAAGAAATAAATAACACAAACTGACAATGCAGCAAGACTTCTAAATACCCCAGAAGCAGTCAGATTAATGGGAGACACTGACAGAAAACGCGTCTATTGTGAGAATGCCAAGCAGTCTATATAAAGGATTGTTATTTTATCGCTGCACATACAGGACGTGCTGCACTCCTTCATGCATTGCTAATGTAATGCCTGTAGTGCTCCATTTCCAAACATGCCTGATGCCTTATGCTGTCTTATGCGTGCACACACACACAAGCAATATTTGTATATAAGTACTTGAGGACTCAATATATGTAATGCATTTTATACTGTAAAAACACCTAATCACTAATCCCCTCACAGGAAATGTGACAAATTCTGAACGTCAAAAGACCCTTGTAAGCATGTACTGTATTTTGTCCAATCGACTTACTTTTCACAGTCCTGCATCTGCATTGCTTACAACAAACTATCGTAAATGCCAATGCAATAACATAAGAAGTGCATTTAGGAGGCAATTGTCTTCCCAAAGTACCAATAAAACACTATTAATGTGCTTTAAGTTGATCTCGGAGCTATCTCTCCTGGTCTACCACATCTCGATCTGCCTTTATCCGCTTGAATGCTGGAGTGCCTGCTTGACGAGGCATCAAGAACGAGCCCAGGATTTAGAAGATGAGAGCTTCAGTGTGTGTGTGTGTGTGTGTGTGTGGAGGGGATTAATATCCCGAATCGTAGCAGCAGATGGGATTTTTTTCACTATTGTCTGCCATAGACCTCTCAACGTAACACGATCGTGTAAAGGAAACCACATCCATTGTTGCAATAGGAAAGTGAGAAGCTGCAGTGCCATACATATACAGTTGAAGTCAAATGATTAGCCCTCCTGTGAATTTAGTTTTCTTTTTCAAATATTTCACAAATTATATTTAACAGAGCAAGGGATTTTTACAGTATTTCCTATAATATTTTTTCTTCTGAAGAAAGTCTTTATTTCGGCTAGGAAAAAAGCAGTTAAACGTTTTACGGTCAATATTATTAGGCCCCTTTAACCCGTTTGAGGATGATGTTCATTACAATGGACATAACATGTCAGGTCATGTTTTGTTCTGTTTTTGCTTCTGGATTTCACCAAAATTAAAACCTGATGGACTTTTGTCATCCAATGAAAAGCAGAAGGCTCTGAAACCACTATGCTGAAAAGAGGCATGGCAGTAATTTTGTTCCAAACACAAAAGTAAGCAACATTGTCATTGTTTTTAATTCCCATTTATTGATGTGTTTGGCAATATTTCATTAATTGTATAGAGAAAAAAAGGATTACATTTACTAAAAAAAAGTTCAAAATCCATTGTAGAATTGTAAGCTTTAAATCAGATTTTACATTATATTCAACGTTATATTCAACCCAGGCTCATTCTGAAAACATCCCGCTATATAAATTTCTTGAGAGCATGAAATATGTCCCAGGAGGTACGTTTTTTTGCAGTTTATGGTTTCGCGAATCCACCAGAGGCCGCTGTGTGTGTGCTTTTTTAGATCTCAAATTTCTTTCGTGAGTGCCATTCATGACTGCTGTTCTGGTGTAAATCCACCAGAGGCCGCTGTCAACTGACTAACTGACTGATTCACCCTCCTCCTTCCCTAAACCCAACCAATGGTGTTTTCAAAGGCACTGATTAACCCGTCCACCCACTTCCCTAAACCCAACCAACCAAAGCAATCCAGAATAACTATTTCCTCAGATTTCCTAAAAAAAATTTATTTTAGTTTTTGTCTTATCCTTTCTGGAATTGTTCGTCACCAGACTCAAACCCCATTGTCATGGTCAACTCCTAACTGCGTCGCAAGTCCACCGACGTACACAGCAAGCTAACTGGACAAACTCGTAACAGCGGGAAAGCAGTCCAAGCGGTGGTAAGCAGTCAGCTGGTAAGCGTGAAAAGGAATGCCACCATACCTCCCCAAAGCGTTCATTTTAAAGACGAAATGCAGCCATACCCTCCTACCCTCCTCTCTTGACATAATTCGCCATTGTAACGACGGGGAATGACACTGACAACGGTGGTGAGGATCCAATTGCAGATTTAATAATTATAGTGAGTACAGCATTGGTCAACAGGGGCAAACAGATATATATAGGAATCCAGAATCGTAGTCGTGGTACAGGCAGAGGGTCAACAAGGCTGGCAGCAGGCAAGGATAAAAAAAACAAACAAACAAACAAGGCTAGGATCAAAACACGGAAGACAGGAACAAAGGAAACGCGTTGTAAGATCACATACAGATAACAATACTCAGCGACGACAGAGCGTGTATGTGCTGCTTATGAAGTGTGTGCAATCAGTCTCAGACAGTCCTCCAGTGTTGTGTGTGCGTAATCAGTCGTGATATGGAACAGGAGTGTGTGTGTGCTGCATGACTGGAAATGTAGTCCTTAAACATGGCTGATTTGTAGTTCATGTGAATGTGTGTGAATCGTGACAGCCATCTCCAGAAATGTATATAGGGCTACATTTTATATATAGGGCTAGAGCCTATGTTGTTTTAATTGTAAAGTGGGTTCTAATAATGTTTAACAAAAACCTGAAAATTAATGTTTAAATGTTATATGAAGTTCGTAACTCCAGATAAAAAAAGTCACGTAAAAAACGATTTGAATAATTTTGAATTTCATGTTGCTGTTTTTTTTGTTTGTTTTGACCTGATGTTCATTAAAATAGACAAAAAAATCAATTAAAGAATATACAATAATTTATTATTATATTTTGGTCTCATCTATAAAAGTCTCAAGAACAGGGAAAATGTACTTCTCTGGAACTATGTTGTGAAACTTGGATTTTTCGATAGTCTACAGAACAAACCATCATTATACAATGACTTGCCAAATTACCCGAACCTGCGTAGTTAACCTAGTTAAGCCTTTAAATGGTACTTTAAGCTGAATGCTAGTGTCTTGTAAAATATCTAGTCAAATATTACGTCCTGTTCTTTCCGTTAAACAGAAATTGGGGAAAAATATACAGGTTGCTAATAATTCTGACTTCAACTGTATATTGCAACATTTCTGCACGCGTACGCAAAAAAATAATGAAAAATGAGTTTAATTAACTCACAAAAAAAAGTTGTCTCAGCCATTTTATATGATCTCAACGGGGTGCCACGGAACACACAGAGCTGTTTTTGGGCTATATTTATTCAGTAGCTATAATGATGGAGTGTCCAAGCCCTGTCAGTGGATCAGCACCTCTGAATCACTCAGCTGAGAGTATTGATTTATGTTCTGTGGTAAAGAGACACTTTGGAAGAGGATCATAAACATGCTTGAAGAAGGCCAGCTGAGATGAGAGGGGTAATGAGAAGGAATATTCATGTGGCTGCAAATACATATTAAGAGGTGTGTATAACACAGCCTGCTGGATTTATTAGCTCATAAGAGAATGCATTAGTGTCCACCCACCTTTTTTCAGCAGTGCTGGTTCCAGAAGTGTTTTTCCCATTCGTTTTTTGCCATATTGATTTTTTTCTTTGTTATAAAATTGTATTGTAAGTGATAAACCAAGCCATCTAGCTATGATGTGAAACGCACCATTGCTACCTTTGATTTGAAGCATAGAAGAATAAAAAAATTTTTGGCAAAAATGCTTTTCTTACTTACAGTTTTTGTCTTGTTTCTAGTGCAACATCTAACAATCTCAAATCATGGAGCAATATGTAGAAAAGCAAAAATATTGTCGCTTTCTGAAATATGTCAAAATTAATAGATTTTTTTAAATAAAACAAGTAAAATGATCTGCTAGTGGCAGGAGCAAAATAATCTTGTCGCTTCGAAATGAGATTATTTTGTACTTTTAGAAAAAAACTGACTTAATTTTGACCTATTATTTCTAAAAACAAGACAATATTGTTGCAACACAGGCTCATTCTAAAAATGTACCCCTGTGTACATTTCTGGAGAGCGTCAAATACATCCCAGCAGGTACTTTTCTTGCAGCCTTTGTTTTCACGAATCCTATATTTACTGATGGAAAGAACAACAATTTTGTGAAACCCTTTGGATGGCACAATCAAATTACTGGTTGTTGGTTGTATCCATACAAACATATTTCAGGTTTATAATTAATGTATATGCATATACACTTAAATATTGAAGTCAGTTGAAAAGTGTTGGTAGACCATCTTAATTACATCATTTGGGGTGTTTTACTGGAGGGGAAGGAGCTAAGATCTTTTGCTTTTTACTAGCTGTGAGTCTCTTATTGGGGATTTTGTGTGTATGCATCAAGGGCAAGGCAAATGTAGTTTTTCAGCACAAATTCTGCTGTTAAACATTACAGTCGTAAAAATGAATAGAGTTAATGCTACAAAATGGGTCTGGCCAAAGCCTATTCAACTGATTAACAACCGTAGATATCAAAACAGGTCTTTAAATGTGTTTAAATTCTCATTATTTATTGTTCAAATAATTATTAAATAGTTTCCCTGTGGAGAAAATGAACAGTTTTTACTTCTGGACCCCGACTGATAATCTCATTAAAGGGCCACGAAACCCCCCTTTCTCAGCAGGGTGTTTTCACACTTGCAGTCTGGAAAAGCTCACAAAAGTGGGTGTGTCCAGCTCTGTTTAGGTGGGAGTGTCAGGGGAGGGAAAGTGGGAAGGTTTTGCATTAAAATGGGAGTTTCCATTTGGGCATGTGCTGGTTTTCAAACAGGCAGCACACAAATACAGACGCAGGGGAGAAAGACAGTGACCGTTTACATTGACATCAGTCATCAAATTATTTGCCAAATTATTAATTTGTCGACTTTAACTGCAGTTTGGCACTTTTACTTGGGAAGATTTCCTGCGTGTCCCTCGTGACAAACGAGATAATAAACATGAGTAACTGCGGGAGTAGTGCAGATTTAATGGAGTGTTTGACACCGCACGGCGTATGTTCTTCCGCATTTCTCGGTAACTTAGACGCCCTCTGTAAGCAGCGTCAGAAAGCCGTGTGTGTTGAGACTATCCTGTCACAAAACGCGGCGAAAATTCTACACGACGGTAACCATTTGATTAGGGTGTTTATATGTTTACGCTCGGAGAGCAGCATTTTCTCACTAACCAAATCTGTAAAGACAGGAAAATCAACACCAACTGGACCTCGGCTGTTGTTTAAAAAGGAGACGAAATTTCAAGATGCGGAAAGCTCTCAGCTAATAATGTTCCTTACAAACGCGTTTTTGTCGCATGCACAGTAATCCACCGTGAGTCCAGCTGCGCTCTCATAGCGGGCAAATGAAAGCAAAACTTTCGTTGGAGCACGTTTATAAACACAACACTGGCGACCTGTGTCTGCAAACAATTCTTCTTCTTCCACTTGTTTTGGCAACACGACGCGGCGTCTCTCTGCCATCTGAACACTGTAGCAGGTAAACAATCTTCGAAGCTATCATGAATATTAATGAAGTTGCACCGCATACACAATAGAGCATTAATGCTGATTGGTTTGAACCAAGTCTTTCTCATGAATGAATGCCGCACGCTCATAGACGTCACAATGCACTGGCCAGTACAGACATCCATTCTCCATGCTGGAATGGAGATGTATGGATCATATGGATCTCATCGGCGTGACGCAGCTTCAAAAATTTGTTTCAAACCGGAAGAACAAATTTGCTCGAAATAACGCAAAAACAACCATTTTTCACTTTTTAGTGAAATATACTGCATGTGTCCTAATAGTGTTTATAGCAGCGTGGGACACATATATGACTGTCAACAGCTCAAAAAATGTGTTTTGGTGTTTCATGACCATTTAAGACAAATCTGTAATCAATTAATAGGTAATAAAGGGACAGTTCACCCCAACTAATCCCAATCATGTCAATCCAAACTTAAGTGGAACATTAAAGAAGATATTTTGAAGAACACTGGAATACAAATGACATTAGATTCAATGACTATCATCATGTGGACAAAAAAAAGCATTACTTATTTTGCCCAAAATTGCACACTATTCACTACTTATTTTGTCATTTCAGCATCAGATTCTAAAACAAAACTGAACATACTTAAGTGTCCATCATATCACACTTTGGCTTTCTGTGTATTTAAAGGTTTTCAGTTAAAACAGTGCTTACATTATTACTAAAAATGGCCTAGAATAGTGCATAAGTATGTAATCTTGGACTCAATCTTAGACTCGTGGACTAAATATTGTATATATTAATAATTTTCATTTTTGGGAAAGCTATCCCTTTAAATCATAAAGCAAAAAATGTAATTGCTATTTAGTTTAGCTTGACATGAGGAGTTGTTCAACATATTTACAGCTGTCAAAATCTGTCTCACACTCAGTCACACACACGCAGTACTCAAAACTGCAAGAGTCAAAATGTCCCACAGCAGGGAGCTGATATTCACAGATGTGCATCGTTTTTAGACACAGACAGCGAAGAACCCAAACTCATGACACTAGCAAAAATACTGCAAAACCATGACGAAAATAATCATACTATTTCTCACCAACACATAAAGCTTCATCAATATGATGATGCATATATAAACAAGGTCACAATTTATTTTAAGGTACAATTCTCGCTTATTAGCAACTACGGCTTTTAGTTTAATTAACTACTTATTTAGGCTACTGCATATTCATAGTCATGTATTTTGGGTACAATTGGAGATGTAGAATAGGATTACACTTTAAAATTACTAATAATTAACAAACACACTATTTATAGTCAGGTAATAGATCAGTAGTTAATGCTGGGAATTGATAGGCTATACTTGAACTAAAGTGCTAGCATAAATAGTAATACTTTATAGCTAACAGTACATGCATAAAACATACAAATTAGTCAAAAAAACTTAATATTTTCATATCATATTATCCAGTTTAGGGGCGTAGTGGGTAGCACAATCGCCTCACAGCAAGAAGGTCGCTGATTAGAGCCCTGGCTGGATCAGTTGGCATTTTATTTTGGGACAACTTAAATGTTTTATGTTCAATCCACCTAAATTTGCAAAAACGATTAAATTAACTTAATCGATTTGCGTTGGGACAACATGAAGAAATTGTGTGGAACAAAGCATTTTCTACAGTGTTAGTTCAAGTTTATTAAACACACTTACCGTCTGTTCAACGCGTCCTTCTTCAGCTTTTTGTTCATCACAGCGGGGACGCAGTTCGTGAGCTCGGTCCAGTCCGCGTGCAAACCGCAACTCCAGCCCGTGGAGAAGCGCGAGAAGAGCCAAGACTCCGCTTTACCCGGCCGGTGGCACGTGCACTTCTTCTGGCCGGAGCGGCAGTCGCACGGGCGCTCCAGGTGGATGTTCCGCACCAGGTGCCTCCCGAACGTGGTTCCTCCGGTCTTCTGGATGTGAAGGAACACGATCACGTCATTGCCCTTAATGTCGAAATCCACGTGGCGCTCGAGGTCGTCCCGCGTGAAGTTGAATTTGGACTGAAATCTGAACGAAGCGTCCTCTTCGTTCTCTTCTCTTTTGACGTCTGCTGGATATTTGGAGAACGGAAAACCCTCTCCGTTGCCAAACCGACAGGACGTGCTGCCTGCTGGACAGATGTACTGATAGCCAATCATCACAAACAGAACGGTCAAAACGGGAACTAAAAGGAGTTTGTTGGATTTATCATCCATTGCAAAGACGAGGAACCGGAGGATCACGCCATTTGTGCTGCAGCCGCTGAATGAGAGCTCCAGGTGCTTAGGGTGATGCTCTGATCCGGCACAGAAGCGCGTCTTAACGCGGAACACACGGTTATTAGATCATCATATTTACATAAAGGTCAATGGGACCATTGAATCTTAGACAAGCGAATAAAATCCTTGCTTTTCCTTGTTGTACGAAACTTGGAAATGAAGCTTTACGCGCGGCTTTATAAACCACATGAAATAACGGTGCCCGTCTTTGAATATCCATTTGCAGCACTGTATTAATGCTTGACGCAAATGTTATCCGTCCTATAGAAAACGTAAGGCTCGGCTGTGAGGATGAGATCCGGACACATCGTACAAAACACGTCCATAGATCCGATCTGTCCACTGTTGCGCTGTTTTGTGATGCAGGATCTCAGAGATGCGCTTTAAGAAGTTGAGTTCCTGTTGCAACTTTCTAGAGAGAGAGAGAGAGAGAGAGAGAGAGAGAGAGAGAGAGAGAGGAAGAGAGAGAGACGAAATAATTTTAACTCTAAATGATTATAATTGAATCATTGTAAATATTCTGATTATTACTGTTTTTATTTTTTTTATTACTGTTTTATCTTACCAGGTTGATTGTTAAATGTACAGTGTTTTCTGATCTATTATTATTTTTATTGATATAAATGAATATGATATGATACATATGAATGATATGATATGCTAAATAATATGATATACTGAAAAATAATATAAACTGAATAATAATATGATATATTAAATAATAATATGATATATTGAATAATAATATATTATTTATATTTTTGTTTGATTATTATGTTTTTATTTTACTACTACTATTTACTGTGTTTTTTTATACATGTATGTTGTTGTTGTTGTTGTTGTTTTTTTGTCTTATGTAAAGTTTGTAAATGCTTTGGCAATACATTTGAAATATTTGTCATGCCAATAAAGCAACTATTGAATTGAATTGAATTGAATTGAATTGAATTGAATTGAGAGAGAGAGAGAGAGAGACAGAGAGAGAGAGAGAGAGAGAGAGAGAGATACATTTTTTTAATTGATATATATGAATAATATGATATATTGAATAATATATCATAATATATAATAATAATAATAATAATAATCATAATTGAACATTTACTAATGTATTATTAACATCCAGGTCCATGCTTGTTAACATTAGGTAATGCACCGTGAGTTAACATGAACTAACAATGAACAACTGTATTTTCATTAACTAACATTAACTAACATAAACAAATACTGTAATAAATGTATTGTTCATGTTAGTAAATGCATTAATTAACATTAACTAATGAAACTTATTGGAAAGTGTGACCCATTTGTCAAACCAAAAAAGCTATTATTGAATTGAATTGAGGTGGTTCATTTCGCTGTGGTGACCCCAGATTAATGAAGGGACTAAGTCGAAAAGAAATGAATGAATGGATGAATGAATAAATGAATTAATGAATGAATTAATGAATGAATTAATTGAATTGAGAGTGAGAGAGAGATTTTCAAAAACCAATTTAATTACGAATTGCATCGAGGGAGAGAATATAACAAATTTATGATTTTTTATTAAATATCATGTGTCGGCTATGTGTATAATTTTTTTCTTTGCATTTTCGCTTGACCAATTAACATTTTCAACAGCTGGGAACTTTTTTATACAGTATATATTTACATATACAGTAGAGAGACTTATTTTTGCATATTTAAACTCCCAAATAAATATTTTAGTAAAAAAATCATTAATAGTTTAAAACCTTCTTCAAAAAATTTAAACAAACGTTTTAACCTCACACGGCAAAAATGTATGACAAACAGTTTTTGCAAATAGTTTTTTTAAATATTTATCCCACAGATAAAAGCATTTAACGCATGTAATACTCTCCACTATGTATCTCTATACGTTTTTTTAGCCAATGGTGACTTTTAGCCAATGCTCTCCATTCTGGTTTTGCATTATCGTTAAGATTAAGTACATTTCTTTGCGTGTATCCATTTTAATATTCAAGAATTTCTAACTAAATGCTTTTACACAAATCTTGTTCAATTCTTGACTTTGCCAGTAACGACACTTAGACCCATTAAATCATATTTAATCATACACTAGTAAAAAGCCATTATCTTCACCCAACATGGGAGATACTCAAGTTTGTAAACAGAGAGAGAGAGAGAGAGAGAGAGAAAGAGAGAGAGATGCCTCTAGGAGTCATCGGGTGCATTGAATAAGAGTATGTTTTTATGTTGGGTCTCTAGCGGGGGAGGAGACGACCCTCCAAACAATTCCTTATATCAAAGAACCTTTGATATAATATTCACACAGCCGTCTGCTACAAAGTTATATAATAGAAATCGATTACATCTGAACGGGATAAATATCACAAAGCTGTGCTGTGTGGGTTGCAAAATAGAAAACGTACATTAATTAAGTCAGACAATTAAATGCCTACCCCATCAACATAAAAACGGTAAACAGATCTAAAATGGTAAACATATCCAAACTATTTTCAGCAAATAAATCTGAACAATGATACTGTATAACAGGGGTCACCAAACTTGTTGCTGTAGGGCCGGTGTCCTGCAGATTTTAGCTCTAACCCTAATCAAACACACCTGAACAAGCTAATCAACACTGCTTGAAACATCCAGGCAGGTTTGTTGAGGCAAGTTAGAGCTAAACCCTGCAGGGACACCGGCCCTCCAGGACCGAGACTGGTGACCCCTGCTGTATAACCATGAAACTTGTTTGGATATTACCTGATGTAGTGTGTGTTATAGCTGTTTGTGGGTGTAAAATGTGAGCAGAGTTGAAGATAAAAGAGCAAAAATGTGTACTAAAACAGAAAAAGAGTTAATGCAACGTTAATATTCTGATTTAAGCAGATCAAACAGCATAATTCCCACCTATCCGATTGTTAAGTGTGACGTCACGTGAAGCAGCTTCCCGGTCCAAGTGCTATATCAAACTGGGGAGGCTTCTCAAATGGTGATAATGGACCCTTTTCACAAGCCTGTTATGACGCGTGTAACAGTCATCATAATCCTAAATCCTTTAAAAGTTTTTAATATTCAGCTTGTATTGTATTATATCGTCTTCGCTTCAAATTACAAAAAACGAATTACTGCTTGTGCGAGGCGTTTCTAATGCAGCGTCTATGGGACAGGACAGTAAATTAGACGATATTCCACACCTCTGGCTACCGTCATCAGTCTCACACAATTTTTTCCTTTTTCTGAAAGTCTTTAGAACAGTTTTTCTTTTATTATTTAAGCATATAACATTGTAAAAAATTATTTGTTGTACTCTCCCATTCACTGCGCTGAGTTTTCCCCAACTATGACGACTTCCGCTACTGAGAAACCCGGAAATGTGAAAAGGGTCTATAAATGTTTACAAAGCGCTGTAATACTTTTGAAAATTATGATCGCAATATATATATATATATATATATCCATGCCTAATATCAGATCGCCAGAAAGTGATTCATTTTTTAGAAATTGGTAAAATATTAGTGTCTGTGATGCACTCCAGAGACTGTTGTGTACGCTAAGATTTTATATAAAATTCACTTTAATGTGTGATATGACTAATAATGATGATAAACGAATATTTTCTCAATTCAAATGAGTAGCGGCTTGGACCCAGAAACAGTATTCCATACATCACCGATACGTCTCAACCTAACAAGCGGATTGTCAACATTGGCTATTCAGGACCAGAGGGGGCCAAGTTGGAGCACTCACTCTGGTCCCCTGGGCTCTGTGCTGGTTGAGAAAATTCCAAATCGAACCAAAACAACTGATCACAATTGGCTTAAGATTGGCATGGAAAATTCGGCACACTGCAACCTGCAGAATTTGGGAAGTTTAAAAAAAAACAAAAACACATTGGCTATTTACAAAAAAAGGTACTTTCACTTAACCTCGTAAGTGTCACCCCCACTTTTTGAACGTAGACATGAAAAATGGAATATTCCACTTCTTCCACTGGAAGACAGATATACAATACAATTTAAAAAGGTTCAAATAAATAAAATAATAAATAAAAAGTTCTATGAAACAAAGGTTCCTTTATGTTTATGAAAATACTAAAACAATGTTTATAAAGTAAAATAAAATGTAAAAAAAAGTTTATTTTATTACGGGGTGACATGGAGGCTCAGTGGTTAGCACTGTCGCCACACAGCAAGAAGGTCGCTGGTTTGAGTCCCAGCTGGGTGAGTTGGCACTTCTGTGTGGAGTTTGCATGTTCTCCCTGTGTTGGCGTGGGTTTTCCTTCAGGTGCTCTGGTTTCCCCCACAGTCCAAAGATATGTGCTATAGGTGAATTGAATGAACTAAACTGGCTGTATAGTGTATGTGTGTAAATGAGTGTGTATGGGGGTTTCCCAGAACTGGATTGCAGCCAAAAAAGCATCCACTGTGTAAAACACGCTGGATAAGTTGGCGGTTCATTCCGCTGTGGCGACCCCTGATAAATAAAGGGACAAAGCCGAAAGAAAATGAATGAATGAATGTACTTTATTATATTGCAGCGCACTATGTTTCAGAGGCATAATTTGGTAGGGGTGCTATTTTCATTCATTCATTCATTTTCTTTTCAGCTGGAATAGTTGGCGGTTAATTCCACTGTGGAGACCCCTGATAAATAAGGGACTAAGAAGAAAAATGAATGCTTATGTTGGCAAAAAATACTCAAACAACTGTGTATTCAAGTACAGGCCTCTGTCTTGCTTGTTTAACAAAAAAAGTTTCCCACTTTGTGTCCTACTTTATCTGTACAGTACTTTGTACAGAATCTGTCAGGTCAAAACAGGGCTTTCAGAATAGTTCTTCTCCTTCCAAAGACTTTGTATTCGTTAATTTTAGCATTTGTGCCTCTGGAACGACAAAATCATTCTTATGTTGCATGTTTGAACGACTTATTAAAAATAAGCTGAAACAACACAATTCTGTAGTTTTTTACAAGGCAACTTAATTGTTTTGTGTTCAGTCCATTTAAATTTATGTTAACTTAATCGGTTTGTGTTGAGACAACATGAAAGAATTGTGTGGAACCCTGCATTTTACAGTCATTTTATATACCTATGCAATATTCATTCATTCATTTTCCTTCAGCTTAGTCCCTTAAATAGCAGGGGTCGCCACAGCGGAATGCTGAACACGGGGAGAACATGCAAACTCCACATAAAAATGTCAACTGGCCCAGCCAGGACTTGAACCACAGCTGATACCTTTCTAGCTGCAACCCAGTACTGGGAAACATCCATACACTCTCGCATCCACACACATACACTACAGCCAATTTAGTTCATTCAATTCATCTTTATTGAATGTCTTTGGACTGTGGAGGAAACCGGAGCACCTGAAGGAAACTCACGCCAACACTGAGAGAACATGCAAACTCCACGCAAAAATGGCAACTTGCCCAGCTGGGACTCAAACCAGCGACCTTCTTGCTGTGTGGTGACAGTGCTAACCACTGAGCCACCCTGCAGCCTAACCTATATGCTATATTTAAATATATTTGTCAAAATTATAGATTTTATTTTTGACATTCCAGATATTCAGATAGTTATATCATCCTATCCTAAAAACCTTAATTCAATTGTGTTCCTTCAGCTTAGTCTATACTTCAGAGGTCGCCACAGTGGAATAAACCACCAACTACTCTAGCATATGTTTTATACAGCGTATGCCCTTCCAGCCGCAACCCAGTACTGGGAAACACCCAAAAACTCTCTCATTCAACACACACACTCATACACTACGGGCAATTTAGTTAATTCAAAACTCTTATACCGCAGGTCTTTGGACTGTGGGGGAAACCGGAGCACCTGGAGGAAACCCACACGAACAGGGAGAGAACGTTCAAACTCAACACAGAAATGCCAACTTGCCTAGCTGGGACTTGAACCACCGACCTTTTTGATAACCATAATTCAATGGAAAGCTTATTTATACAGCTTTCAGATGATGTAAAAATCCAATTTAAAAAAAAAGACAAATAATTAAGACTGGTTTTGTGGTCCGGGGTCCCATTTGACTCGGGTAAAAGGCACCTTAAGCTTTCATTAAGGTAAGGCTATATGGCATTTGGGTCCTAAATGAAAGTGCAAGGAAATGTAAAATTGTATGCCTAACTGGTTCAGTAAATCTGTTAATACACCCTGGTTTCCCTTACCTCAAATAACCTCTGTTGGAGTTAAGTTGCAGAAAATAATGTGTTCTTGACACATGAAGCACTGTTGGGGCTTGTGGGAACCTGTTGTCAAACCTGACCTAGCTCATGTTCTGCTTAATCTTCTGACACTTCTTTACTGATCTGCCAAATCAAGACAAAATAATATTATGAACAATTCAAAATGAATAAAATTAAGTACATACAGTAAGTACATTACATACAGCATTCAAGCAAAATAGAGATTTTAAACTAGGCATGGGCCGATGTAAGATTCTAACCGTTGATAACCTTGGATAAAAATATCACGGTTTCACGGTATGACGGTATTGTGATTACTGCTCTAAAAAATATTCTTTTTAAATGTCTGGCAAAAAAAATAAAAAATTTGCCCATTAAACAAAATATTTTTATAGTGTCAGGCTAAATAATGAAAATGATTCATTAACTTCTGCTGTCTTCATTAGTTTCAATAACACAGATTTCTTTACTATTTAAAACGGCATATTTGGATATCTTTGCTGCTGGAGATACTGTTATCCTTAAAACAATTAAACAAAAAGCAAAACATAACTAAAAAAAATCTTACACACACCATATGAAGGGTACAGCAGAAAGTGTTGGCGGTTTTAAAACCCTGACTTTTCTAAACCACGATATTCCTTGAAAACGGTTAATGCATACTTTAAACTGTAAAGATTAGATGTCTAAACTTGTTATTATATGTTCAAATATTAATCACCTGCTTATTTTGAATTCACTCCCATCATAATGAAATATGATTGTATTTTGAAAACAATATGCAATTATTCTGGACTGTAGTGTCCATTTAATGTAGTCTGTTTTAGTTCTTTATTTGTGAATAAAATAATGTTAATTAAACTTGATTTTATGTGTTCAAATGTCAACTTAGAAATTCATAATTTTCTACCTCACCTGCTTCTTTTAAATTCACTGCCATCCTAATAAAACATTATAATTTGAATACAATACATAATTATTTTTGATAATTATTTTTGATAATTAACCTTAAAGATCAATATATACCAATGAAAATTTAAAAGGAGGTCAGTTTATTTCAGAGAAAAGAGGCAAATGTTGCATTTTCTGTCCTTGTTTTGCCTAATTAAGCAATCATCCATTCATCCACAATATATTTCATATTGACAATTATTACCAATGATAGTATCTACTGTACTTAAACTGACACAACCACCAACCTGGCAGGATTTCAGCACCACGGACAGCTCAAAAAAGCAGCAGACCTGTTAATGCGGTGATGTTTTGTAATTCCAGATCAATCTATAATTGAATCAAGTATTAAAGACGATTGTTTAAAGGTTTTACTGTTGGGGGGGGGATAACCATTATGCTTTTAACTTGCCATAATTGACTGTTTGTAACTATCTTCAGTTTTAGAGCCTTTTTAAGCATTTTTTTATTTTCTTAAGGCGCCACGGTGGCCTAGTGGTTAGCACGTTCGCCTCACAGCAAGAAGGTTGCTGGTTCGATCCCCGGCTGGGCCAGTTGGCATTTCTGTGTGGAGTTTGCATGTTCTCCCCGTGGTTGCGTGGGTTTCCTTCGGGTGCTCCGGTTTCCCCCACAGTCCAAAGACATGCGGTACAGGTGAATTGGGTAAGCTAAATTGTCCATAGTGTAAGTGTGTGAATGAGAATGTATGGATGTGTTTCCCAGAGATGGGTTGTGGCTGGAAGGGCATCCGCTGCGTAAAACAAATGCCGGATAAGTTGGCGGTTCATTCCGCTGTGGCGACCCCGAATTAATAAAGGGACTAAGTGACAGTGGCAATTTGATAGTGACAGACACAAGGGGCAGATATAAGCCGTATTTTTATTTTTTATTTCTATTAAACTGTTTTACTTGTAATTTAGAGATACATTCATAATTTATATTACATTATAGTACTGTTATTAATTATAAAGCAGATCTCTGTGGGCCCCTAGAGTGCATGGGCCCTTAGAATCGTCCTAACTTTCCCCCCTTATCGGCGCCCCTGTTCTAAGGTGACGATCAGTCTCCCTCACTTTTTTAAATGTCCACTACGACCCTTCGCTTACGGATTATCCTTCGATTGAATGGGCAATATCAGTGGTTATCAGCTGATAGATATGGGCCAGTAGGGGCCTTCTGGTTGGCTCAGAAGTCTGTTATCATCCATCCGCATGGTTAATCAGCTATAGATCACATACAGCTACGGCCAGAAGTAAACAAGAATTATTTCTATTATTTATTAAACTTCCCGTCACAGTAATGTAAAAACAGATCTGAATCTGGAGTCTTCTCTATAAGTATAGCTGATTTACCATGTGGATGGATGATAACAGCCTTCTGTGCCTACCAGTAGGTGCAGAAGGCCCCTACTTGCCCATATATCAGCTGATAACCACTAATAATGCTAAGTAATAACACTCAAATCGGCTGGCAAATCAATGTATATATGATACAATAAAGCTATGGAATAAATGGGAATCAGCTTCCTTTGTCCCAAATTCCCAGAATGCACTGCACTGTAATGACACACTCACATTCTCTATAGTCTACTACACTTTTTATACACCTTGCAAATGGATAAGTGCAGATAATTTCTCTGAAGAGACAAATTTAAGTATTTGAGTCTGGTAATGTCTGAGGAGGCTCAAAGAAGCTTCTATCTTTGGAAAGGTAAACATCTGATGGAGCAGAGCTGTAATTTATCTTTCTATTGAGTACATTTACATACATTAGTCATCAAGCGCCACAGGAGCCTTGGCAACAAGATGAAGAAAATTATTATTATTTTTATTATTATTTGAAGAAGCTTGGCACAGTCTGGCGGCTATTCGCTGTTAGAAAATACAGTGTATGAGTGTGTGAGTGAATGTGAGTGTACGGTTGTTTCCCAATACTATGTTGCAGCTGGAAAGGCATTTGCTGCATAAAACATGTGGTAGAATAGTTGGCGGTTCATTCTGCTGTGTCGACCTCTTATAATTAAGGAGCTAAGCTGAAGGAAAATGAATGAATGAAGGAATAATTCAATGCTTTAAAAAAAGAAAAAATTTAAGTCCACATTAAATCAAAATGTAGTGTTCAAGGACATTATTTCTATGGAACTTTCAACCGCGCGCATACACGGAGCTCAGTTAAAAACAGTTAAGTCCTGGATTATAGCTTTTGATACTGTCAAATCTTTTGTTTCTACATTCTAATGTAAAGCTTTCTGTTTATATTTTTTTTTTGTATTTCATGATGTAATAGTTTTTTATTTGTACTTGCCTAACTCCTACTCTTTATTTGGTTTAACATTATTCTTGTATTCTTCTTTTTTTTTTTTTTAAACAGTAATTCTTTAACACCTGTTATTATAGAACAAGTCTACCTGGGTGGGGGTGGGGGGGGGGGGGGGGGTCGGGATTCGGGGTTGTTTCATGATATGGTCATGTGTTATATGCTTACTATGTTAAACAAAAACTGAAATAATAAAAAACAATTGTTCACAAAAAAAAAATGTAGTGTTCATTTTGCTTCTGCACATTGCCTTAAGCTGAACAATTAATCCCTATTTGAGTTATTTTTTTCTACCCAAATGTTGGGTTGAGGCATTTGGGTAATTTTTTGAGGTAATTTTCTCAGTCTTTGGTAGTTTTTGGGTAGTTTTGTGGTATTGTTTGGACAACTTTTGTTAAGAGTCGAATCTAGGCACCCTGCCCCCATCCAGACAAATCAACCTAGCTCCCTGGGTCAAATCAATCAATCAATCAATCAATCAATTAGTCAATCAGTCAGTCAGTCAGTCAGTCAGTCTGTCTGTCTGTCTGTCTGTCTGTCTATCTATCTATCCGTCAATCAATCAATCAATCAATCAATCTATCTATCTATCTATCTGTCTGTCTGTCTGTCTGTCTGTCTGTCTGTCTGTCTGTCTGTCTGTCTGTCTGTCTGTCTGTCTGTCTATCTATCTATCTATCTATCTATCTATACATCCGTCCGTTCATCTGTCTGTCTGTCCGTCTATCTAGATGTGAATCTCAAAATACATCACAAATTCGAAAGTGAAGACAAACCCATTCAGAGGGGTTTCCATTATTATTTCTTTTATTCAAACCATCAATAAAAAAGCTTATGAATAGTCATGGAACGTAGCTAGTTGGTAAGGTTGGTATCCAGTATGGTGGAATTTTCACACAAATGACCTTGTGCAACATATTCATTCATGCAACAACAAAAAAAAGCATCTTTTTTACCCAAGGATTAAGGAGGTCAATTTCCTCAAAATGCTGTGATCAATCATCATTTTAATTATTGATCAATTAATCAATCAATCGTTAACCCTAATAATGTGAAATGTGTCTGCCTTATGACATAATGTGTAAATTACACTCAAAAAGCAAGTATTCCTACTCGAATAATTTTTTTTCTTCTTTTGAATAAAAGCAACCCTGTATACATTTCTGAAGAGCTGCAAATATGTTCCAGGAGGTATTTTTTTTTTTTTTTTGCGAATCAGCCAGAGGCCGCTGTGTACACTTTTTTAAATCTCAAATTTCTCTCACTGCTGTCTGCTGTCGACTGACTCACTGACTGACTGACCGGAACTGTTCTTCAGCCAACTCGAACCCTATTTTCGCGATCAACTCCGCTCTACATCTCAAATCCTCTGGCGTATGTGGCGAGCCACTGGACAAAAGCCATCCACACAGAGGTAAGCAAAATGCAGCCATATATATATACCTCTGGCTACATAATTTGCGATGTCCAGAAATATATACAGGGGTACAATTTCAGAATAAGCCTATGTTGCAACAAAAATGCAGCTCTGCGCTATTTGTGTATTTCTGTAGCGGCATGCTTTTCTGTAATTTACTTATAATTTCATTTAATGTTCCACGCTGGTGGAATGATCAAACGACAACTAAAAACCTATCTCATCTGAGAATACCTGAACCCCAGATGAATAATACCAAAACCACCTTATGAAGCTCTTTCTTTCTCTTCCTCTCTCTCTCTAAAAAATAGGCTTTAGCAATACATTCTCTGGGCACAAACAGGTTACTTTGAACAAATAGCACTTCTCATATGTATTGCATCTTCTAGTTGAATCGCTGAATCTCCTCAATTGTAAGTCACTTTGGACAAAAGCATCTGCTAAATGGCTAAATGTAAATGCAAGTGTTTTGAGAATGTGCATGGGTGCGTGATGTCAAACTGATGAAGATGTTTGATATTTGTTTTATATACTTTTTTCACTGTACTATAAGTCCTTTTGAAGCTCATAATCTAAGAAAAAATAGCATCTGTTCATGCAAAACTAATTTTATATATATATGACAAAAATGAAAAAAAAATTTTTGGAACTTGCTAGAAATGAAACGCATTTGCATACAGTATGCATTGAAGAATACACAGCAGCTGTAAGAACAAACATGATTACCATAATAGAGCAAGAATCATCAACACTGATGATATAAAAGCTCCTATATGCTCACAGTGTGCACTTCACCAATGCAACGCCCTGCAAATGTGTAGGCCTGCGGTTCTGAAAGAAATCCATACAGGACTTTGATTAATGCCGCCGCTATGAGCTTCAGTCCTGCATTCCCCCAGCTGAGAGAAGTAATCAGTGTTCTTGTTCTGCCTGCACATAAACCAAAAGAAAGAGAGACTACAGAGAAAACAGGCGTCAGCTGAGGCCCAGTATACATAATCGTGATGTTTCCCTTGTTTGTTTGATTATGTGGTTTGATAATGTCGACTATTAGACTTCCCAGGGAAGCGGAGAGAAAGGGATTGAAAAAGAGTCGCTGCTCAGAGGGGGGTTTACTGACTTATTGGAGAAGCGGAGCACTTAAAGGTCCCGTGAAGTGCTTTGAAATGTGCGTTTTTATTCGATGTTTGACGTAATCTCAACTGAAACATGAAGAAAGGGTGGGAGATTGAGTAGCTTCACCCCTTTAAAAAAAACAGCCAATAGCATTTTGTTTTATAACAGCTTTGCCAGTGAGAGTGGTTCAGCTCAAGCGCATCAAATGAGAAGCATCTTAAAGGGAGGGGGCGGGGCATGGCAGATACTAGACAGCATTTGATTGGTCAAGATTTGATGAGAAACTGAAGTATGATGTTAATAGTTGATCCTTTCAGCAAGGGACAAACTACAAGCTTTGGATGTTTATATTGGATTTATTACTCCTAAATGTGGATTTTGTCACTGTTTTGAAGCACACCAGCTTATAGATATCCTTAAAACTAACATACTGATGCTAACATCTAAAAAAAGCTTTATTTTAATTTCACAGGACATTTATTGGGCAATGTTTACTCAAACAATTATATGACAATAAAATTAAAACCTTAATACTCGTTGAGGCGCCACGGTGGCGTAGTGGGTAGCACGTTCGCCTCACAGCAAGAAGGTCGCTGGTTCGATCCCGGCTGGGCCAGTTGGCATTTCTGTGTGGAGTTTGCATGTTCTCCCCGTGGTTGCGTGGGTTTCCTCCCCACAGTCCAAAGATATGCAGATAACACACCTTGTTGGAATAAGCTAGTTGAGTGATTCCCACCCATCACTGTTTAATTGACAGGGACAACTAAAGAGCACAACTTACAGGTGCGAGAGTGGCGTCGCACGTAAAGTGCATGACAATATGTTTTGACATGATCAATCATGAACCTGGTTCGAATCCAGCGACTGACGAACACTTTTTTTGCCCCACTACATATCAGATCTTGCTTACTCTTCATCACGAGGAAGACAAGTAGGAATCATTAATAACTGTGTGTATTAGGGAAGACTCAGATTCATAGAACTGGATTAGAGACGTGTTATATCCAAATCATATGCATTAGAAGTTTTTAGAAGTTATACATTAAAAATACCCTAATTATATATTTTTAGTACTGCTTCAGTGAACTTGAACAAGTACATTAAAATCCATTAATTTTTTTACTAGTTTAATTAGTTTTTTTCTTCTTCAAAGTATGCTTTAAAATAGTTAAATCTTTAAATCTTTAAAAAAATTTAAAAAGTTAAATCTTTGTAGACTAGAAATATATGTACTGTATATGATTTTTTTTAAATGCAGGCAATACATTATAGATTAATTTTCTTTTTTAAAAATTATAATCTTATTTTTAAAATCAGCTAAGGGGTGCGGCCAGGTAGTGCGGCCACAACCTGTGTTTGTGTTCACTATGTGCTCCTCTGTTCCACCCTCCTTGCTTCCAGCGCCCTTGTTTAGTCCTTATCTAGTCCTCTCAAGCTGCGGTCTCACTGCACTTTTCTCTTCATAGACTTCCATCCATACGCACGCAAATGCTTCAGACCAAAAGTTTCACAGTTCACTGCATTGGTAACTTCAAGCTTGGTGAACTTTGACCTGCGACATCTTTCCACAATGTAACACTATCGTCCATAATTCCAGGTTCAAAATCTAAATTTCCTTGTATTGGTGTTTGCCTTTACCTTCCCAATTCCTTAATTTTTTCCACACTTTCAATGTACTTACAATCCTATTCTGCCCTAGAGCAGAGATTCTTTTAACATCTAAAACAAATGGTAGACTGGCCAATGATATTGGTGAGCCATCACTTAAGTTGACTGATTCAATGTCTAACCAGACAGAATATTGATCATTTCTTACCCATTCAAAAACATATCGAAATTGGGTGGCCAGCTGATACAACCTAATATCTGGAACCGCAAGACCTTCTTTATTTCCAGGAAGTTGTATTTCAGTTTCTTTTCTATTCTAAATAACGGAACTGAACAAGCTGTTAACATCCCTAATTGTATTGCAACTTAGAAGAATTGGAATCATTTGGAATAAATATACAAATCGGGGCAAGACTACCATCTTGATCAAGACTATCCTTCCTAAAGGTCCAGTTTTGATCTTAATATTATTATATTGTATTATTTCAAGCTACTAAAATGTCAACAAAAGTCACTTATAGAGTTGCATATTAAAAACTGAGTTTAATTTTTAACATCAGAAGTCGACAGGGCAGAGATCAACATCCCATAACGCAATTCACATCCGTAAACAAACAGAAAACACTAAATCATGACAAAATTGAAAACTCTAGTGAAATCAAAATTAAATTGGTTTAAATGAACCTCACAATTACATTTTTTGGTGAGCTGTTCCTTTAAGAATGGCCAGAGCTTTTCGAGAGAATCCAAAAACGCAACAGATATTCCTCGGTTTGTGGGTGATTTTCCTGAATCTCTGGGTTTGTGTCTAGTTGTATGCCAGCTTGAGGAGGATCATACAGTATGTGACGCTCTGGTGCTGTGAGCTTCATCGCAGGCTGTTTGCCCGCTCTGCTAATGCACCATGATGCTCTCTGCTGTGATTTTTATGGTGCTGTCAGCCAAACGCGTTGAGGAACGGTTCACCAAAGATCACTGAGTCAGCGTCTCTCGCCGGTGCTGATATACAGCACTGAGAGGGCGGCATTTAAGATTTCTGTGAAAAAACTCAATGAATTCAAAGCACTGCAGGAAAATCTGACTCTGAAAAAAATATTCAGTGGATTAAAGTAAGTGGTTGCAAACAATTGATATGGGTTGAATTTAAACAAATAAATTAAATTGAGTAATATTCAATTTGCTTGTTTAAATTCAGCCCATGACAATTGTTTGCAACCACTTACAGTGCATGCGGGAAGTATTCATAGAGCTTCACTTTTTCCACATTTTTTATGTTACAGCCTTATTCCAAAAGATATTAAATGGATTAATTTCCTCAAAATTCTCCACAAAATACCCTATAATGACAATGTGAAACAAGATTTTTTTAAATTGTTGCAAATTTATTAAAAATAAAAAACCTGAAAAATCACATGTACAGTTGTGCAAACGTCTATATTTTAAACTGCCGCAGCTTTTTTCAGATGAAAAAAATAGTATTTGCTTGTTAAAGAGCCCCTTTTTGCATTTTAAAATGTCATATTTGGCTGAAATGCCTGCATGGTCAAAAAACACTTTCATTGTCTTATAATATGCATTTATTTTTACCTAATTATCCCAGCGACTCTCATATGATTCGTTCAGCGATTCATTTGTTCCCAAACCCCTCCTTAACGCGAAGCTAATCTGCGCTGATTGGACCGATGACCCAGTCTGTTGTGATTGGTCAACTGCGTTCAGCGCGAGACAGAGAGAAACGCCCACCACGGCTACAGTATGAAGTAGCAAAGAGTTTGTGAGAGCCCAATGCAGGAATGCAATAAAGCAATGCAGTTAAACACCAGCATATTACTCTACTCTAAACCCTAACCCAAAGTAATAATGACACACATTCAGTATTAATCCACACAGTGGCAAAATTTGAACTATTTTGGAAATTGACTGTACATCGCGTGTGAGAAACAGCTGATAGTGGCCATAGCAAAAGCAAACAGCAAATGATCACGAGCTAAGAAACGCATTTAAATCAGTACAGAAAGAAGTGCATCATGTTTTTAACATGGTTTTGGACGTGATATGTGAAAAGTCCAATACAGATTTAACCTGAGAGATACAGTACAAGCACTGATCTATAATAGATACGTGTTTACAAGCCGCACGGGGTGATTACAACTTATAGCACACAATTAAACACATATTTTGCAAACTACACAACATGAGGCAATAATTTTAATTACACTCACATGTTCTGATCCAGAGGAAGAAGAAACTGGTCCATTTGAACTGTAAAATTTACTGACAAAGTCCCCGAAAAAGTCCGACAAAGTCCCATAGTCTCTGCTGCTCCTTCAATAGCAAACGGCCAGTGTTACACCATTTTCTGTGACCGTCGAAATCTGTGAGCCTAGATAGATAGATAGATAGATAGATAGATAGATAGATACATAGATAGATAGATAGATAGATAGATAGATAGATAGATAGATAGATAGATAGATAGATAGAAAGAAGTATAATTTTATAATATAAATATAAAAAATATTAGAAAGATTGAATAAAAGAATAAAGACTGATCTTCATTTGATGTTGGCCAACATGTAAACAACACGTGATCGATATAGTATTATTATTTATTAATATAACAATATTGATAAAATACATACTAAATACATAATAAATACTCGTAATCCCCTGTGCCTCCGCTAGTGTCTGAAGGGAAAGCGCGTTCACATTTTACAGGATGGAACTACATATTTGGTGATGTACCGTGTCGACGTCGATGCGTTCAAGCAAAAGATTCAAACACAACTCAATTCGTTTATTTGACTCTGAGTCGACTATTTCGCTAAAGAATCAATAGTTTTAAATGCAGTGCACTTTCAGATTTAAACCTCAGCTGGATGTTTTCATTTACATAGTGCTGTGTTACACACTGCATGGTGGCTCATTTTTAAAAACCCATAATAGGGGCTCTTTAAGTTAGTCTGTGGAAAAATCCTTGGTATAGTTTTTCATGTATATTAGATGTATTTTTATTCTTGGTTGCTTTGATATTTGGTGACATCAATACAATGTAGAGCACTGTACACCGGTATATATATGCTGAAGTTTGGAAAAAGATAAAGAACAAGATGGTTGACTGAAATTGGACCAAAATGTTTTTCAGAAGATTTTTGCTGTGACAGAGACAGGTGTAACTCCATGACTGATAGCTGTGGCTGAACTTGACAGAATAGCTCTGCTGACTTCAGTTTTGGGCTGCAGAGCCAATAAACTCTGTATAAGGTCATATTATGTTAGACGTATTTATTTGTCGAAGTTGACAGTACTCTGAACTATTGACTTTCATAGCGCTTTTGAAATTGTGCAGCGAAAAGATTTGAACAAAATGAGCAGAGATAAATAGAAACAACCCCGAATAATTCAAATCAAGTCTATCATGCCATTTATATTTTTCATTGCTTTGATGTGATGAAAGATGAAAATATTTGAACAAAATGTCAAGATATAAAAAAAACTAAAATAAATATATATTCTGTTTATTACTGAAGCTTATTATTATTAAATTTTCTTAAAATATTTTCATATATATATATATATATATATATATATGTGTGTGTGTGTGTGTGTGTGTGTGTGTGTGTGTGTGTGAGTGTAGGTGTGTGTGTGTTTATTTATTTATACAACAGTTCTGTCTGATTCTTGAATCTGATTGGCTGATAGCTGTACGATATTCTGCAATAACAGCACTCGTACAGCCTCTTCACCCTTGTATATTACTAATTAGTATAGAGGAAAAATCAAGAAAAATATAAAAATGTATTATTTAGTTTACATTTTTTAGATTGAGTATATATTCATTCATACATTCTTTTTCTTGTCAGATTAGTTCCTTTATTAATCCAGGATCGCCACAGCGGAATGAACTGCCAACTTATCTAGCATGTTCTTTACGCAGCGGATGCCCTCCCAGCTGCAACCCATCTCTGGGAAACATCCATACACGCTCATACACTACGGACAATTTAGCCTACCCAATTCACCTATACCACATGTCTTGTGGGGGTAACCGGAGCACCCGGAGGAAACCCCTGAAACACAGGGAGAACATACAAACTCCTCACAGAAATGCCAACTGACCCAGCCGGGGCTCAAACCAGCGACCTTCTTAATGTGAGGCGAATGTGCTACTCACTACGCCACAGTGGCGCCTTGAGTATATATATATTTCAAATTGTTGTTTGTTTAAATGCACTAAAAGAAATTCACTGAGAAATAAATAAAGCTATTTATTTTCTACATTTTTATGCTGCACACTATGTATTTGGTTATATTGAATCCTAGCACTACAGGCGAATTCTTAGTCGGATCTTGGCCCACTGCCTCTGTCACATGGGTTTGTCCCTGGCCTTCCTCTGTTCTCTCTCAGCCTCCTGTGCCCCTCCAGTCCCACAGAACTGAGCTTTCCGCCACCGCTGGCCTGATTGTGTGCCAGCTTCTTCCTCTCTCGAGGGCTTGGCATGGCATTAAAGCTCTCTCACGCAGCATGCTGAACTGTGGTGGCACTGAGCCGGATGTCAGTCGGGCAAGGGTTTTGGGTCTGTCCTGCTGCCGGCCTGGCCTGAACATACAGTAATCAACCGTGGCTTTACTAGGATGCCATCCTACAGTGGGCATGACATGAGAAAACTTAAGACAATATTGCAACAACTACTTTACATTTTTGATTTTTTTTCTGTATAATATTTAAGGCATTTATGGGCCATATATAGTATGATATAAGAGAATACTCATAAATGAGGCAAAAATATGCACATTGGTGCAGATATTTATAGGAGCAAAAACGTAAGGTACTGTACAAATCAGACTGCAATGTAAGTTGCATATAAATCTGCTGCATTCTGTGTTTGCAAACAACATTAAAATATATCCAATTAATATTTGATGTCTTTCTTTTCTTTTTTCATTCTTTTATGACTTGTTTTAACTAATTTTAATCTGTTTTTATTTCTGTTTTTTATTATTTGTTTTTATTTTCTTATACTTCAATTTTATTTCTGTTTATGTAAAGCACTTTGAATTGCCACTGTGTATGAAATGTGCTATATAAATAAACTTGCCTTGCCTTGACTTAAGCTGACAAGAAAATGAATGAATGAAGGAATGTCATTTTTAGCTACTAAGATGTATCTTTTCGAATTATACATTGACTATCAGGGAGTCTTATTTAAGTTTTCCGTATCTTTAGAGATAATGATTGGGTAACACTTTATTTTGATGGTCCAGTTGAGTATTAGTAGACTGTCTACTTAATATCTGTTGATACTAACATTCAACAGACATTTAACTGTCTATTAGAAACTTTGCAAGTACATGTCAACTTACACTAACCCTACCCCTAACCCCAACCTAACAGTCTACTTATAATCTAATGAGAATTAGTTGCAATGTAACTTAAATTCAACAAACGGACCATCAAAATAAAGTGTGACCAATGATTGAATTCTAATCTACAGTGACCTGCAATGGGCTATTTCAACATGTGATTTTCAAAGATAATTTATTTTTAATATGCATTCCTGCACCCGGATTCCATGTGTGAGCATAGGCATCTAATAATACACACTATGTATCTAACTATCTTAACTTTAAGGCTATATATAGACAGAAACAACTCTTTTGCAAAAAAAAAAAAATGTCTTTTGAACACAGTGTCAATTACTTGACTAGATCTGGCAGATTCAAACCACTGACTGAATATTTTCCTGCATAGCCTGCTGGCTGCCATCATGCACTGACAATGGTATGAAAAGTTGGGCGGTCAAATTTACATTTTCTTTAACTTATTTTTTTATTATTATTTTTTATTTAAGCTACAGCGAGTGAAGTGATCCTTGTAAAGTATGGTATTGGTCCTCTGCTTTTAACCCAAGGCAAGAGTGAGAGCACACATCCAAAGCAGTGGGCAGCTATTGCTTCCAGTGCCCTGGTGTCTTGCACACCTGGGTATCACTTCTCCAACTTCAGTTCCTGCCGGGAATTCAACCTGAAACCTCTTTTGACTTCAAGTCCAACCCCCTTACCATTAGGCCACAACAGACCAGTACAAAACTCTACTAAAATGTGGGCCCCCCTCACATTGTTTTGAAATCCTTCAGGGGGATCAAGCGATAATTAGGGGGGTTAAACAAACCAACCTGTAATCCGCACTCAGCCAAATGCTCTCAAAAAATAACTTTTGCTGCTTGTTTAAAAATAGTAACTGCCCCAGTGCAATTGATTTCCGCAGAAGAGCATCTCTAAACACACAACACACCAAACCTTGAAGATGAGCTACAGCAGGAGAAGCACAGCATTGCAACTTTTGACAGCTAAAAACAGGAAACTGAGGAAACCTAAAAAATTAGACAGCAGAAGACTGAATAAAGGTTATTTGTTTCTGACAAGTCTCAAAGTCTGTTGCAGTGCTAGGATCAAAATTTGGTGAAAGTCTGGATTCAAACCTGGAACCTAGTAATGGTTCAGACTGCTGAGGATGTAATGCTGTGGGTAATTTTTTTCAGCCTGGGTTCATTGTAAATACATGGCTCAGCTTGCCAAAACAGAGCACGTTTTGACGCATGTTTCCTTATGCAAATCCACTAGAGGGCGATGTCTATTTTCACTAATCTTAATACGCTCACTTAGGGTACACCATTATGCCACTTAGGGTACATTTTGTTATATGTTTCAGAAACATTTAGTTCTTGTACTCTTGTAGCTTGTCATAGAGATCACCTAGCAAACCACTGAACTAAACCCTCCCCCAACCAATAGTGTTTTCAAAAGCAAACCTAAGAGAAATGAGTGCTGCCACCACATAGATTCACCTTGATTTTACATTGCTTTTATATCTTTTGTGAAACTGTGCTTCACTGGACTCAAACCTGAGTGCTCTGTATTACATGTATAACATTGTACAAGGTGAGCTACTGAGCAAACTGACCACAGCAGAAAAGTCGTCCATATGGAGATATAGGTGATCCAAATGTATTCAATTACAAGTCTAGACATTGTTCGGTTGTTTTGTGGCATTTATTTGGGTTATTTAAAGAACTACGTGAAAATAAATCTTTATTAGTCAATGATAAAAGTAATTGCTAGTGAGAAAAGGAACAAAACTGTTGGCGTAGTGTCTATTTTACCTAAAAACTGCAGTCAAGGGCATGTTGAAGTATGTATTAATGGAGGCTAAAACACGTATTTGAGCCACTGTTTGGCCCCTTAATACTAACAGAGCATAACTTAAACACTGCAGCCTGAATATTGTTGCTGACCATGTCCATCCCTGACCCTAGTCTATCCATCATCATTATGGCCTTCAGTGTTACACACACATTTAAGGTGTCTGCAGTTCTGCAACCACGTCTTGCTTTTAGCTTGACTGCACACTGCATTATTATCATAGCTCTGAACTGAGCCACACACCAAGAGCAGCAAGCCAGAGAGGATCAAGGCTTTAACAAATGACATGCTCTACACATGCTTGCGCTATATTTGATGCCGCGAGATTGCTGGAGTGCAGAGCATAAGTGTTGTAAGTGCACTCTCTATCCTCTTGAGTATGTCTTAATAACTCGCATGGCATTTTGCCCTCCCCTTTGAGTCTAATGCAGACGGTTCTTATGGGTTCGTCTGAGAAAGTTTTTTTTTTTAGGCTTGTGGGAAGCTTAGCATGAGGCGTTTCTGAGGAAATAATAAATTATTATTGGACAACATCATAAAAATCTTATTGCAGTCGGTTTATCAAAAACATGCAGCTATGGAAAGGATTAAGAGACTACTTGAAAATGATATGTTTTTTTGGAATTATTGGATTTATTAAGAATGGGTTTGAATAAATGTTTGTTATTTATTTTATTTTAGGTATGGCAACAACGAATTATGATTTCTTATGATTCATTTTCTTAAGTTAAAACTTAAAAAGCCCCTATTATCCATTAAAAAGGGTCATATTTTGGTTTTGGGGGTCTCCAACAACAGGCTGAAACGCATGTAAGGTCAAAAAACACTTTCATTGTCTTATAATATGCATTTATTTTTACCTAATTATCCCAGCGACTCCCATATGAATCGTTCATTGATTGATTTGTTCCCAAACCCCTCCTTAGCGTGAAGCTAATCTGCGCTGATTGGACAGATGACAGTCTGTTGCGATTGGTCAACAGCGTTCAGAACGAGAAATAGAGAGAAATGCCCACTATGGCTTATCAACAATATCGAAGTAGTCAGAGTGCAGAGTGTATGTGTGAGCATACCTGCCAACACAGGAGTCTACCGTATTTCCCGGGAGTCTACCGTATTTAAGACCCATCTCCCGCCACCCTCCCGTTTTGTTATTTCTCCTGGAAAACTCCCGTAGTTTCAACCATCCCTCAACCCTAATAATTTTGTATTAGTAAGAAACATCCTCAGTAATTTACAAAATAAATTGAAAAATTACTTTTCATTCAGACATAAGTGACCCTGGACCACAAAACCAAAGTCATAAAGGTAAATTTTCTGATTAAAAAAAAAAAAGCTTTTCATTGATGCATGGTTTGTTAGTACAGTATTGGCCTGAGATTTCTGAGATCATTTGAAAATCTGAAATCTGAGGGTTAAAATAAGTGTTTGATGTTGTCCAAATTAAACTCTAATCAATGCATGTCAATAGACAAAAAAAATTATATTGAAAATACGGCACTTTTCTGTTATTTTATGCAAAAAATGCTCTAAATGACAAGACTTATGTGAGTCAGGACCACAAAAGTCATAAGGGCAAATTATCGGAATAAAAAAGCTTTTCATTTATGTATAATTTGTTATGTACAGTATTTAGCTGATAACTTAGATCATTAGAAAATCTGAAATTTGAGGGTTATAAAAAATCTGAGTATTGATAAAATTGCCTTTAAAGTTGTCCAAATTAATATTTATGGTTGGAAATGTACAAATCTTTAATTAATATCCTAATCATTTTTTTGCATTAAGAAAAATATATATAATTTTGGCTTATACAGTGTATTTTAGCCTATTATATATACCTGTGCAACCCTGGGACACATTTAAATCATAATTCGAGAGAAATTAGTCTCCATTTATTCCATAGCTGTATATAAAAAGGTTAGAAAAAACATGAAGAAGTTTTAGTAATAAGTTATTATTTTTTATTTTTTAAATTTCTATATCGCTTTTACAATGTAGATTGTGTCAAAGCAGCTTAACATAGAAGCTCTAGTAAATTGAAACTGTCAATCCAGTTTTCAGAGTTGAAGTTCAGTTTAGTTGAGTTTTCACTGCTGAAAGTCCAAACAATGAAGAGCAAGTCCATCGATGCTCAGCTCTACAAGTCCCAAACCAAGCAAGCCAGTGGCGAGGAACGGACTTCACCAACTGACGAAAGTGAAGGAAAAAACCTTGAGAGAAACCAGGCTCAGTTGGGCATGACCATTTTTCCTCTGGCCAAACTTCTTGTGCAGAGCTGCAGTCTAGGCATCAGAGGCTGGAAAACGCAGGACTTCCATCGTGGAGAAGCTGCAGGTGTGTGTAGGTCACCGGCAGGTGAACAGGCTGCCCACGGGATCAATGCAGAGTCTCGTCTTTCAGGAATCAGTCTCATGCTCTCCACTCCTCCATGACCGCCACAGCATCAGCTCAGGATACAGCCTGATCCAGGATTATGGATACTACTAGAAGTCCTCTATAGTTGGCATCATCTCTTTACAGGTCTAGCATCACTTCAATGGCACTGTACAATTTCTTGAGGCCTCAGGATAAGTATCCCCAGATGGAAATTAACCAGGAATATGCTCGAGCCATGTTTAGGATGATGATCTTATTTTATTAATTTATTTAAACTTTAAAGTCAGAAAATACAAAAGGAAACACATCAACAACATTAAAAACAATATAAAAAAAACAGTCCACTGGTGTATTTTCTTCAAAAATCCTTTAAAATTCACTTTAGGTCCACAAATGCAAATTAATTTCCCTTCAGAAATGTATTTGATGCCTTTCAGAATGATTTCTGCTCCAGCTGTAGCTCCTGTAATCCTGTCCTCCAGTAAGCATTTGTTATATGTATAAAAAAAATTCTGTCAGCCCATTTATGTCACAGAAACTCCTCTGCGACTTTCCCCAAGTATCATTAAAAACGTTCAGTCTAACAGCATGTCAAGACTGTATCATCACGCCTAAAATTTGTGCTCCGCTGAATAAGAAGTAGACTGTCAAAACTCAGCTATGAGTCATTATTTTGTCTCATGAATGTTTATATGGAGAATTTTGACTTTACAGGAGTTTCAGAAGATTACAAAGGCCACGGCAGGCAAGGTGAGCCGCCAGAAGGTTGAGAATGAATCCCTATAAATCATTATCGGAGAAAAACACATTGGGTTTTTCCTTTCCTAAGGGAGTTCTTTAAACCAAAAACCTTTTCACTGAGCACAGGCGCACATTCATGAGGCAGAGCGTTGTGGAGTGCGGCTTTCACAATCAAAACGCTTGTTATGTCAGACTAGCTTTGGTAACTTCAGCAGACAACCGTGCATCAAAGCCTGCAAATGCTCAATAACCGAGGAAACACTGAAACTTGCAGCTTACAAGCACTAAATGTTTCAATTTCACCTGTTTCTGAACCATAACTGTGTTATACTTCAATATTTTGTGCATAATGAGCAAGAATCTCTTACTTGAATTTGTGGGAAGTGGTTGTTTAAGATCTTTTTTTTTTGCTCTCGATCCTTTCCACCCAGCAGTGAAATATTCATTATATCCGACAACGTGACAGTTTCTTTGCTCTGGAAACTGCTCTGTCAATAAAGTATTCCCTTTGCAGATACTTCAGAGTGCCCACGTTTTCTTGCTTTAATGTGCGAGACAGAAACAGTTGTTTGTATTCACACATATCAAAACTTGTATGTGGAGTATAAATATCAGCTTGTCAAAGAAGGTGGAGATCCTGAACACACTCACTGACTAGGCATGGGCCGGAAAGATTCTGACGGTATGATATCCTTGGATAAAAATATCACGGTTTCATGGTATGACGGTATTGTGTATACTGCTCTAATATATGCTCTTTTTAAATGTCTGGCTTTTATTTTCCCACTTTTATCAACACAATATATTTTATTTTGAGAAACATTTAAAGTATTTTATTATAGTAAACATGTCAGGATAAATAATGAAAATTAATCATGCACAAGGGTGAAGGGTGAAGAGGCTGTACGAGTGCTGTTAGTTGCAGAACACAAATACTACTGTATTTCTCAAGCAGAACAAAAGAACTTACTTGTCATAATGTGCCAGAAATGCAAGTTATTTGATAGCAATTTCTTGTTTGATGAAATGATTCTGAGATCATTGCTTTCACTCATTCGAGATACCGGAGGGGATTTAAACCATGAGTCCCTCTTATCTGGATTCACATGAAGAAAATCCAGCTGATCGGATAAGACGAATAAACAGAGATTTGTCTTGGATGGAAACACAAAGCGAAACGAGGGAAAAGAGACTCCATTTATTATGCAAATCAAACTCCGTCTAAAGCTCTCAGGGCCGCTAATGCACTTATGTTTGTTGTGGTATTAATTACCCATTTTAGAGGTTTGAGAGTCCATATGTGATTTATATTTAATTTTTTTGCACTTTATGTCAAACTGATCATACCTTTGGAGAGTTGGAACAGCAAAGTCAAATAACAAAGAAAACGTTATTGGTCTGTGTCTCCTCTTGAAGGTAAGACTCATTCTCAGTTTATCAAGACGGACAAGTACATTTCTCATTGTTGACAGCAGTAGACGCTCCATCTTCTCTTCTCAGCGACCCTCAGGTCTCTCAGCACACAAACAGACAGAAACACACTTCAAAAAGAGCCTCAAAGTCACGGGAATCTCAAAGTCGCCATTGGTGTGGTGTGTGTGAGGATGTGTGTGTGTGTGAGTGTCAGCAGCGATATGATCTTGACGGCTCTGGATAATATTTCTCTCATCAGTGCTTGTGAGGCAGAGCAGGTCATTCAGTGTCCGTCTGCACATCTTGTTTTTTTCATATATGCCGACGTGTCGTGGGACATTTCTAGACCATAGCTTACAGTCATCTTAATGAAATATCGATTTCTGTTGTTGTCACATGGATATTAAAATCTTCTTCCGCGCTGTGACTCACTTCGAGATCAGAAAAATGCTTTATTTTTACAGCGATGCATTTAAAAGCATTTTAAGCACTAAGAAAAATGAAAAGGTTGTTGTTAAAGCAGTCAGCATTTACTGCTTCTGTCCATATTGCTTCTTTTCTTGCTTGACAAGACCAAAGTCGTTCATAATAAGACACCTGTTGCTTAAAGTGTGTGTGTGTGTCTGTCAGAGAACAGCTCAGGTGAACTGTGATGTGGTTACTGAAGCGTTTCTTTCCACCAAATGAAGCTCTTTCACTGCAAACTGCTCCAACAGTTTAATATATACAGTGGAGCACAAAATTAGAGGACAACCTACAGTTTCCCATTTTTCAAGGTCACTGCTTTAGTCCTATTCGAAGTTTTCTTAACAGACATGAAAGTGCCGTTTTTAACCCCTTCGCTTTCAGTTAAAGGGGACCTATTATGCAAAAATCACTTTTATAAGGGGTTTAAACACAGTTGTGTGGCCAAAGTGTGTACATATAGCCAGCCTCTAATGCTAAAAATAAATAAATACTATCCTTTTTAATCATTCATTCATTTTCTTTTCGGCTTAGTCCCTTTATTAATCAGGGGTCGGTATCTAGCTTATGTTTTATGCAGCAGATACCCTTCCAGCTGCAACCTATCACTGGAAAACACTCTCATTCACACACTTTGGACAATTGAACTTACCCAATTCATCTATAGCATGTCTTTGGACTACTGGGGGACACCGGAGAACACGGAGGAAACCCATGCAAACATGATGAGATCCCACAAGCTCCTCATAGAATAGACAGCTGACCCAGCTAAGGCTCGAACCATCGATTTTCTTGCTGTGAGGTGACAGCACTACCCACTGCGCCGCCCTCTTTATAATACCATTTGGTAAAAACAGTCTACAGAAACACTTTGACATTCTCCCTTTGTAGGTGTCATCAGAAAGGGAAAGCCCCGCCCATTAATAATGATTGATCCTTCATTAGCATAAACAGTCCTGAGTGAGAAGCAGCCGCCTGCCATTGGAGATTTTTCGTCTGCTAAGATAATGTCAGCAACTGATGGTGCATTCACACCATACGTAAATGAAGCGGCAAGTGCGAGTGATTTACATGTTGTCAATGCATCGACGCAATCGCATCCTGCGGCACTATTCGAGCAAATAAGGTGGCACGAATGACAGGATTTGCGCGAATGAAGTGGCACGAATTGAGTGTTTTGCTCATTTGACGTGCTTAACACACAATTCGCACAAATCGATTGGGAAAATTGGAACTTTAGCAGACATTTGATCCGTGTTAACCAATCAGGAGTTTGCTCTAGTATGGGTGTGATTATGATGAAGCGCTTGTTGTTGGTGTCCTGAGGGGAAATCCTGCTGCCGACACTGGACAACAGCTCATCTAAATGGACTTGACTCAGTTGGAAGTACCTCTGAAAGCTTCCATCATCCAGGTATTCTGATAAACTCACTGAATGCACCTCAGAAAGGATCTAGTGAACTCAGACACGGCGCCAAACAAATCTATGTTGTTTTTCAGCCTTCCTAAAGCATATAAGGCACAGCTATTCTCTCAGTAAAATCGATGTTAGCCATTTAGCAAAGAAACTAGAATCACTGGGCAGACAGAAGCCCTGCTCATGACGCAAATCTGCGTCTATTGTGAAGTGAGTTTGTCGAATAAAGCAAATTTGACTTGCGTATAAAAAGATTAAACTCAAAATGTTCACACGAATAGTGTAATTTATTCACGCAAGTGGCGTGTGGTGTGAACGCCACATAAGAGTATTATAAATATTATAGTTTTAGGATGCACAATTGAAGCACAAACGATAGTCTTAAAATCTGCCACTTTGCTGATGCACGGGCCTTTTTAGCTCCGCCTTCTTTTGAAAAGAGTACAATCTCATTTGAATTTAAAGCGACAGTCAAACGACACAATTTGAATCAAAACCTAAAAGCAGAAATTTCAAAGCATTATAAGACATTATTTGTGTGGTATTTTGAGCTGAAAGTTCACATACATACTCTAGGGACATCAGACATTTATTTTACATCTTGCTAAAAGGGGCATGATAGGTCCCCTTAAAGGATCTTAGCAGAATCAAAGAGGGAATAAGAATGAAGTATCTGGATCTCAGTAAGATCAGACCTTATCAACTAATTACGGTTTCTTCGCTGGAACCATCAACCTAATTCCCTCATTGAGTGTGATTCATGCTGCCATTACACCGAACATCACAGACAGTGTTTCTTTTCCACAATTTTCCTCACTAAGAAGGTTTTGCAAGCCTTTAAAGAGGAAACGGCTTTAAATGACTGCCTAAATGTGGCCATAGAGTAGTGTGTGCTGTGAGCAAATGGTGCGTAAATGTCAGCGTAACGGTGGCTGGAGTGCTGGAGAGGAATCTGGGCGGCCTCACGTTGAGATTGATCATTTTAAAGCTGTGTTTTATTAAATAAGGGGCCAGATAATTGAGTATTCCAGGAAGGGAGAACGGGAAGAGCCGTTTGAGAAATGATGGTTGGCCACTGATGTCTGTTTGGTTTTAATGGGAACACTTTAGCTGGCTGGAGCAGATCCAGAAAAGAGCTCGTGAAATTCTGCCAGAGTGAACTTTAGGTTTGCACTATAGGAGATTCAGCAGCGATTAAGGACAAAAAAATCACCACAATGATGACCCGGGTTTCACCTGGATCTGCAGGAGCATCAGTGAGCCCTTTTTGTTGTTTTTTTTATTAAAGTCCGCATGAACTGGAAGTTGCAAACTTTTTTTTTCAGATTGTGCTGCAGTACCTAGAGAAACTTAATATTAAGTGAGAAAACAATGGGCGTGGATTGTTTTTTCTACTGTGAGCTGATTGGATGTAGCAAAGTAGGCATTTTATTCAGAAAGTTCTTGAAAAGGGTTTCTGAAGAGTTTTTACAACCTAACAAACACCTCCTCATCATTACTGTTTGTTGTCAAAACTGACAGTTGGAGGGGGGTGGTTGAATATGTTAGCCACGCCCAATACCCCAGACAGACGTAATTTGAGAGTTTAAGTGAAAAAATAGGGAGTGCAATTTCAGATTTTAATTTTAGATTACAAGGGCAAACTATTTTTCTTTCTCAATGACATGCACAGATTAGGCATGGGACGATAACCGTTTTCAAGGTATACCGCGGTATGTAAAAGTCAAGGTTTTCATACCGCCAATTTTTTCTGCTATACCGTTCCTAAGGTATGTGTAAGAATTTTTACTAACAATTCTTTTTTCAGATGTAAAGACATCTGTGTTTTTGAAACAAACGAAGACCGCAGAAGTCAATGATTCACTTGAATTATTTAGCCTGACATTTTTAATGCCTCAAAATACTTTAAATGTTTCTCAAAAAAAAATACTTTGTGTTCAAAGGGGAAAAAAGGTTTTATTTTTTAGCCAGACATTTAAAAAGAATATATTTTAGAGCAGTGAACACAATACAGTCATACGGTGAAACCGTGATATTTTTATCCAAGGTTATCATTCCTTCAGAACCTTATACTGGCCCATGCCTAGCAGAGATGCATATGAATTGTTCACCACAAAACCACATATGAGCGAACAAAATCATATGGTTAGATATGATTTCATTTGCACTTTAATGTTTAATGAGATGATAGATTGTCAACAGCGTTGGGCGTAATGCGTTCCACAGTACTTTATTCTAAATACCAGTCAACCCATTGTAATGTTTTTCTGTGAATATTAAATTACTGATACACTCATTCATTTTCTTTTCGGCTTAGTCCCTTTATTAATCTGGGGTCGCCACAGCGGAATGAGCGGCCAACTTATTCAGCATATGTTTTACGCAGTGGATGCCCTTCCAGCTGCAACCCATCTCAGGGAAACATCTATACACACTCATTTACACTCATACACAGCCTACCCAATTCACCTATACCACATCTTTGGGCTTGTGGGGGAAACCGGAGCACCCGGAGGAAACCCACGCAACCACGGGGAGAACATGCAAACTCCACACAGAAATGCCAACTGACCCAGCCGAGGCTCGAACCAGCAACCTTCTTACTGTGAGGCGAACGTGCTACTCACACGCCACTGTAGCGCCTAAATTACTATTTATAATTACTATAATTAAAATGTTTAGGTATATTTTAAATGTTTTAAAAGTAACTTCAAAGTAAAGTAATTAGTAATCTGATCACTTTTTACATGAATTAGTAATGTAATCCGATTACAATTTTCCAATAGTAAAAACTGTAAAAAAACAAACAAACAAACAAACAATTACTTTAAAAAGTAACTTACTCAACACTGGTTGTCAAACCCACAATAACTGTAATCTGTGATTGTGTGAAAGCACTTTTACCTTTTTACTTTTTTGCAGCTTAGAGTGAGAGCAGTAAACTGTCTTCCGTAGCATTACTGAAAAATATATGTCAGAAATTATATGTGAGCTGTTGTGATTTAAAATGCTGACTTTATCATCACTTACTTACTAGAAAGGAGTAGGAGAGCTTATGTGGATACATAACGGCTTTCAGTTCGTCCTCTTCTGTGTTGCCATTATGTTTTCTGAAGTAGTGTATACAACGGAAGTTTGTATACACTGCTCTTATAAAACAGCACAGGTGCGACGTATTAATGTTACATAGGCCAACTAAAGCTATAAAACTTGTGTTCAATACGACATCCTCAGCAAAATCAACACTTTCTCAATCGACTGGTGAGAAATTAACAACATTTGAACGGAAGTGGAATCGCGCCATCTGCCGGTGAATTCGTAGTGCACGCGCTCTGTCACACGGAATCAGTTTATTTGTTGTGGTAATATGGTGATGTTTTATTTCTTACATAACAGAATAAAAAAAATGATAGGTCAACATTAAGATATGAAGTCTTAAAATGAATGACTTAAAGGACACTCAAATCTCATTGACTTATTTTGTTTAATAATTCTGAAATAATATCTCACAATTATGACTTAGTGAGTCATAATTATTATTTTCCAAAGCATGATTTTTTTATTAAATTGTGCTCTCATGTACAGTGCTCAGCATATATGAGTACACGCCTCACAAATTTATCTTTTAAATTAATATTTTTATAGGAAGCTATACAATATTATATTTGTGCACATACATTAGATTAGTCAGTACTGAAGTCAAATCTGAAGCTAATCTAACCAAATAAATGATGATAACTGTCCAAAAACAAATACAGCCAAATTTATATGTTATAGAAAAATATTAAATATAAATTTAGAAAAAAAGAGGAAAAATGAAGAGAAGCAATAAAAAAAATTGTTGAAATTTTGTAAGTTGTAATTTTTTTTATTTAATTGTATTATCTTTCAATTTCTAAAGATGCTTGGTGACTAAAATATTATCTTAATAAATATATCTGTATAATATATCTGTTTTGTTTAAATAATACAATACATCAAAGTATACATTGCCTATTCACTAAGAAATGGATCAAAATATTAATTTTCAAAATGGGCTGTACTCAATTCTGCTGAGCACTGTATGTCATAAATGTACTTTACATACAGTCAAACCTAAAATGATTCATACCCCTGGCAAATTCTGACTTAAAGTTTTTGTTTTAATGTAAATAAAAGCTGAGAAAATTTTTCCCCAATGATGCCTCTCATACATCATCTTATTATCTTTTAAGAGAAACCAGTGTCATTTCTGGTAAAAAATAAATAAATAAACCATTTCAATTCATAAAACTGGAACAAATTAGACACTGTCTGAAGGGTTCTTCCAAAAACTTTATAAAATTTGGGGTTGTCTCCTTGAATATATGGAAATGTTTACTCCCTGCGTACTGGATGATAGTTAATTTGAACATTTTTTTCTGCTGTGTAGCATCTCATGTGACCTCATGACCAGACTTTTACTTTGGTGTATAAACAATTGTTCTAGTTGTTGTTGTTGTTGTTGTTTTGTTTGTTTTAATATAGAAATATATTTGGGGGTCAATAATTGTCACAATCATTTAGATCCTACAATAATATTCTAAAATGTGTGATATTTGTAATTTTTAAAAAATTTCTATAAATAAAGTTGGGGGAAAAACCTGCTTGTTGAATAAAAGTAATTTTAAGACTTGACTGTAAATACTGTTATTTATTTACACCTTTATTATTATTACTATTATAATGAATCAATTCTTTGACATCTTATGTCCTGGTAATGGCCTTCTATATATAGATTGCTAAACAGATTATGTGATGACAGAACACTTTTCTGCAATTTTCAGAAAAAAGATGTGATGTGGGAAACTAATAGAATTGAAATAAGAGATTCTCCTGGTTAAAAAAATGCTTGTATATGGGGTTTTGGGCAATTGTTTGTAGAATCTTGAGGAAAATAATACATTTACTGAGGAGAAAAACTGCTATAATAATAATTATAAATAATGTTCATAGTAGGAAATAACCAGTATATTTTCATTCATTTATTCATTCATTTTTTTTCCAGCGTAGTCCCTTTATAAATCTGAGGTCCCCACAGCGGAATGAACCGCCAACTTATCCAGCATATGTTTTACGTGAGTATATTTTCATATATGAAGTAAATAAAAATACTAAAGATCAGTCAAATTAACACTGGTCTAGATTTCTTCAAGTGTACTTCCTTATTGATCTTTATTTTTCACCTTTTACACACTGATACAGCCGAACGCTGTTTATACATAAACAGTGCACACATTTCATGTCACATGAACCTTTGTGTGTGTTAGATAAGTATCTTAATTGCAATGGGCTCCCAGTTTTCCCATCCAATCACCAGCTGATGTTCTGTAGGAGATTATATTTCAAAAACAAGATGACCTGTATGACAATATGGGTACAGTGAATAAAACATGCTTCGATAGAAACTGCTTCACAAACGTACGGAACAACACACATTTTGTTTCGAAAAACAGTAAACAAAATATTATAACTATAATGATAACTATATTAGAATCAGCAATGCATAATATCATTATATGCACTGCGACTGTGATGTTTGATCAGCTTTTTAAATGCTCTTTCATTTGGCTGTCAATGTTTTTATTGTTCATGAGTTCAAAAATGTTCAAAAATCTGAAATTTATAGATATGAACTGTTTTCAATAAGGGACACAAACATGGTTATAATTATAGTCTTTATAAATCTTGGGGTGAAATTAATAGTTTTAAATATTGTTCTCAAATTAAAATAAATGAATGTGAGACACATTTCCTTAGTGACTAACTGAAATAAATATGACAGATTGTGCTGAGTATAAAATTATACTTAGTGTGGCCTTTGAAAAAGATATTCTGTCAGTGTTGTTTATTAACTTGTACTCGTTTTTGGCAATTGAAATAGATCTGAAACTAAATAAAATACTAGACTATTTAAAAAGTGTGATATATTTTATCTAAAATTATTTTTTTAATTTTAGATATTGCTCCTAATGTTACAGGGCATTAAAAAAATCTGTCAGTGCTGTTATTTATTTATTTATTCAAACAAAATGTGTTAATTGACAGGGCTGGAACTAACTAACTAACTAACTACTGTAACTAACTAACTAAACAACTAACTAACTAATCAACTAACTAACAAACAAACAAACAAACAAACAAACAAATAAACTAACTAACTAACTAACTAACTAACTAACTAACTAACTAACTAACTACTGTAACTAAATAACAAACAAACTTACTAACTAACTAACTAACTAAATAAATAAAAACTTTACTACAGATAAATCTAAGTTAATCTGAAATTATTTGTGCTACATTTAATCTATCTAATTGCAATTAAGGACCAAAATATTAGTCGTCCTGTGAAATTTTTGGTTTATTTTCAAATATTGCCCAAGTGCTATTTAATGGATTTTTAAAATATATATAATTATTTAAAGATAATTTTAATTTATGTCTTTTGTCTGAGCCATGTTACATAATATGTTAACATGGTATAATTTAAATGTAAAGTTAAACTTAATGTAAAAAAAAAAAGTATTTAAATGTCTAACTACATAATTGGTTAATTGGGCAAGTCATTGGACAACAATATTCTGTAGCCAATCAAAAATATATATAATTCTTAAGAGAGTTATAATAACATTGACCATAAGCAGTTTTTCATATTTTTTGAATTATTCCAGCAAAACTAAAAGAAATAAGTATTTCTTTTAAATAATAAAAGAAAAGATAAAATTTTTTTTTTAAAAATTAAAAGATAAAAAAGGACATACTGTACTGTGAAAAAAATGTCCTTGCTCTGTTAAACTTGGGAAATATTCTAGTTCACAAGAGAGCTATTAATAGGTTCCAGAAAAAAACTGTAACTGAAACTCATAACTGTAAAAAAAATCCGTAATTTGAGCGCAGCTGGGGTGCCGGTAAAAAACGTCAAATAACGTCCGCTAAATTACAGAAATATACTGTAAAATAACGGATATTACATTACAGAAATTTCCTTTCATTTAAATTTCTGGTAAATTTCTGTAACGTTATATCCATTATTTTACGCTAAATGTCTGTAATTTAATATCCGTTATTTTATGGTAAATTTCGATAATTTAATATCCGTCATTTTACGGTAAATTACAGTAATTTAATATCCGTTATTTTATGGTAAATTTCTGTAATTTAATATCCGTTATTTTACGGCAATTTTCTGTAATTTAATATTCGTTATTTTACAGTAAATTGTAAACTTACGGTAAAATCTATCTAAAATATTCAATTTAAATTTGCTTGATTGAAAAACGCTCACTTTGTCATTCTAGGTCAGTAAATATACATTACAGCACATGGGAAACTTTTTCCAGCATACATCTGGACTGTGAGAAAACCTCTGGGAATGAGAAACTGCTGATGAAGTAAAGTCATTGCAGTCTTACCAGTTTGAAGCTGTGAAATGTCAATCGAAGGCACTGGAAACAGGAGGAGAAAGCTCTCAGCAGTTCACACACATCTCTCTCTTTCTGTCCTTCATTTTCTCTGCTCATTAAACTTGTGCCAGCAGAATGGCTAATCGAACAGTGATCATGTATGTGGAGATCGCCTGTTTTGTGTCCTGTCTGAGTGGCTGGGTTTTAATCTGCTCCACTATGGCCATTGAATACTGGATTGTGTCAGAAAGTGCTGAAGTGGTCCTCGCCGCCGGTGATTTTTACTCAAACCTCTGGATGGACTGTGTTTCAGACGCTACAGGAGCTTCAGACTGTAAATACTTTCCCTCTATGATGGACCTGCCTGGTAAGAAATCAGTATTACGATTAGGGTTGCAAAGGGGTGGAAAACATCTCATAAATTCCATTAAAAATGTTTGGCAAATTTATATAATTACTTAAAAATTTAGAGGAATTACTGTATATGCTTGTTCAAGCTTAACTATACACTGTAAAAAATGAATGACAAAAAGTAAATTTTTAATTTGCTTTACTCATTCATTCATTTTCCTTCAGCTTAGTCCCTCTATTCATCAGCGGTCACCACAGTGGAATGAACCACTAACTTATCCAGCAAATGTTTTACACAGCCGATGCCCTCCAAGCTGTAACCCAGTGATAGGAAATATCCATACACACTCATTCACACACATACACTACAGCCAACATGAGGAGAACATGCAAACTCCACACAGAAATGCCAACTGGCCCAGCTGGGGCTCGAACCAGCGACCTTCTTGCTGTGAGGCGACAGTGCTAACCACTGAGCCACCCTGCCGCCCTATGTTGCGTTAGCTAATTTTAGTTAAATAATCAGGTTTCAACTGTTTTTTTTAAGTTATACAATGTTTAACTTAATATTTTAGTCGGTTTGATTGAGGTAAGTTGAGATGACTAGAAAAGTTAATTTGATTCAACTTAAAAAATTTAAAGCTTTTTTTGTGTAAACACAATAACACATATTATAAATGACATTTTTGACCAATTTAATTGTAAGCGGAACTTTTGTTTTATAAGTATTGCATGTGAGAAAACACTATTTTCTTTGTGTGTGTGTGTGTGTGTGTGTGTGCTTTTTTGTTTGTTTGTTTGTTTTTTTGTTATTGACATAAATGTTTGTAGTCAGTATATTTGTTTATACAATGATACATTTTAGTTTAAAAAGTTTAAAAAATAAATGTATGTATACATTAAATGGACAGATGGACATTTTTAAAACTTATTTTGTCTGCAGAATTCAAGATGTGTGATTTGAGGAATATACAGGGAATAGCTCTAACACTGATAGTTTTGACCAAAATTATGCAGTAAGATGTAAAATTATGTACCCTGTAGGCTAACCTTCAACTGACCAAATAAACAATTTATTCACATTAATTCCCTTTAATTCTCATATATTCCTGCGTAAATTACCATACATAGAAAGTTTCCAGCTATAAAATTCCCGGAATCCCAGGGATTACAATACAACTGCAACCCTATTTACAATAGATGTGTAATTAAAAAAGAATAAAATACTTAAAATTTCCTTATAAATGTATATAAATGTTGATTTTATCCATGTTTTACTCAATATTGGGTTGAAATAAACTAGCATTTTTTTAGATTGTGTGTGTTTACAATATATATGTACAAATTCTCAGTTTCTTTGGATTTATAACTTGGCTTAATGTGAACATTTATAACTTATGCAAACTTTTATTACCTTGGAGAAATAACCTGGATTTTCAATCACAATAACTGAAGTAATTTACAAATTTACTTTTACTTTTCATTTAAACAAATCATATAATCAACCTAATTAAACATGAAAAAATATGTTGTCATGACTTATTGATCATATTATTTTTACATAAAACTTTTTACATTTTATAGTAGTGCTGTTTTTACTATTTTTGATCAGTTAAAGTCAGTCTTTTTATAATAAAGTGTCTCAATCAGGAGGTGCTGTTGATGTGTGAAATCTAACATGATCTCTGTGTGTTTGTTAGCTTTCCTCCACATCTCCCGGGCTCTTGCTGTAGTCTCTGTGATCTTTGGCTTTTGGGGAGCTGTTCTTACTCTCATTGGGATGAAATGTACCAAAATCGGAGGATCAGAGCTGGTCAACGCCAGAATTACATTTGCTGCAGCTCTGACATACATGGCATCAGGTATGAACTTCTTTATGGGTATTCTTGCTTTATTCATCATTTGATCCACATGAGCTGATTTATTGGTGTGTTTCGCAGGGCTTTCTGGAATGACAGTTTACTCCTGGTGGGGAGAGAAATCGCGCTCGGAATATCTGGATCCATATTATTTGGATTTAAAGTATGTTATTATGAAGTAGACTAATATAGCACATTAATTGTTTTACAGTTAATATTATAATATTAATATTTAATATTAGTTTTTATTAAATTGATATAATTTTTAAGTAAGTTTTAATTGTTGAATGCTGCACTAAATTAATTTCTGAATTCTGAATAAAGTTGAATTTGTGGGATCAAACTTGGTTATACAAATGTGATTTCATGAACAATTCAAAAGCAAAAACAAATTATTATTGGCAAATAAAAACAATATTTTAATTTAGGTTTTGATAGATGTCTATTACACTTTTTCTTTTGACAGGTAGTCTGATAAATTTGTACTATATACATTTATATGCATATATAAATATATATATATATATATATAAAAATGTACTGCCCATCAAATATTGCAGATATAATATTGTTTAAGCAGGCCAAAACTGTTAAACTCAAATGCTAAATTCATTTCTGTGACAGTAGGCCACTGTTCGGTGAATTGGAAATTTCAGCATTTAAATTATTTTAAATAAATCTGATTGACTAATTAATTTTAATAAATAAGATTTAAGGTAATATAATTTAATATAATTAATTTTAATCAATTTTACATTTATTTTTATTTGATTAAACAGAAATTAATTAATTATATTGATGAATGAATTAATGCATTCTATTAAATGATGTGTGACTCTTAATCTTAAATAAATATATTCTTAAACAGCAGTTTTTGTGGCCCTCAGTAAAATAAAATGTCATATATAATTTGGTTAATATCATTCATTTCATATTAAACAATTTTAAAATTAATTTTACATATATTTCTTTAATTAATGAAATTTAATTCTGCATTTTTATAATAAAAATTTGATGATATTTAATATTTAAATATTACATTTCAGTACCAGTTTTTCATAATAAATGCGGTCCTCAATAAAATTAAATGTGAAAAAATTTGACATTCATACAAATTTATTGCATAAAATTTATGATATAAAAATGTCAAATATTTTATAAACAATGTGCTGTCTTTCCTCTTATTTCTCAGGTATGAGCTTGGTGCGGCTCTCTTCATTGGCTGGGGAGGCTCGTGTCTGATTATAGGTGGAAGTGCAGTCATGGGCTATTTCTCTGGAAAAGAGGCTTTCCCCAAAAGGTCTGCTTTATCACACAACGCAATAAAAAGATAATACTTTCAAAGAGTGAATATGTGTTTACACTGATAAATGTTTGTCTTCCATGTTCTCCAATCAGTTTTAGTAAACAATTCAGAAAACCACCCACCTATTTGACAGCACGAACCAGGCGGACGTACATGATGGGCTCCAGACCCACGACAGTGGTGATTCCTTCATCGCAGCAGTCCTATGGCAAGAGGAGAGCCAGCAGAGTGAGCAGAGCCAGTCAAGGGAGGACAGAAACTCATGAAAGTCAGTCTTCAAGATCTGTCCGGCCTGCCTTGCCTCTTCTAGACTCTGTTGTTTGACCCACACAATGCAACATGTTTCTGTATGCACATCTTAAATCATCCTAGAAGAACTTTCCATTCGACTATTTTTGATTTGAGGGACAGAGTACAGCTTCTGTTGAATAAAAATCTGGATTAGTGCTTCATTGTTGTTATTCAGCTGTTATTTCCCTCTGATTTTAGCAATATGGGGTTAGGGTTAGGTTTAGGGGTTAAAGTTAGGTTTGGATTCAATTTTCAAATAGCAATGATGGTCAAGGATCGACAAAACGTCTATCTAAAAGAAATTAGAACATGCATGTAACCCAGTCTTTCAAAATATCATAGCACAACTATAAGTAAATCAGGTTCAATGAAGTAGCCTTTATTAGAAGGGAATTTCTACAGCATTTATATATATTTTGTTTTAGAATTGTTGTAATATATTGTTCATTGTTAATTTACATCATTTATAACTTATGTTAATTTGTATTAATTTAATTGTTTTAATTAACCTATATTTAAAAATGTTTATTATTTCATGTGTGTGCATGTGTGCATTTTTGGTGTGTGAAGGCAATAAACTATTTTTTATATTCTTAAATATAATATATGTCCCATTGTGGGGACAAAATTCTGGGGATACAAAAAAAGGATTTTTGTAATTAAGAAATATGGAAAAATCCGTTTTCGCTGGTGTAAAACACTACAATGCACTGCTAATGCTACAATTGAATATAAGCAGGCTACAATAAAAAGCTGCAAAAGACTGTAAAGGAACATTTGAGGAACCTCAATCAACTGAGGAATTACAGAGATGAGATCATGTGTATTTCAGAGGAGATTCACTTCTAATAAACACCACTGGATGGAGTCACTCGCTAACTGATCATGAAGATTTCTGACGAACTGGTTACATCTAAAAAATCATTTCCTGTTTATATTGAACGCTGATTTAGAGGTATATTTTTTAACTCAATGTCTAAGAGCTAAAATATTTCAGAACGTTGCAAAACTATAAATGTGTATTAGAAAAATGCTTTTTACATTTTTTTAGGTGTTTTGCAAGTCATACACTTGAAAAATGAGGTTTACTTCAGTGTTTTCAACACCTTTGAAATGATTTTGTTCAAAGTAATGCCTGTTTTATCATCTTATAAGCACCGCTTGATATACATAAGGGTAAGGAGGAGTCAGAAAAGCACATCTATATTTGCATACACTTTTAATTAAGTTTATTACTATTTTTTTTGTAAAATGTTTTGCCTATATGCTTTTGAATTGCATATGTGTCATCTTTTCATGAAGTTGAAAGTTTGAAAATGTCACTTTTATTGATATTTTAATAAAGTGATATATTGTCTGGTACAAAAACCTGGCAAAAAATGGCAGTGCCTTTTCTGTTATTATATTGTTTCAAGTCACTAAAATGTCAATAAAGATCATTCTGTTAAACTGCAGAGTTGATTTTTTTAAATCAAGAATACACAGAGAAGAGGTCATGGTCAATTAATGGATCATTTTTGGTGTAGATATCCATATCTTCAGGTGCATCTCAGGAAACATTTACATTTTTTGACACACAAAATTAGCTTTGAAAGTTTAAATCATTCAATTTTCAGTTTGAGTGCAGTAAATCTAGATGAGAGATGTCCAAACTAGGGCCCGCTGGCCAAAGTTGGCCCATGGTCACCTTTGATTTGGCACTGTCCCATCTAAGAGAGGGAGAATGATGAAGAATATTGGGGGAATGCCTTTAACAAAGATTAACATTTCTAATTTAATGTAACCTTTTGTTTGTTTGTTGAGCTACAAAAAGCTAACTGAATTAAATGTTTCTATAAATGTTGTGAATGAATCAAATTTAAAAAAATGAAAAACTGACACTTGACATTGCAGAAGACATCGTGCAGCTTTTATGTGTATTCGGCACTGAACTCCATTGTGTTATAAATGGGATTGTTCATGTTTTTTATTGTGAGAAGTTCATTATAAAATGTACACAAATGTATAAATATTAATAAAATTCAAGTATTTTTCTATTTTTTTATATTAATATATTAGGAATTTACCATGACAATTTTAGTGAAGTACAGTTTGGTATATTTACCTACAGCCCACCACCCTCAATCAATTTGGCTTTGGGCCCTCCATAGGAAAAGGTTTATGGCACCACTGATCTAGATCATGGTATTCTAATTTTTCAAATACAACAGTAGATAATCGTGTAACTCATACATTTCATTTGATATATTTTTTCTGTCTCACCTGAATCATCGTTTGCTAAAACTACAGAAATACTCTCCTATAATCGGACCCTGAGCAAACTTTAGTTGTTTATTTCCTGTCAGACTCCATCCTGTCAGGCATTCTGTTCTATTTCCATCCTGTTCGCAGCCTTTTAGGCATATATACCTTTAGGTTTCTTTGTTTGTAGTTTTCATCAATGCAGACGTTGAGGCATTATGGATAATATCTAATATTAGACTAAACGGTTTGAAAGAAAATAGCTTTAGTCGATGACTGTGATGGTTTGAGCCCACAGTAGGCCTGTGGATGTGTGTCCTGTGGGGTTTCTCCAAATCTCCGCCCCTCCCCCTCCTCAAACCCGCAGATGAGATGAGGCTCCTCGCGCCAGGAATGCGCTGTGACGTCACGGCGCACTGGATCTCTCGCACTTTTGGGGGAATCTTCTCGTCAGGGATTTGCGTCTGTCTGCGATAAACCGAAGTTTAAGAAGGATTTTTTTCGATTTGCAGCTCAAAAGAGAGCAGATTTTCGGTTGGAAAGGTTTTGACGAACTCTTGCATGGATTCTTGGCAAAAACTGAGGTAAGAGCCGTGGCATCAGTCCTTCCCGTTACTCAGCGGCCGATGAGCGAAAACTTTGTGAAAATTGCTGAAAACGAAGCCGTATGTCGTATATATGCGACTCTTTCAGGTTTTAAGACCTAGAATAAAACTTAAGGTAGACTTCTGGTTTAATTATTCTCGTTTTTATGCACGCGCCCCCCTTTTGTTCGCCACTGAGCTTGTCCCAACTTGAGATGTTTTGGAGGGGCAGTAATCTGAGAAGAAGATTGTTGAAATAACTCCAGACTAACTTAGAGAGAAAACGTTCACGTTCAGTTCATGGTGAAAATATAATCTTATGGCACCTGTCAGGAACTTTGGGGTCTAAATTAATTTGTCTCTAAGAACAAACAAAAAGACACGAAACTGGTATAAAAATAAATTTATTTTGTTTTTTACGAACGCAGTGAAGCACATTTAGGGTTTTTTCTTGAATTTTGACAGGCCTAAACCACTCACTTTTATTATAAACATTCTATTACATTGTTGTAATGCCAAAATAGTGATTGTTGAGTAGTTAAGTGGCAATGCATGACGTAATGCATGTAATTTGTGACACGTAACCTTTAATAATAAACGCTTAAATTTGCAACACTGGTTTAAATTTAAAATCGCTAGATTTATCAAACCTTTAATCACAATTTTAACTCGATTCAATTGTGTCAAAGGTATTATTGCAAATACAAGTTTAACTTTAACACAACATACTTAAACACATTGCAATATAAAATTAAGGCAGTTGTTACTATTTTGCTCGTTTCAGTATTTTTAATAGCTTCAGATAATTATCAGGCACAAACATGTACCTGAAATGTGCTCCGGACTAACGAATATCCTAATAAACTATAATCTGTTGATCGATTGTAGAATGAATTTTGCTACGAATGTGTCCAAGCTTAAATGAAAAATGAACATGTAAATTAATTACGTGATGTTTTTTTCTGTGTCGAATGACAACTGAAATTCGACTCAATAAACAAATAAATAAATACAAGACCTTTAACACACGTGCTCTTTCCTCTGTTTCTGTCCAGTGTGTTGTGCAAACTGGGGCACGCGCTCTTGTTTCCATAGAAACGCGCAGGACGCCTTGATACCGCTGTGCCCGCGCGCCGCTCCGATCATTCACCAAGACTTCACAAAACCCGCAAGATGGTAAGGAGACAAGCGACAGCACAATTCAACAAAACAAGGTGGATTTTATTAAGAATGTCGACGATTTCATGTGTTTACCCTCACATTTTCCCTGCTGAATGACCTCTTATAGCCATGTGAACCTGTGTTTGTTGCTGTTAGCTGGTAACGATTAGCTTGCAGTGGTGGAATCAGTCATCAATGTTTTCATGTGTGACCTTCAGAAATGAGCTGGTTTGTTGACCTCATGTTGCTGGAAGTCTCTAGAAATCACCTTTCTCTTTGTTTCCCCCCCTGCAGCCATTTTATGACAACGTTTACTACCCGTACCCGTCAGATCCCCCGGGAACTCATTCCTCAGCAGGGATCCCATCTCTTCTGAGCTCTCCGCAGAGTCAGCCTTCATCCGGCAGCCAGAGCAGACCAGCTCCGTCCACCATGTCTGGACCGCTCACCTCTTCCGGAGCCAGCACCAGCATCCCTGCTCCATTTAAGTTCAGATCCCGGCGTGAAAATGTGGACTGGCGTCGCATCAGTGCCGTGGATGTGGACCGAGTTGCTTGCGAAATGGACTTCCAGGCATTGCAGGAGCACATCAATGCGGTGACGTTCTGTAGCGTGGAGGGTGAACGGTGCCATCGTTGTCAAAGCCCCGTAGACCCAGCATTGATTAAACTTTTCCGGCTGGCCCAGCTCACCGTGGAGTACCTGCTGCACTCTCAGGATTGCCTCAGCATCAGTCTGCAGGCGGCTGAGGAGAGGCTGCTGGCGGAGGCAAGGGAGAGAGAGCAGATCTGCGTCCAGCTGCAGAAGAAAACCCAGGATGCCAAGGCGTTAAAGGAGGAGCTGAAGCAGAGGAAGAAAATCATTGCTTCCCAGCAAGCCGTGTTCAGCGCAGGGATCAGTGCCAATTACCACAAGGTCTGTACAGCCGCATGCTGGAGTGTGAATGTGTGTGTATTAGCATTTTCATTGTCGCTGTCACCTCCCCCCATGGCCAGACTCTCTATTTCAGACCATATCACAATTCATTGATCCTAGTAAACGTTACGTGTGCTTTTCACACATTGGTTGGTGTGAAGGGAACAGTATTAAGGCTGAATCCTAATTTGCATACTGTTCTATCAGGGTATTTATTGTGAACTAAACCTAAAGCCATGTTTACACCTAGTATTAGCTTGCATTTTTAGCAATCCAATCAGATGCATTACCAAATGTTTAATGTGCGTTCAGATGCACCTGTGTTCATGCAGAAATACTATTGGGCGAATAAACTCATGTTTTGTGGCTTATAGGTAGGGCCACACAGAATCTGCGCGCGCAGAATTCCGCAGATTTCCGCAGATTTTTAGCCCATCATTGATTTTGTTTATTTACTGGTGTAAATGTGTTTACAATTATATTTAATCAGTTTTCTAATTAATTTCAGTAAAAATATTGATTTAATATTAGAATATTCATATGATTTATTTACAATACAGTTTGTAAAGTACTATTTTCTGTCTTTTAGAAGAGATTTTATACGAGAGACTTGCTTTGTTTACCAAATAAAGTGCATCTAATTGGATTTGCATTGTAAACATTAAATAAAAGTAAAAAAGGTATTACTTTTTATTTAATATATACATTTTTTTGTTATGATATTCCTAAAATTGATCCGCATAAATCCGCAGATTTTTAACAAAATACTCAGCAGAAATAGCAAAAAATGTCCGCAGATTCCGTCTGGCCCTACTTATAGGTAGGCCCATATTGTGATGCTCAGTTTCATTCATTTACCCAACCGACAACCTTTGCTCATTATTCAGATATTAACTGCTAACTGATTAGTATGAAACTGTCATTTAATAAAAATTACACATTAAATATTACATTTTTTTCAACAGATTTATTTTAACATGTGTGAACAACAAAAAACAGAACATATTAACAACAGACAGAACCTGCATACATTGTCAAATTTTCATGCACATGCAGCGTTTCCAATAGCATAGATAAACACAATATACTAAAAGAGTAAAGACACAGCTAAAACATTGACTGAATCATTTTTTTCATAGACTGTTTTTTCCAATCATACCAAGTTATTTCTTCTTCCATCAAATAAAAAACCAGGCCTACCTCAAACCACAAATTGTCTAGCTTTTATTTAAAAAAAACTAAGTGTACATGTTGTGGGGATAGTCTGCACCCCCAGAAATCTGCTGATGTTTTAGCAGATCATTGAGTCTATTTATTTACTTATTTAAATGAGTGTAAATATATATTTATTCAGTTTTTATATTAATTGCAGTAATAATATAGAACAATATATGTTTTATGTACAATATAGTTGGCAGATTTTGTGATCAGAAATAGCAAAAAATGCCAGCAGAATCTGCCTGGCCCTGCTTATAAGCAGGCAAATAAAAAGGATGCAGATGATAACTACGATTCTGATTATAGTCTGCGTGTTTTGGTACAGCAGAGCAAATATGAATACTTCATTTTGATGTGCTTTCTCACAATACGTCCTCTAATATTTTTAATATGTTCGTTCAGTAAGTGGAGGGTACCGTTGACACTTGTAACTGTTTATCTGATCCAATGCATTGTTGCATTGTTGACATCCTCTGAAAGTGCACTGTAAAAAAAAGTTGACTCAACCTAATTTGAGTTGACTCAGCTTAAATCGAGGCAAGTGCAGTGTGGTGGAATGTAGACAAGCTCAAAACATTTTAGAAATTCACACCTTTTTCTAGGCATTTAGCATTGTGGATTTGAGTTAAATTGATAAAATTGCATCTTAAAACTAGGCGTAAACTTGGCCTAAAAGTAGTGAAAATTATTGTTTTTAGTTGACTAAAACATTAAGTTAATCAAATTTAAATATTAGATAAAAAACGGAAAAGGAAAATATAAACTAAAACCACAAAAGGCTCTAAAATTATTTAGAAAAAGAAATACTAGAAATAAAAAAAAATGTAATAAAACAAACAACAAAAGCACTTAATAAAATCACTAAACTTCAAACTAAAATAATAAAATTAAAAGTTAAGCATGTAATAAACTGTCAAGATAAAATACCTAAAGCTAAAATAAATTATAGAATTTATTCAGTATTTAATGTCATGCCGCACGTGTAAATTACAGAAATAATACAGTGTTGTTAGATGTTATTTAATAATTAATATATTTTATTAATAATATAACTTTGCAATATTTAACTTTATCTAATATATTTTATAGATAAAATATAATTTATACGTGTGTTGCAAAGCTGAATTTTCAGCATCATAGCTCCAGTTTCCAGCATCACACAATCCTTTACAAATAATTCTAAAATGGATTTGATGATATGAAAATAAATTGTAAATCTTTTGTAGCACTATAAGCATCTTTGCAGTTACTCTCAATCAATTTAAGGCATCCATGCTGAATAAAATATTAATTTCTAATGAAATGGGAAGAATTTGTAATAGCCAGTCAAATATAAAAAGTAAATTGAGAGAACTTTTAGTAGTATATTTGAATACATAGATACTGTTTAAAACCATTAACTTTGGATTAAAAACCCTAAAACTATAATATTGATTTCATAATGTCTTTCATAGTGCATACTTTACCATGATCACTATGGTAATATGTGTTTCTCATATCTAGAGGATGTTTTTGAATTAGCATGCATCCTAAATGAAGGGTTGTCCACAATTCTAAATCTATAATCAGACCTGCAGGCCTAGCAGGATTAGCTAATGACCAGACGCTGTGTTTTTTTGGATGTGGCATTCAGGATTTGGCGAATAGAGCAGATGGTGTCAGCTGGTGACGATGACTTGTTCTCTACTTATAAAAGAGCCTTAAGTGGAGGAAACAAATCAAAGTGCCCTTCCCCCCTTCATCCCCCATCATGCCCTTCCATTAATTTCTGCACTGAAAAAGAAAATAGCATCCTGCATTAGTTTTAGGAAAATCTCGAATGCACGGTTCAGTCTTTAGTCCCGTAGCTTTATCAACTGTTTGCTCATTTGTAATAATGTTTCTGTGAGACTTGATTGTGACCTGCTGTTACCAAGTAAACACCCGGTGTTTCATGCCGTTGCTAGGAGAAGTGTGGGCACCTGACAGCAGAAGTGAATGAAAGCACTGCTCATGGTTTACTGTTTAATTCACAATTTAAGTCATTGGTAACACTTTACTTAGGTTGCATTAGTTAATCTGTTTACTAACATAAACAAAAAATTAACTGTATTTATTCATCATTCATTTAGTAATAAAAATAAAGTTGTTTATTTATGTTCTTGTTAACAAGTAAATGTATTTATATTAGTAAATGATGAAATATGGTTAATAAATGCTCTACAACTATTGTTCATTCTTAGTTTATGTTGGTAATAAGGACCAGAATCTGCAGGCATTTTTTGCTATTTCTTCGCAGAATTTTGAAAAATAAAATAAAATAAAAATCTAACGTTTATTTATTGTTTACAGTGCAAACGAACTGTATTGTAAAAATTTCATATAAACATTTTCATATTAGTCAATAATATTAGTGAAATGAATTTAAAAACTGAATAAATGTAAATTTACACACATTTACTCTAGTAAAAAAATAGACTCAAACATTGGCTAAAAATCTTTTTTTTTATTTGTAGATATTTTTGTAGGGAAATGGCATGAAAATTATTTAAAATAACATATACATTTTTATGATATTAGATTGATTGACATAGTTATTCACATGTTCTTAATGCAACTATATATATATATATATATACCACCTGTTTTATTTAGCCATTTTAAATTAATTTAATATGGAATCAATACAAACAATTTCTGTAAATATTATATTAGAACTCGTTATATTTGTTTTCATGACTATACATTAAGTTACTACATGTGTAACTGTAACTAAAGTGCTCAACATATATGAGTACACCCCATTTTTAAAATGAATATTTTTATTCATTTCTCATATGGACTATAGGCCATATATTTTGGTGCGTTTGAACTAAACAGATTTATTAAACTATTAAATATATTTATATAATAATTAATATTTTATGTAATATAAATTAGCACCACGGTGGCGTAGTGAGTAGCACGTTCGCCTCACAGCAAGAAGGTCGCTGGTTCAAGCTTCGGCTGGTTCAGTTGGCATTTCTGTGTGGAGTTTGCATGTTCTCCCTGTCGTTGTGTGGGTTTCCTCCGGGTGCTCCGGTTTCCCCCACAAGTCCAAAGACATGTGGTACAGGTGAATTGGGTAAGCTAAATTGTCCGTAGTGTATGAGCGTGAATGAGTGTGTATGGATGTTTCCCAGAGATGAGTTGCAGCTGGAAGGGCATCCGCTGCGTAAAAACAAATGCTGGATAAGTTGGCGGTTCATTCCGCAGTGGCGACCCCAGATTAATAAAGGGAATAAGCTGAAAAGAAAATGAATGAATGAATGTAATATAAATAAAAATATTTGTAAAAATAATATTTTAGTCTCTGAATATCTTTATAAATAGAAAGATAGCACATTTAAATTCATGCAAAATATTGAAAAAAATGCAACCTTTAACATTTTAACAAAATTCTATTAATTATTGTTTCTCTTTTATTTTGCTCTTTTTAAAAAAACGTATTCAATCTTTTCCCTAATGTATAAATTTGCTGTACTAATTTTAGATTAGCTCCAGATTTGGCTTTAGTACTGACTAATCTAATGTATATGCACAAATATAATATAGTAAAGCTTCCTATAGAAAATAGGAATTTAAATGAGAGATTTGTGAGGGGTGTGCTCATATATGTTGAGCACTGTAACCTGATGATCTAAAAATAGCAATTTCTCATTGGGGTTAAATAGCACGCAGACATTTCTCAGCAGTGTTCTTGATGATCCTCCAATTCTGTAATACATTGTCCTGGTCTTCATACAAGACCTGCTGAGGCTGCAGATTGACACCATTGAATCCTTGTTTGCCTGCATGCTAAACACATAATTGCATTTCACAGTTGATTTGGCAGGTTGTGTTAGTACAGTAATGCAGTTATGTCAGTGGGCGCTTTACAAGGACAGTCTACCCTGGTAGAAAATGCAAATGCAGTGCGTGTGTTTTTAATGGGTATCAGTGGCAGTGTGGTTAAATTTGAATGAGAGCACTAGACGGATGTTTTGGCTGCTAAATCTGGTGTGTGATGTGCAGCTCGGTTGATTTTCTGCACGTCCGCGAACTGGAGCGAGCAAAAAAGATGCAACATCAACCCTGCACCACCCGGTGTTTCCATGGCAACATGCTCACACTGTCTCTGGGTATCATTCTAGAGTGGAGCGTGATTGACAGCTGTGTTGAGCTCCACCGGCACCAGCTCGTCACCTGAGCGCCGCTCGCCTTCGCTCTGACCTTCAGCAGTGACTCTCATGGGCGCATTTGCCTGCTTTTGACCCACTTGGCATGCTTTCCACTGAAGAAATAAGATCATCCAGAAATATCATTTATGTCAGCATTTTCTCAGCTGTCATATTTCTCTAAACCAGTGGTCACCAACCATTTTTAGTCTAAGATCCCTAACTTCCACCTTGCTGAAAGGCAAGATATACCCATCAAAAACTGACAGAAAAATAAATCTACATTTTTCATTTGCATTTCCAGCTTAAGACCTTTAATGTAACATTGTTTAAACTATGTGAAAAGCACAAGTTTAACCTACTCTATGGTTTTAAATTGATGCAACCATGAAAAAAATTTGTCAATGCAGCTGTATTCAAATTTGGGTAAATTCATTCATTCATTTTCTTGTCGGCTTAGTCCCTTTATTAATCTGGGGTCGCCACAGCGGAATGAACCACCAACTTATCCAGCATTTGTTTCACACAGCAGATGCCCTTTCAGCCGCAACCCATCTCTGGGAAACATACACACACATACACTACGGACAATTTAGCCTACCCAATTCACCTATACCACATGTCTTTGGACTTGTGGGGGAAACCGGAGCACCCGGTGGAAACCCACGCAACCACGGGGAGAACATGCAAACTCCACACAGATATGCCAACTGACCCAGCTGAGGCTTGAACCAGCGACCTTCTTGGTGTGAGGCGAACATGCTACTCACTACGCCACCGTGGCGCCCTACTTCAATTTTATGCTGTCTTCAATAAAGTCCTTTATTTTGTTTGTTTTTCAGTGCCAACATTGTGAAAAGGCCTTCATGAATGCCTCTTTCCTTCAAAGTCACATGCAGCGCAGACATCCGTCAGAGTTCGACATGAGTGAGTGAACTTTGTGCAGTTCAAAGTGGGTGTCTGTTGTGTTTACGAAAATATTATTACTCAAATAATAGCTTTAAATTATGTAAATATAATTAATGTATACAAAAGCGTTTAATTTTAAACATTAATTAAAATGTTCTACAAGTATTTTATAAGTTAAGATGTTATTAAATCCCCTTAGCTGACTTTTAAATTAAATAACTAGAAATTTATATTTATATGTAATTTTACAGTGAATCAATTTGTATTTGAGATGTACTGTAAAGTTCACATCCAAATGTACGTCCAAACATATGATAAATAATATAAATAATAATATAGTTTATTTAATTTATTTTAGGGCTGTCAAAATTAGCGCGTTAACGCACGCCGATTAATTTGAAATATTGAACGCGTTAAAAAAATTAACGCATTTAACGCAGTGGCAGTTTTTTTTAATTTCCTGTTGTGCCCGACGTGTGTTCAGGGCTGGCACGTCCACAGAGGCGACACCTACTCCCTTCCTCCCGGTCCGCACGTTCATCCGCAAACCGGTCACTTTCTTTTTAATATTCGGGTTGATTAAACGCCTAACATCGCAGACAGTCGCTCAAAGCAGTTCAGAATAATGTTTAGAGATGGCGTGACCAAAGTCCATGTAAAAAGTCTAGCCTATAGTCTTTGGTACGTTATTTTGATGTACCCCTTGGTGCTTCTTGCGTCCTTGTCACAGCACCAGTGGCACAGAAATTAAGCACCGAAAATCACATGCTGATTCGGTGATTCTGCTTGTGAGAGACTTTTCTCACTCTTAGGTCACATGTCAACAGACTGCTAAGGAGGACTAAGCAACATTGTTTCTACTTTATAATTAATGTTCTTAACTCGCAAAACAACTTTACAATAAATACAATTGTTTGTATTCAATACTTTATTATTATAATTTTCCAATTTCCATATTTGCAATGCCTTTATTTTGGATTTTTGTAGTTGACTTAGAATCCAACATGGAAATAATTAAGTTTGTTATTGGCATTGATTGTATTAAAATTCAAATGGCACTTACATGCCTGTGTTTTTATTTCTGTAATAAATACGGCTTTAATTATGTTTAATTATTAATTATTTAATCATGATTAATCACAAACAAAAGTGTGATTAGTTAATTTTTTTAATCAATTGACAGCCCTAATTTATTTACAAACCTACATTAATATATATTGAATGTAATACTGAAAACCACACTACAGTTCAAATTAATTATATAAAAAATAATCAAGTACTTTACATGTGCTTTGGAATGTTAGCCATAATCAAATGAAGTGTTTTTAAAAGCATGACTGAATATTAAAACTCATTTAAAAATCGACTTCATTAGGTATACTTTAACACTATAAGTGTACTCTTAGTATAGTGAAGTGACAGTTTATGTAATTAATATTATCTGATCTGCAAGTATACTAGAAGGATACTTGAATTACATTACCGAAGCTCGTTTAATACAGGTAAGCACGTGTCTTTTTCATGATTCGAGCATGTCATATTTTCCCAGAACTGATGACAGATAATCAGAAAAAAATTCAGACCATGAAGTTACAAGACGAGATCAACAAACTGCAGGAGCAGCTGACACTGGTCACGTCCCAGATGGAGACCCAGCAGAAAGACTACACTGCAAAACAGGTTAGAGATTACACGTTTCCAGTGTTTTGTTGTTTAAATTAATACATTTTCTCTCTGTTGTGTAAACCAAATATTTTATAATCTGTTTTCTTAAGGAAAAAGAGCTCATTCAAAGGCAAGAAGAATTTAAGAGGCAGCTAGAAATCTGGAAAGAAGATGAGAAAATGCGGATGAACAGCAAAATAGATGAAGTCAAGCAAGCTTGTCAGCGGGACATGGATTCAATGCATCAAAGGAACAGAAACCTGGAAACAGTATGTTTTAATTAAAAAAGATTATTAAAAGATTATTAAAATTAAGAAAGATTACTAAAGGATTTGTTCATTTTTTTGTTTTGTTTTGGTTTTTGGAAAATTATAACAAAAAGAAACAATAATACATTTTAGCAAAGAAATGTTCTTTTTTGCCATTCCTGTAAATGTGTTTGTTTGAGGTCTAACGGTTCACAAATATTATGGTTTGGTTCAATAAGACACTTTGGTGGCACAGTTTGTTATTTTTATAGTGCATCAAAAAGTAAGAAATATCCTTGATTTTTACCAAAAAAAATTATTAAAACAAAAATGCATTTATTATACAGTTTGGTATGTTTACAGTGCATCAAAAAGAAAGAATGCCCTTGATTTTTACCAAAATAAACATTGAACCAATAGTTTATTTATTTATTTATTTATTATACAGTTTGGTATGTTTACAGTGCATCAAAAAGTAAGAAATGCCCTTGATTTTTACCAAAAAAACGAAAAGAATTTATTTATTTATCATGCAGTTTGGTATGTTTACAGTACATCAAAAAGTCAGAAATATTCTTGATATGTACAAAAAACTATTTATTAAAACATGGTTTTGTTTTTACTTCGAAGAGTCATCTTCTGGGTATCATATAAAACATCATAAAACATGTTTATTTTTTAAAAATTAGCGTAATATTTTGTAGTAATAGACAAATGTAGTAAAATATTTAGCAAAAAACTAATAAAAAATGTAGAATTAAAAAAACAGACCGCATTTTTCCTGTTATGTTTTTGGGCTGCCTTGATGAGTTCATTGGCAAAGAGAAAATTTCATTTCCTACACTCTAGGCTCTTTATTTTCCAAATATTTATTTTCCATGATAAAATAATGAATCAGTTGTTTTGTAATGCTCACCGAACAAATATGCCCATTCTGAATAGTTCAATACAAAATATATTTAAAATTACACTCTAGTATTTGCCTCTGATTTATTCCACACTTTGTATTTGCAGTAATAAATGTAGTTCTAATGTAATAGCTATTTAGATTAATTACATTTAAATTACATTTAAATTAAAACATCTATAAACAATACAATATTTTCACCAAATATGCAGAAAAGTGTTAAAATTGCTGATATAATGTGTTTTTGCTGTGTTCACATAATCACTTTATACTTCTGTCTTTATAGGAGCTGCTGAAGCTGCAGCAGAAAAATATAGAAGAAAGCATGCAGTCGGTACAGCCACAACCCAATGCATCAGCCAGCAATGAACACTGGCAGGAAGTCGTTAAACTTCAACAAAAACTCCACAAGCAGGTAAGATATACAACATTGATATTAAATATCTTGAACACCACACTTTTGGTAATATCTGGACTTGAATTGATGCATTATAGAGAGGTCTGGATCAGTGTTAGATAGAGTAAACAACTTTGTGTTTTTGCAGATCTTATACTTGGATACCCCTATAGAAATCTATGTATAGTAATCTATGTACTACACATTAATGGAAGCGTCAGAAACTATAACAAGGCCTGTTTAAAGCTGAATGGGTTTTTATTTCACACAGGAGGTGAAGTGGACTGGGAAAATGCAAAAAATGAAGGAGGACCACGACAGAGAAAAAAGTCTAGTATGTATCACAGGCATCGGGAAGCCTAGCTATTATAGTTGAATTCAGAATTATTAGCCCTCCTGAATTTTAGCCCCCAGTGTCTTTTTTCCCCATTTTCTGTTGAATGGAAAGATTTTTTTTCCCAACACATTTCTAAACATAATAGTTTTAATAACTAATTTTTAATAACTGATTTCTTTTATCTTGGTAAAATGCCATGATGACTGTGCATAATATTTTCAACATAGGCTCATTCTGAAAAAGTAGTCCTATATACATTTCTGGAGAGCGCAAATTATGTAGCCAGAAGTACATATGGCTGCATTTCGTCTTTACAATGAACGCTACAGGGTGGTATGATGCTGTTTCTTTTCGCGCTAGCAGCTGACCAATTACCTCCGTGTGGACGGCTTTAATTAATAATAATTCCTTACATTTATACAGTGCTTTTCTAGACACTCAAAGCGCTTTACAAAATAGGGGGGGGGGAGTTCCTCATCCACCCCCAGTGTGCAGCATCCACCTGGATAAAGCGACAGCAGCCATGTTGCGCAAGACCGCACACCACACACCAGCTTATTGGTGGAGAGGAGGCAGAGTGATGAAGCCAATTATGTTATGGGGATGGTTAGGAGGCCATGATGGACAAAGTCAAATGGGCAGATCTGGCCAGGTGAAACGAAGAGCATCATGGGATTTTAACAACCACAGAGTCAGGACCTCGGTTTAACGTCTCATCCAAAAGACAGCGCTCACTGAGCAGCATAGAGTACCCTTCACTATACTGGGGCTTTAAGACCCACACAGACCGCAGGTTGGGCGCCCCCTGTTGGCCTCACTAACACCACTTCCAGCAGCTACAGCTTTCCCATGTGGTCTCCCATCCAGATACTGACCAGGCGCAGCCCAGCTTAACTTCAGTGGGCGACCATGTGAGAGTTGCAGAGAGCTAGCTGCCGGCAGTTTTTTAAGCAGAGCTTTACCGCTTTACCACTTTGTCCAGTTAGCTTGCCATGTATGTCTGTACTTGAGACACAGAGAGTAGTTGACCGTGATTAAGGGGTTCAAATCTGGAAAAGAACGGTTCAAGAAAGCAGGTCAAACAAAAACAGAAGCCAAAGAATAAAACAAACAAGTAAATAACAGGGTGAGAATGTGGTAAAATCTGAAAACGTAGTATAAATCAGACGAGGGCTTTTCTTTTTGTGGATTGCTTTTCAAAACACTGTCGGTTGGGTTTAGGGAAGTGGGTGGACGGGTCAGTTGGTGCTTTTGAAAACACTATTGGTTGGGTTTAGGAAAGGAGAAGGGTGGGTCAGTCGATTGGTCAGTCAGTCAGTTCGACAGCGGCCTCTGGTGGATTTACACCAGATTAGCAGGCGCGAATGGCACTCATGAGAGAAATTTGAGATCTCAAAGCGTACCCAGCGGCCTCTTGTGGATTTGTGAAAACAAAAACTGCAAAAAACGGAGCTCCTGGGACGTATTTAGCTCTCTTCAGAAATTTATATAGTGGTACATTTTCAGAATGAGCCTGGGTTGAATATTTTACTAGATACTAGTATTCAGCTTAAAGTGACATTTAAAGACTTAACTAGGTTAATTAGGCAAGTTAGGGTAATTAGACAATCATTGTATAACAATGGTTTGTTCTTTAGACAAAAGGGGGCTAATAATATTGACCTTAAAATGGTTTTTAAACAATATAAAACTGCTTTTATTCCAACTGAAATAAAACAAATAAGACTTTCTCCAGAAGAAAAAATATTATAGGAAATATAAAATTTCCTTGCTTTGTTAAACATCATTCGCTAAATATTTAAAAAAAACTGTATGACTTCAACTGTATGTCCACGTAATCACTGTCATGTCTCTGTGTGCTCCTTCAGCTTCAGGAGGAGCTGTGTAAAGTGAGCTCGGCCGTGTCTGAAGGGATGGAGGAATCCCGACGGCAGGTGCAGGAACTGAGCCACAGACTGCAGGAGCAGCAGCAGATCATTACCTCCCAAAACAAGCAGGTCAGTCCTGGATGCCAGCACAGGAAGAGGCTCCATTGTTCAGGATATCCTGTATTAGCGCAGCGGCTCAAGCTCAAGGAGTGTACGGGTGTGAACACATCCGCAGATTTTGAGCAATTATCATTACGCTGATTATGTTGTCAGCTTGTCATTACGCGGGTTGTATTTTCAGGGAAATGGCTCAGATAATGTGTTGCCGACTGCTGATTTTTTGGTGTTGTTATAACAAATAACATATGGGTTTGTTTGTGCGACAGATGAAACAGATCTCGTCAAAACCGCCAACAATAACAGTACAGCGCGATGGTATGTGGATGTCACAGTTTTTGACAGTAATATCATATCTTAGCAAAATTGTTATACTAAGTGTCTGTGTTTTTGTTTCAGTGGTTTCTACCTCTTCTCCAGAAACTAAAGCGAAGGTGGTGGTCAGTGGTGAGTTCATTTATTTTTGTGCTTTATTCCTTATGCTGGGTAAAATTTCATAGGTCCATTATATATACAGTTGAAGTCAAAATGATTAAAAGGGGGACAGAATGCATGCGTTTAAGAGGAGAGTTTGGTTATTTAATTCTTGGTTCCTGAAGACTTTTAAATTGACACGTTTTTCACATTTTTGACAAGGTTTATTATAAGTACTGTTAGCCAGCTTAGTTAACGTAATACAAAATGAAATAATTAAATAATGGTCAGCACGCTGGTTCGAGTCTCGGCTGGGCAAGTTGGCGTTTCTGTGTTTGCATGTTCTCCCCGTGTTCACAAGGGTTTCCTCTTGGTGCTTCGGTTTCCAGTCCAAAGACATGCGCTATAGGTGAATTGGATGAACTAAATTGGCCATAGTGAATAAATGTGAGAGTGTATCTGTGTTTCTTAGTGTTGGGTTGTGGCTGGAAGGTATTGCTCAGTGTAAAACATATGCTGGAAGAGTTGGCGATTCATTCCGCTGTGGAAACCACTGATAAATAAAGGGCAAAACTGAAGGAAAATTAATGAATGAACAAACTATGGAACTGAATGGTTAAAGCTTTCATCAAAATATCTCATTAGTGTTCAAAAACAGAATATGTTAAGTCATAAAGGTTTATAACTAACTGAGGGAGAGTAAATAGTGAGTAATTTTTTATTTTGGGGTGAACTATCCCTTTAAGAACGTAACATAAAGTATGTCAGTTCTGCTCTACTGAAATTTCTAAATACTTTAAATCTTCAGTCTGTTTAAAGGTGGTTGGATTTAGAATCCTGTGCTTTTATAACAATGTCTGCCATCTGACGATGTGGGAGAAGAAATATTGTATGCTAATATCCTGTGAATTTTTTTTCTTTTTCAAATATTTCCCAAATTATGTTTAAGAGAGCAAGGATTTTTTCACAGTATGTCTGATAATATTTCTTCTTCTGAAGGGAGTCTTATTAGTTTTATTTTGGCTAGAATGAAAACAGTTTTTTTTACATTATTAGGCCCCTTAAACAATATTTTTTTCTATTGTCTACAGAACAAACCACTGTTTTAGAATAATTTGCCTAATTGCCCTAACTTGCCTAATTAACCTAGTTTAGCCTTTAAATGCCACTTTAATCTGAATACTAGTAACTTAAAAAATATCTAGTAAAATATTGTGTACTGTAATCATGACAAAGATAAAAAAAAACAGTTATTAGAAATGAGTTATTAAAACTGTTTTGTTTAGAAATGTGTTGACAAAATCTGCTCTACGTTAAACAGAAATTGGGGGAAAATATATACAGGGGGGATAATAATTGAGGAGGGCTAATAATTCTGTCTTCAACTGTATATATATTTTTATATAAATACATTTTATTTACAGATATTTTGAAATTTTGATTCTTTATTTAATAACAGTGAGGGCAGACATTTTACTTAACATATATAAAGTTAAATGTTTAAGTTTGATAACTTTAGGACTCTACTATTAAAAGTTTATGGATAGCATATTGTTTTGCATATTATGGATTAAACAACAAAGATCTAACTTTTTATTATATTAACAAATTAAATAGTATATTTTGTTATATACTGTTTTAAATATGAATTTATTCAGATGTTTTTAAAGAAACACCACTGGCCAAAAAGTTAAGTCACTTTTTCGGACAAGCAAAAAAACAGCTTTTTGATCCAAAGTACAGCAAAACAGGAAAAAAGTGAAATAGTTTAATTATTTAAAATAACTGTTTTCTATTTGAATATTCTAAAATGTTTTTTCAAATTTGACTAATTTAGTAATTTGACTAATTTGACCAATTTACTCCTGAGATTTCAAAGCTGCATTTTTAGCATATTTACTCCAGTCACAAGATCCATCAGAAATTGTTCTAGTATTCTGGTTTGCTGCTCAAAAAGAAACAAACAAAACAGTTAATATTATTAATATCTTAAAAACAGCTTTCTTTTTCAGCTTTTTTGGATAAATGTTAAGTTTTGAATAACATAATTTATCTGAAATAAAAATAGAATTCTGACATAAATGTCTTCATCTTCACTTTTGTGAACTAAAATTAATGCTTCATATTTTTGTGGAAACTGTTATATATATTAAGGTCAACATGATTAGCCCCATTAAGCAATTGATGACCACGGTTATACAATGACTTGACTACTTACTCTATTACTCGCCTAGTTAAGTCTTTAAAGGCCACTTTAAGCTGAACACTAGTTCCTTGAAAAATTTCTAGTCAAACATTATGTACTGTCATCATGGCAAAGATAAAAAGAAATCAATTATTAGAAATGAATTAATTAAACTATTATGTTTAGAAATGTGTTGAAAAAATCCGATAAACAGAAATAGGGAAAAAATATACAGGGGGGTCAAATAATTCAGGAGGGCTAATAATTCTGACTTCAACTGTAGATGTCTTCAGTGTCTTTTTTTACATTGACAAACATTACAAAATGTGTTTTAATCGGCTCTTAAGGAACCATGGGGTCAAGTATGGGTAATATCAGTTCAGAATAAGAGAGTTAGATCTGAGTCATGGTGTAACCCATTTACTCTTCTCTGACATCTCTGCGCTCTCCTATCAGAGCAGTCCAACTCAGTGCATAAGCTGGATCCTATAGTGGAGCTGTCAGAGGAGGACAAAGGTAATAATTAAGTAGAGTGAGTGTAGTCTGTGGCATGATCGCATCCAGTCTGCATGATGGATCTGTCGCTTGGCTCTGCGTGCATAACTTGAGTGTGTGTCGAAACTTAAGCATGAACGGGAAAACACAAGTTACAGCATGCATGTGATCAGTGGAGAGCTTAGAATAAGAAAACGGATATGCCAATGTGGAGCTACAGGGGATGAATGGGTTTTAATTGATGTTCCTTGTTGTTTGTATGTTTGATAGTCATACAATTGCAGTGGCATTCTCGTTCTCTCTTCAAACAAGGTCAGACTAGATCAGTGGTTCTCAACTGGTTTGGCCATGGGACCCACATTTTTGCATGGTTACCAAGCCGTGACCCAAATTTTTCTAATATAATTTTAGGAATTATAATTAATTTGTATTTATTTGTTAACAAACACAAGTAGTGACAGATAAATCATAAGAAAATCACAAAGACTTACAAAACAGCAATATTTTATTGCTGTCATTTAACAAAATGTGGCAAATTATAGAATTATAACAAAGTAAAAACGGCAAATACTGTAAACAGTGGTTAGGGTAAGGAAAGGTTCAGTTCCTATGAATTAAACTTAACTGATATCGTGTGTGCATTTCAAAATAAAAGTCCGGTATACGCAAAATAAATTTAAAAATTATGGGGTTTTTTTTTGACCACACACTCCGCGACCCACTAAAAATGTTCCCGCGACCCACTTTTGGGTCGCGACCCACCAGTTAAGAAACACTGGACTAGATAGTACTAAAATAATTAAAAAACACACACATTTAACTCTCTGCTGATGTTTGATAATATTTGACTGATTTTTTACTAGTTACTACTATCTAGCAGAAACATTTGAATCATTTGAATAGAATCTTACCTAAAAGGATAGTTCACACATAAATGAAAATTACATAATACAATAATATAATTTATTCTCCCTCATGTGATTTTATATTCTCTTGTGTTGCATTAGAAATGACTGAAATAATTGAAGAGTGAGTAAACATTGCAGAATTTTCATTTTTGGGAAATCTACACTGAGGCCCCGTTTACACTAATGCGTTTTCAAGAGTTCGCCCTTAGATATGCTTTGCGTTTATAGCAGGTTTGGCATGCTGTCCCGGGAGAGAACCCTGAGCTCGGAGATATTTGAGCCCAAGGCTCCCGCCCAGTCAATTAGCATATACGGGGATCCGAGATCAGATAGGTCTCGAAAGCTCCCCCTTAGAAAAGGGAGGAAAAAAGGAGGAGATGGGGTGGAAGGGGGGATTCTTCCAAAACGAAGGTAGAGCAGTAGGGGAAAAAATGGTCTGTTTATAGTAAGCTTGGATCGCTCTGATTGGATCATTGCTGATTACAGATGATCAGCCAGGCGTGCTAATCATATCACGTGCTCCTCTCAAAATTAGTTTATAAAACTTCACTTAGTTTTAAAACGCACAAGTTTTGCTACGGTTACGCCATCCGTCCACACTACGCCGGAGTTTTCGAGCCCCGAAAACGGAGCGTTTTGGAAACGCTGGTCATTGTAAAACGCTGCTGCTCCGTCTCAGTGTGGATGGGGGAAACGGAGACATTTGAAAACGGAGATGTGGCTGCTGAGATTCGCTACTGAGATTTGCCTTTGAGTCATTGCGTAACCTTCCCTTATTCGTCAAGCCCCCTATCACATGACTATAACGCCACCGGAATACTACAGACCAGCCTTCACTGTAAACAATATGGACAGAAATGGGAGCGTTGTTTGCACTATTGTCCGTTTTAGGCGCCATTGTGCAGTTAAACTCTGCCTTTTTTACTACAACAGCTGCATATATTTGCAAGAGGCAAGCTACTGTTCGAGCACTCGCTAATCGCTTACGTTTCATGTGGCGTATGCCCTATTTAGAACGCCGAGCGAGACACATGCTTCCTGTTTATACTTGAACGCGCATGCCCAGAGTGCGCGAATGGTCACGTGATATACGTTTTTAGTGGAGTAGTGTGTACAGAGATATGTTCAGAAATGCTGGGTGAAACGCTAGTGTGGACGCAGATCGTTTTCATGCTAAAACACCGTTTTAAAACTAAAACGCACTAGTGTGAACGGGGCTTAAAGCATATATAAGGAGATGTCAAATTTGAAACACAGTTATTTATGGCTTAGATTTTTTTTTAACAGTTTTTGAGTAAAGTACAAAATATATGTTTGATACCAAATTGAAAATAGAATTTCGTGCAGTTTTTGTAGCAAAATATATATATATATTATTATGTTTTATAAAAAGGGACAATAAAGAAATTTCTAAAGATTTTTGTTCAAAATAAAAGCTGTTTTCAACTTTTTATTTAACTAAGAATCCTGACTAAAAAATTAAGCAGTTCAACTAAAAATAATAATAATAAAAGGAAAATCTTTCCTGGAGCACGAAATCAGCTTTTCTGAAGGATTTCTGAAGGATCATGTATCACAGGAATAAATCACTTTTTAAAAAAAATCTAACCACAAAGAACATGGTTATTTTAAATTATAATGTTTTCAATTTAATTTTTCTGTCCTTTAGTTTTGATATGCAACAAAAATTGATTGGAGATGCAAGTATGCATATAATTAAAACGTCGATTCCATTCAGTCCTCCATAATCAAGCTTTATATTTCTTCGGACTAAATCGTTTTTGGAACGTGATGTTGAATCTGCCACTGCAATTGGAGAATGACAAGAAAAGTACCATTCAGTATGGTGAACACAGGCCACCAAAATCATTCCTTTTATTATTTCAGATTCTTCAAGCATCTCTGAAAGTCCGACAGAGAGCAGATCGTGGCAGAAGGACGTGCAGGAGCTGTTGAAGAACCCGGGGTTGAGGAGAGACATGCGTCTGGCAGCTCAGCACAACCTGGAAGATAGACTGCAGAGCTTGGGCATAAAGGTCAGTGTTTCCCCGAGGTTTACTCCTTTGGGGGGGGGGGGGCTTCTTGCTACCTACAGTTTTATAGCATCTTTTCTCAACATTTACAGCAGGATATGGATCATTCTATGGGTGCTGGAAATCCTTAAAAATGCTTGAATTTAACATTTTAAATATATTGCCTGAAACTGCTAGGAAATGTGTCTGTAACTGTTGCTATAAAATTTTATTATTAAATAGGTAATAGTAATTAACTATAAATAAAAAAAAGTATTTTTGCTTTTGGATAAAATGTTATCTGACAGTCTTTTTTTTTAATCAGCACACTTTGCTTAAACAGTAAGAAGACAGAATGTTTGGAGAATTGACACATTCAAGATGTGAGCAAATGACATGGAAGAGAGTAAAAGACAGTAATTTAATGTTGCGCTTGTGACAAACATGCCATCAAGCATTTTAGTATTTAGTATGTAGTATAGCATTCTAACAAATAGGATCTCATATAATGTGATAAAGTATGGATATAAATGTAAATATGTCATTTGACACTTACAAAATGCACCAAGAAAGAGCTTAAATTTGACTTTGGAAATGGTGCAAGAACCCTGGATATATCTGTCTCTAAAGACAGGTTATTGGGAGATTTAGAGCAATAAATTATACTTTTTTATTGTTTTTAGCATAAGAAAATAAATAATATCATAAACAGAACTAACAAAAAATGATAATTAAATAAAATAAAGAAAAAAGGGTACGAAGGCCATTTCACAATACACAGTCGGACACAACATAATATAGTATCATCCAGAAAGCATGAGAGAAAAAAATTGAATTAAATATAAAAAAAATATATTATCAAGAGAGAAATGTGTAGGCTCCACAACTCGACATAGGCCAAACCAATCCCACCTATAATGAGTTACAAGTCAGCATTACTGATGTAGAAAATATTATATGCATTCTAGTCTGTGCTAGTCTTATATAGTGCTATGGAAATATAATTAATTTGCATTTGTTCAGCAAATTTCTATACAAGTTAAATGAATGCTAATACAATTGTAGGGGAAACGCTAAAGGGTGTACATGCCAAACCAAAATGAACAAAAACATAAACATGATGTGAACAAAAAGAATAACCTCAGCTTCTGTTGTGCTGTTCAGGGAGTCAGTGGTCTGTCTAAAGGCCTGTATAAGAGCAGCATGACCCAGATTATCACAGATCGACGGAAAAGACTGGAGGAGGATCCTGTTTATCGGAGGGCACAGAAAGAGATCAGCCATAAACTGGAGCAGAGGGTGAAGGAGAGGAACACGGAGCAGCCTGTCAAACCCAAACTACATGAACAAGGTCAGGCTCTTTGATTTCACACACAGTATCAAGGCTGATATATATTTATTTGGGTCTTCCTAACATGTTTATCTATAACTAAAACAATTAGAGTAAACATTACATTCAATTTTAGCTCCACCTGTACAATGTAAAAACGTGTATTTATTTACACAATACATACAATGTAACACATAATTAATTTCAGCGTAATTACATATTAGTTAAGAATACTTAATATAAAGACTTTATTAGCATTTTTTTCCTTTTTTTTTTTTTTTGATGTTGTACTTGATGTTAGTTTTACATTAAGGTGACTGCTGGGATACTTCTTATTTACACAGTAATGGGCTGTTTCCACTAAATGGTATGGTACGGTTCTTTATGCTTTTATGGCCGTTTTCACTGTCAAAGGATACCAAAAAGTGAACCGTACTGTACCACTTTTTAGGTACCCTTTTCATGGCCCGTTTCCACTGAGTGGTACGGCTCGGTACGCTTTTAGACAGTGGAAACTACAATAAAAGCGTACCGAACCGAACCGAACCATACTGTACATGATTTGAATATAACTGCAGATCAATGATGCGAAATAGCCTACTGCCTGCGATTATATTAACTAAATAAATGCAGCACATATGACCACATACAGCCCCTTATAGTCTCCGATATGTTACCAATTACAGAAAAAGTACACACAGCATACATTTAGTATGCTAATATCTTTGCAAAGGGTACCAAAAGGCGGAGTTAGACGCGCAGCTGAATGCTATTGGTTTACAGAGATACATTATTTCGCGCAACAAGCCAAAATGAAAACAAAGGATTGTTTAAATACGTTTAAATACACAGCCGAGATATTATACCAAAAAAATACATATACGTATAATAACGAGCCAGGGTCGACCCGAGCTCAAACAAACTTTGTCGTCGTCTTGATAACAGCCACAAAGCCAAGAAGAAGAGCAGATTCTCCCCTGTGCCCCGTAGTTTTTACGAGCCAGTCTGAAGAGTGAGCGGTTTCGCTTTCTCACGTGCGCTCACGTGCGCGTCTATATTTGAAATAACAAACTTCTTGAGCTGATGATAACGTGCACTTGACTATTAACGTGCGTTTGAAACCCGATCCTTTTAGAAACAGGCAAACACGAGACTGACGCGTGCAAAAACAAAGGAAAAGCCAGAAAAAACAAAGGAGCAAATGATTTTTTCAGTAAACATGAACAATCTGCTGGGTTTAACTATTATCATCACCTTCTGAACTATTATGAACTCCGAATGACGGAATTACTCTCTAACAGAGGCTACATGTGCTGGTAAAGATTACAGACACAGATGAGAGGTTTGCACTGACTGGGCTTTATTTCGTGTTGTTTTTGAAACTAAGTAGAGACTAAATGTATGCTGTGTGTACTTTTTCTGTAATTGGTAACATATCGGAGACTATAAGGGGCTGTATGTGGTCATATGTGCTGCATTTATTTAGTTAATATAATCGCAGGCAGTAGGCTATTTCGCATCATTGATCTGCAGTTATATTCAAATCATGTTCATAGAAAGGTTAGTAATGAACATTTATACACCAGTGTTTATGTGTGTAAAGCCTCTGTTGTGTGAGAAGTACTTCTTATATGATATGTGAACGACCCATGCTTTACTTTGACGTTTCGTCAAGCGAGAATGATGACGTCTGAAACTTTCTGTCGTACACCACGCTATTGATGCCCTTTTGGCAGTGGAAACGCAAGCCTGATGAAGGTGACCCATACCGTACTGTACAACTGGAAACAGGCCATTAAACTATAATGTTCTTTTGCAGTGGTTCAGTCCAGACCCAGATCCAGCAGTTTTCCATCGACAGTAACTCGAGTGATGTCAGGCCCGGCTCCTAAACAGCAAAAAACCCCTCAGCCTGTCCCACGCAGCAGAACCAGTGTCCCACACAAGACCTCCACGCCACTGCAGCATCACAGGTACAGGGCTGACGTGTTTGCGAGAGTATCAGTGATCATAGTCAATTTAAAAAATGATGGGTTTTGAGGGATAGTGACAGATTTAAAGTGCCAGTGATAAGTGATTTTGTGCTCATCTGTGATATTTTTACAAAGTCATCAAATGAGTCTTCGGGCATCAGATGAGATTTCTTTGGTGCATATTGCACTGTGCAATATTGTAACAAACTGACATTGCATTTTTGTTTTTCAGCACTATATAATGCGATATAAAATATAAAATTTGATAACGTGAATGACTCTATTTGAAAAGAATGAATTATTTTAAACGGACTGGAATGATTTGGTATGGCAGTGCATCTGCGTGAAATATAATTCATATATTTGTAAGCGTAGATAAATACAATAAAGCTAAAAAATGTAAATAGTTCTATATGGTTTTCAGGAGAGTCTAATGCCGAGTTCAGACTGCATGATTTTCAAAGTAGTCTAGTACTATCTGGGCGAGCATTTTGTCGCTGCTTTGTTTACACTACAAGTTTCACACTGCATGACTTCAAAATAGGAAGAATCGCCGACAACTTTGTCCAAACTACGTCTCACACCCAAAAACACGCGGTATATCTTTTGTTATTAACTACATAATGAGAAAGAAGCCGTTCATGGGGTCGAAAATGTACATATTTGCTCATCTGGCTTTGAAGGGAATTAGCAATTTCTCCTCAACTTTTTATTTTTTGACCGGGTTGGGTTGTGATATTGCCAATCCAGGCTCATTCTGAGAACGTGGTCCTGAGTATGTTTCTGGGGGCCGTGGAATACCTCCTGTCAGATACATCTTTTTGCACTTTTTGTTTTCGAAAAATCCACAAGAGGCCGCTGCGGATGCTTTTTGAGATCTCTCGTGAGTGCCGTTCACGCCTGCTGTTCTTGCGTAAACCCACCAGAGGCCGCTGTCGGCTGACCGTTTGGCTGGCTGACTGAATGACTGACCGACCATCCAATCGACTGACCCACCCTCCCCCTTCCCAACTTTCAAATAAGCAATCCAGAATAAAATAAAAGCCCTCGTCTCTTTTTTACCACATTTTCAGACTTTACCACATTCTCACCCTGTAATTTACTGGTTTATTTCATTATTTGGATTCTGTTTTCGTCTTACCTGCTTTCTGAAAGCACTCCTCACCGGACTCGAACCCCGTCATCATGGTCAACTCCTCTCTGCGTCTTGAGTCCGCCAACGAACACGGCGAGCTAACGGGACAAACTGGTTACAGCGGGAAAGTCGTCCACATGAGGCGAGCGGTCGGTTGGTTAGCGCGAAAAGAAACGGCGTCACACCGCCCCGTAGCGTTCGTTTAAAAAAAGGAACACAGCCATACCTACCTCCGACCACGTAATGTGAGGCCTCCAGAAACGTTCGTAGGACTACATTTTTACAATGAGCCTGGGTTGGTTATTGCTCACATGACATGTCAAACAGACACGGGGGCTCCTGCCAAATTTACACTCATTTTTCCTCGATTTCTTGTCCGAATAAACTGAAAATGAGCGCTTTTAACTTCTCTCCTAACCTCTCGCTGGCCTGCAGGTACCCAATGCTGCTCTCTCATTGGCTGTAGGCCATCGCCGATGTTATTTTCAGTCAAAACTCATTTCACATGGCATGATTTGAATCGCCGACAGCTCCAGATATTTAGCACGCCAGATATCTTCCAGGCATCGGCGACTCATCGGCGATTCTCTCAGATCGCGTCTTTGATAGTTCATACTGTGTGATTGTCACTCGCGTGCACGAGCACCGATTTGTCAGTGATTTCAGGCATTTGTCTGCGATTTCTCAAAACCTGTCGACGAGTCAAAATCGGAGCTAAAATCATGCAGTCTGAACTCGGCATAACTGTTTTAAGGTGCAGGAACGTTAATAATTAAATGTAAATAACAACATAATTTGGGAAATATTTGAAAAAGAAAAACAATCACAAGAGGGCGAATAATTTTGACTTCAGCTGAATTAATCCCTGTTCATCATTGACTCATACACACATGCACATCTTGTGTCCTGCCTGCAGAACTCCTCCATTCAGCTCTGATGAAGACTCGTCTGAAGAAGAAGACGAGGATGAAGAATCTTCTGATGAAGAATCCCCTCAACCGCAGAAGAAAACTGTCCTGGTCAACAGCAGCGCAGCCAAAGCCCAAAACAATGTGCAAACACACTCGGTGCGCTCCGCTGCGGCCGTGACCAGCGCAGAACCAACAAACGTGACCACACTGAGCAACAGTGACAGCGACTGGAGCGACGGCAGCGAGATGGAGGAGATCAACCTCTCACAGCTGCACAAACACACCGACCAGAACGGAAACCTGAAGAACGTCACTCACAGTAAGACACGCGTCAGCTGATGTGTTGAGACACATAAAAATACTTCCGATATGTTGTTGGACTGTTGCACTTTTTTTGTGTTGTCAGTAGAGTGGAGGAACTATGACGTCAGCTTGTAGGCCAATCGGCTGCTAGCATAAAACTGGTTCCCTCGATAAATCCCCATAGGATTTTCCCATAGGCTTTTCGAAGTTTGCAAATAAAAAGCTCTGTGTTCAAACACTGTTCATTACACTTACATGTTTTGTCCAGCCGGATTATCCTCACACGAAAATACAACTTTTAGCACTTTCTGACCTTAAATGCAAACGCAAGAACTGAAAAGCTAACATTAGGCTGTAAACGGACTACAGCCTTCGGGGCGCTCGTCTGGGACGTCAGCACCACCCTGCTACAGACAACTCTTCAAGCTTATTTTTTAGAAATATGGTCCACGATAAAAGTTTAATCTCTCTTTTTATTATATTATAATATCTGTTTATATATAATAAACAAATAAATACGCAAAAACGTATAGACCTACGTGCCTTTTGGATAGTTTTTACATGGGAAATAAATTTTGTTTTGCGTTACGGTTGTTGTAAAAGGTTTAAAACTGTATATATAAATGTGGCTACATAGCATCATAAGACATATTTAAATAAACGTATCGCTCGCGTGCAAACAGCCCGCTTACCTTAATACACGACAGAAATTGGGCGTGAGAGACAGGTCTATCAAATACCTGCAAGTTCCATCATGGACACAGAACAACATTCAATATTCTATTTTGTCACTAAGTACAGCAAAAAGCAGCCCCTACAGTCACATATGCTCTACATATTAAGGAGGAGTGTATTATGACAGAGTTAAATGTGTTCAGATGAAGAAAAAAACGACAAAAAATCCTTTGATCACGTTAAATAACAGTTCACATGTGTGTATTTTTACACATTTATTCACACGTTTGCATTACTGAGAGCAGGAAAGAGACAAACTGCACTGGTCAGCAGTCAGTTATCTTCATAATATCGTTTAATTGAAAGTAAATGATCAACAAATTAATCTGTTCTGGCAGTCTTTACAAGTGAAGGTATTATCTACACACAATATAAACTCCCAATTAGAAAAATACAACAAATTATAAAATACTATTCCTGAAAATACTTAAATAACACACAAATCCAAATGCCCAACGCAAGCGGGCTGCGCTCCAGCAACAACCCCAGACCAGTTCAGCTCGATGACTTATAATGTCTCCGACACCGCCTCTAGTCCCGTTTAGCAACTTGATAGCAAGCATCTTTTAAAAGAAGCATAACCGAATTTAAAAATCAAGAGTGTGGTGTAACTGATGTGTTTTATGTCGTCGAATAAAATGTGAACGTATCTTGAGTTTGTGTTCGCCACTAACCTTTTAACTGAAATCCCATTGAAAAAACCCATTGACTTTTTGACGAGGGAACCGGAACTGCTAAAATGCTAACTCGCTTCCGGGTTTTTGCATACAAATTGACGTCATTGTTCCGCCACTCTATGTGCTCATGTTTATATAAGCCTATTGGTGTGCCTGAGCGGTTGCATTCAGCATTTGTATGTAAGTCACTGGCATTGTCATTTTGGGGGTCGTGAGCTGAAAAGTTTGGGAACCCCTGCTCTAACGTACCTAATTTACCCATTTAAGCCTTTAAATGTCACTTTAGGCTGAATATTAGTATCTTGAATTATATCTAGTAAAATATTATGTACTGTCATCTAGGCATGGGCCAGCATGAGATTCTGACGGTATGATAACCTTGGATAAAAATATCACGGTTTCACGGTATGACGGTATTGTGATTTCTGCTCTAAAATATATTCTTTTTAAATGTCTGGCTGAAAAAACAAAACCTTTTTCCCCTTTGAACACAAAATATTTTATTTTGAGAAACATTTAAAATATTTTGGGGCCGTAAACATGTCAGGCTAAATAATTCAAGTGAATAATTGACTTCTGCTGTGTTTATTTGTTTCAAAAACAAAGATGTCTTTACAATTTACACCTAAAAAACAAAAACAAATATGTAATTAAAAAAATCTTACACATACCTTAGGAATGGTATAGCAGAAAATTTTGGCGGTATGAAAACCTTGACTTTTCCAAACTGCGGTATACCTTGAACACGGTTATCGTCCCATGCCTACTGTCATCATGGCAAAGATAAAATAAATCAGTTATTAGAAATTAATTATTAAAACTATTATGTTTAGAAATGTGTTGGAAAAGTCTTCTCTCCGTTAAACAGAAATTGGGGAAAAAATATACAAGGTGGCTAACAATTCTGACTTGAACTGTATGTGTTGTCCGTGTGTTTTCTATAGGTAACATCAAAGCTCTTGGCAAAAGCCTTGAAAAACAGCTGGCGACTCGAGGTCCAAAGAAACCAGCAGGGGGCGTTAATACATTTCTGGAAAAGCCAACAGATGTCAGAAGTACAAAGCAGAACGCAAAGAAAGAGCTTAAAGTAAGAGCTGGCCCTTTAAAACATTTTTATTTAATACGTTACATGAATGTGGCGTTGAAATCTGACAACAGGTCAAAGTGTATTTTCATTTCAAAGGATAGTTCACTCAAAATTAACAATTTTCTCACCATTGACCCACAATCTAGGGGTTCTAAATATGAATCTAAAACATTCTGAGGAATTTTCTTGGGGAAAAGTATTGACATCCATAGTAGGAAGTGTGGAAGTGAATGGATGCTTTGTGTTCAGCAGAAAAAGACCTCAAAAAGGTGAATAAAAGGTTTGTAAAAAAATAAATGATGACAGAATTGTCATTTTTGGAAGAACTATCCATTTCAGCATTTATTCAAGTGTTTTAGTACATTTATATTGAGAGATTATGTTATGGGGTTCATAACAATAACTTTCATATCTTTGGAGTTAGGAAGGAATGAATACATTTATGCAGCAAGCAAATTGACAGTAAAGAATATTTTTTAGAATGACAATAGAAAAGGACTGTAAAAAAATGTATTGCAGTTTTCAGTAGGAATTAAAGTTCTAGGCAAAAAGCAAATTCATTTTGTAAGACGTTTTGATTTAATAACTTAAATTAAGTTCAATAGAAAAAGTCTTACAAAATTACTTTATATTATCCTGTAAAAATTATTATAATTTTTATAATTATTTATATAATTATTATAATAAAAAGTATTATTATAAGGCTTTTTTTTACCTAGAACTTTCATTTTAGTGCATTCCTACTAGAAACGAATTAATGTTTTTACAGTGCTTTTATATCATTATTTTTATATTCATGTTTGAATATAAAATATAAATTAACTTTTTTATATTTCTATTATATATTATAACATTTTTACCGGATAATATAAATTTATTTTGTAAGACTTTATGATTTAACTTAAGTAAAGTTCAATTGAAAGTACTTAACTTACATTTTTCAGCCTTTTTTTCTCTTTCAGACAAAAAACAAAAATGCCATGTTCATCAAGCATCCCTAGCGTTCAGAATAGTTTATTTTTCGCTATTTCTGCATTAGTTAATTCATTCAATTTGTTCATTTTCATCTCTATATCAGATTTGTAATGAGTGTTTCTTCTCCTGTGTCTCAGTACTCAGATGAAGACGATGATGATGATGACTGGGATATCTCCTCTCTTGAAGATGTACCTGCTGTGGCTAAACCTACTCAATGTCCTGTACCCGTCAGGAAGAGCTTAGACAAGAGTCAGGACACCAGCACCAGTGTCTGGGGCTCCTCAACAGGAAAAGGACACAAGCCAGGTACTTAGAAGATAATCACTTTATTGTGATGGGGCATTAGTTAACCAGGAAGCGAAGTTGTAAAGAGAGAAGTTGAAGTGGTCGAGAAAGGTCTGTGAGCTGGGACTGACAATCCACTTTTTTAACTCTAAATATATTCATTCATTCATTTTCCTTCAACTTAGTCACTTATTTATCAGGGGTTGGCACAGTGGAATAAACCGCTTATTATGTTTTATGCAGCGGATTCCCTTTCAGCCACAACCCAGTACTGGGAAACACTCATACACTCTCACATTCACACACACACTCATTTATTTTCTTTTCGGCTTAGTCATTTTATTAATCAGGGGTCGCCCCAGCAGAATGGACTGCCAACTATTCCGGCATATTTTTTAAGAAGAAGGATGCCCTTTCAGCTGCAACCCGTCACTGGGAAAAACCCATACACACTTATAGCGCTTGTCTTTGGACTGTGGGGGTAACCGGAGCACCCGGAGGAAACCCACGCCAACACGGGAAGAACTTACCAACTCCACACAGAAATGCCAACGGGCCCAGCCAGGACTAGAACCAGCAACCTTCTTGCTGTGAGGCGACAGCGCTAACCACTTAGCCACCTAAACCCCATTTAAAACAGTGTTTCACTACGTCTCTCATATTAGCAGTGCTCCTTCAGCTTGTCATGTTGTTAATCGTGTGATTTGCTTCTCTCTTTTGCAGGCCTCACAGAAGCAGGAACGGCCAGCACTCTGAAGAGCAGCCTAGTGACCGTCAGTGACTGGGACGATTCAGATGAGATTTAATCAAACACAACAGAGCAATACCAAAACCATCCTCATGCTAATATCCTATCTCATTGTAAAATCCAGGACGTGTTGTAGCTCAGGCTTAGTGTTGATTCAGGGACAGCAGCGCACAAACAGCCTCTCACTCCATGAGTTTAACATATCCACAGTGTTAACGGTACTTTATATCAGATATAAAGCTAAACCTAATGCTAGGAAACATCCAGGGGTGTTGCACTTTAAAATAAAATGATTGCCTCGTAGTTTTTTGATAGTTTATATAATCAAAGTCTCACTGCAGTAAATATAGAGAAGTTTTTGTAATGTATAATGAGTAATGATTTATTAAAATGAATTTTTTCAAACATTTAAACGATTATTTGTTTTTAAATAGTTTCTTCATGCTGTATGTTGTGTCTGATTGTTCTGTTTTTAATGTGCGACTGCTGTGGTGGAGAAAAGATCACTGTTGTGGGTCTGGATGAGCCATTCATGTACCTCCATCTGGTTTGTGGCATCTTATATTAGGTAACTCTGACACATGACATCACATATTGCAAACACACTGGATAAAGGTTTCCACAAAAATATCAAGCTGCAAAAACAACATTCATTCATTCATTTTCTTTCGGCTTAGTCTCTATTTCAGAGGTCGCCACAGTGCAATGAACTGCCAACTATTCCGGTGTATGTTTTACACAGCGGATGCCCTTCCAGCTGCAACCCAGTACTGGGAAACACCCATACACACTCATTCACACACACTCATACACTACGGCCTAGTTAGTTTATTCAATTCACCTATAGCACATGTCTTTGGAATGTGGGGGAAACCGAAGCACCCGGAGGAAACCCACACGGACACTTTATAACAACAGGTTTCTAGAGCAGCAATCATTTCTGATCGTTGGAGTGATTGTACTGATAATATTAGCTTTCCATCAGAAGAATACTTAACATTTTATTATACTGTCTGATAAAAATGGTTCTTGTTCACTATTTTTTTTTTCTTTACATTGACTTTATTTATAAACTAATTTAGAGAGGATCACGTGCAGATGATTCCCACATTTACCAATCAGACTATTCCTCTATAAATACCCTAAGCTCCATATCACAGCCATCTTCATTTTGAAGAATCCCGCCTTCCACCCCTACTCCTCCTCCTTTCCAAGATGGGTGGCACAGTGGCCCAGTGGTTAGCACTGTTGCCTCACAGCAAGAACATCACTGGTTCTAGTCCTTACCAAGCCAGCAGACGTTTCTGTGTGGAGTTTACACGTTCTCCCCGTGCTCACGTGGGTTTTCCCCGGGTTCCCCCGGTTTCCTCCCACCGTCCAAAAGCATGCAACTTAAGTTACTAATCCAAATCGGCACCATAGACATGCTCCTAGTAAGTAGTTATCTCTTCATAGCAATCACTATCTGTTCATTAGCTACCCGCAGGGGAGTTGTCGAGATCTAACTGAGCTCAAACTCTCCTCTCGCCTTGCAAACTGGAGGAAGCCCCGGGCTCGAGGATCTTATGAGCTCAGGGCTCTCTCCCGGGACAGCATGCCAAACAAGCTTTATTATCAATCATCAGCTAAGTGTGAAAACTTGAATGTATATTTAAAGTGTGTTTCCGCTATATATTAAAAATAGGTATTTTATTGTGAGAATAGTCAGAAAAGTCGGGTACTCTGAATTGAAAGAAAAAAATCACCCAAAATGCTTTTATTTTGTCTCATTATTCAATTTATGTCTGCAGATTTCGAATACTGTACATTTTTTAAAGGGCATTTTTTTAAACTGCCATGAAAGGCCCCCTCTTTTAGGTCAAGTCTACCTCAGAAATTTTTCAAAAAATGCTTTGAGATCGGCGTGGAGCTCTGTGGGCAGAGAGGGGAGGAAGCATGGCCGGCATTGCAGGTGAAACAGAGTGGAGCAAACAGACAAAATGAGACACAAGCCGTGAGGAGATGCATGATTTTATGGTTTACAAAGTTAAAATGCAAATAATAAACAGTAAGTAATTTAATGTTCTGCTACATTCGTTATTTGTTATTTCATATACACATAACCACAGTTTGTTATATCATTATAAAGATAATCGTGTTTATATAAACTCTATAAATGAGGAGGACTTCTCTCCTCCTCAATCCCAGGGTCTGAATGCAGAAACAGTGGATAACAGTGCAGCAGGTCTCTTGACCAGTCTATTCCAATCATTAGCCCTGCCGGTAATCTGAAGAGTTTTAAACATGTGCGAACACAGCAGCACGGATATAGGTGATGTGTCTGGATAATGAACCATAGACTGTAACAAACTCAACTGATAAAAGACAAAGTCCGCCATTCTCCAATTCTCGTACAGCTCTCTCGACAAAAATGCTTGGTGCAAACCAACAGCTTTGCTGGATCAGCCCTGACAGAAAAGCAGGAAATAACATGCAACAAACCTCGTGGATCATGGAGACATGGGGGATGGGGTCTTCTAAAGGTCCTTAACCTATGAGACCAAGCCCCACTCTGAGTCTCCCTGGACAAGACTCCCTGATCAGCCGGTTTAATAACCATCCATATTTCTTTTCCCAACCTTCATAACTATTACCTACTCTCTCAAACAACTTGTAATAAAGTTTCACAAGCAACGGTTGTAGCGTGGTCATTGATAGTGGAATTAAACAACAACTGTCTCTTTAGCTTCATTTCTAAATGTTCGAAACACATCAAATCTGCAGAAACTCAGTTCTGGTCCGATCCCCTCCCCTGGAGAATCCTCAGTCAATATTGATCGATTTTTGGCTCCTGCACTAGAAGGTGAGGCTTCATTCGCCATATTGACCGTTACACTTTTCCCCATTCAAAACAATACGAGTGACATTTCTTGTGTATTCTATAGTCTTTGCTTTAGGCATCATCTACCGACCCATCTTCTCTCTGTCTCTCCTTTCCAGAACCATTGTTTATTCAGATCTAGTGTTTTTTCAGAGGTAGGAGCTCTTGACGAACTGACGTGTGGCACCTCTGGATGTAGAAGACTCTTTATTGTTGATATGTGGTCTGCTGGTCCTTGAGGATCGCGAGAAGCTCACCGACTCGGACACTTCAGATCTGACGGAGTCGCGCGGTTTATCGGAGCGTCGAGATCTTGAGGGCCGTTCGCTTCTGGAGACACGTGACTTCTTTGATGGAGCTTTGGACACGGCTGTTATTTCAGACTTCGAGGAGAGCGCGGACACCACTGACGTTTTGGAGTTTGTGGAATGTTCGGAGATGGTGGAAATGTTTGTGCGAGAGGAACGCAAGGCATTGCCCTCCACAACAGGAACACTGAGAGTCGGTGCACTGAGGACGAAACATAAAAAAGCTGATTAAAAGCAATAGTTCATTCATTCACTCATTTTCCTTCGACTTAGTTCCTTATTTATGAGGTGTCACCACAGCGGAATGAACCACTGTCTATTCCAGCATATGTTTTAATCAGCGGATGCCCATTCAGCCACAACCCAGTACCGGGAAACACCAATATACGCTCGCACCCATATAACTACGGCCAATTTTGTTTACCCAATTCACTCATGTCACATGTCTTTGAACTGTGGGGGAAACCAGAGCACCCGGAGGAAACCCACGCCAACACGGGGAGAACATACAAACTCCACACAGAAATGCCAACTGGCCCAGCCGGAACTCGAACCAGCGACCTTCTTGCTGTAAGGTGACAGCTAATCATTGAGCCACCGTGCCACACTAAAAGCAATACTTAACCCCAAAATATGTTTGCTGCCATCTTCCCATAGTTTTTTCCATGCACTGACAAACCGTTCCAAGCCAACAACGCAGTTTATGATCAATACCTCTGTGAAATTACGATTATAAACAAATCGATTAACCAATTACTATTGTACTAAAAATTATTCTAAACGTACAAAAGCAATGCTTTGCATGAGGATCTGTCTTTAAAGTCAGTGTTAAATCAAAATGTACAATGTTATTAAACAATTGATCAGCGCTGATCAATCCACTGAAAAAAATCGTTTTGGTAATCTTCAATCAAAATAATTTGTTTCGAAGTTTGGAGTGGCGTTCCTTTTGTTAGCGTCAGTTCAACGGCTTCAGCGGCAATATTATTAACCATGCCGCTTTAACCATTAATTTAATTCAATCTATGACGGAATGATGTGCAAAAACAAAGCCCCGGCCCCTACTCACGCAGACTTTAAAAATTCTGTGCAGTGCTCCCTCGCTATAACGCGGTTCACCTTGTGCAGTCTAGCAGACTTTTTTCGTGCAATTTGACACTTTTTTTTTTTTCCTGTTTTTTTTTTTTTTTTTCTACAGCACAGTGCTTAATTTGTGAATTGCGAGGTCCCGGAACAGATCGGAGTAACAGATCCGGCATGTTATCAGAGGATGGAGAGGTGTCGCGGACGAAAGTGAAGAGCGGAGCGGGGGGGTTGGGGAGTCGCGGAAAAAAAAGTGAAAGTGAACTGCGGACAGGGGAGGAGGGCGGTTGAGGAGAGGGATTGGTAAAATGGGTAAAGGCAAGAACGGATATGCTGCCGGCCAGAAGTGCGATATGCACATTAATATAACAGCATTTTTTTATGACACTGTATAACAACAATTAATATTTTACAGTACTGTGACGGTTGGGTTTAGGGTTGGGGTGGGGGTAGGCGTTAAAAAATACAATTTATTGGGAAATTTAAAAGATAACATAAATCAGTGGTTCTCAAGCTTTTTTCTCCAAGTACCACATCAGAAAAAAATTGTCTCTCCAAGTATCACCATAATAACCGGTATTGAAGTACAGTAGCATAGTAGGCCTAATTAAGCAGCTACAGCACTGCACAGTTCAAAAACAAGGCAGATTAATTCTTTTAATTAAAAATATTTATTATTGTCAGCCACTTAAATAAAAGGTTTAGCCTATTAAAATCAATTTACTGATCACATCAGTGTTATCGTGTGCGTCAAAGGGTTAAAAGTGTGTTAATTTTTTAACTTTAATTATTCAGCGATTTCTTCGCGTACCACTAGAAGGAAGCTTGTGTACCACTAGTGGTACACGTACCACAGTTTGAGAACCACTGACATAAATAATACTCGGTACAACTACTATTTTCAGGCTACTCTGACGGTTGGGTTTAGGGCTGGTGTGGGGGTAGATGATAATAAAATACAATGAATGGGAAATTTAATAAATAATGTAAATCTCGTTAACTTTCGCCAGCAACTACCGGTAAAAGGAGGTGCCGGATCAGATTTCAGAGGTGCCGGATCCGGCGTGTTCAGGTGTTACACCATATTCTGTGACCGTCGAAATCTGTGACCCTAGAGGGCGTGGCTGCGTACAGCGCATTGTGTTCTGCATCCTGATAAGTGCATTGTGTTCTGCATCCTGATTAGTGTATTGTGTTCTGCGTCCTGATTGGCTGTATAACATTGTCAATTAGTCTCCTCTGTGCAGGGCTTAATTTGTGCCAGAACAAGCCGGATCCGGAACCTCTGAAATCTGATCGGGTACCTCATTTTACAGATTCCCCTCCTCACACGCCCTGCGTGACTAATTTTCGCGACACTATTCACTTTCGTCCACGTCATCTATTACGAATTAAATAAATGAAGATCAAATGGTTTTGATCTTTGGTTTCATTCTATTATACTGGACTTATTTTTCTACGAAGGTTTCAACTTTGAGAGTTTTAAACAAGAGAGAAAAGTGTGAAAATGTTAATGCCTGTCTGAGAAAAGTGTATAAAGTGTGTAGTGAGGGGTTTATGGCCTTAAAACATCTATAATAACTGTAAAAAAATAAACCTTACTAGTTTGCGGATTTCACCTATTGTGGGTCATTTTTAGAACTGAACTCCTGGGACCACTGTATTCCATAAAAATAAACTTTATAGCAGTACCGATTTAAAAGTGCAAACTATATATCTTATGAGCTCTTTTTAACTGTGTAAAAAAAACTCAAAATAAGCTTTGCATTATTCATTAATAATATAATACATAATGTATATTATTATTAGTTTAACACTCACTGAATGTATGTCTGAGACGAGAGTCTGGAGACTGAAACTAGAAAGAAAGCCCCTCCGGTGATCTGAACAGCACATCCCGACCATCCAAGAAACAACGGAACTCCCAATTCATATCTGAAAACATGAACACCTTTTGTTAAGAATATAATAAAAAATATACCGCAAATACAATGTTGATCAATCTTACTCGCCGTAGAGTACATTAGATCCATCTGTGTTTACCCCTGCTTATCATTAGCTAATCATGTCTTGTGTATTTACACTCTTAAGTTTGGGTTAGTCTTCGTCTGGTCTATCGTCAGCCTCATCGACAGTCCTGGTTTCCAAGAAGTGGTTATTAACAAATGAGACAATGCTTTTGATAATCTCGCTATTACCCGCTATGACGGTAACACAATAGTAATATAAACAAACTACCGCATAATGTAGTTATCTACACCTACAAGAAATATTGTACTACGATACAACAAAGGTTACCTTAGTAAAGTCTAAGGTGTACTACGGTATTTATAATAGATTATCAGTTAATTAATCACTTAATATTAGTTTGCTAAGAGTTTTATTGACCTGCTGAGAAGACAACTTATGTTGGTGTGGTTAAGACCAGCATTGAGACCTGCGAAACCTGCATACCAGCATCAAAACATATTTTAACTGCATGCTGTTGTTTTCAGCAGGAATACTACAATTTACACTTACTGGCCACTTAATTAGGCACACCTTACTAGTACCGGATTTGACACCCTTTTTCCTTCAGAACTGCCTTAATCCTTCATGGCATAGATTCAACAAGGTACTGGAAATATTCCTCAGAGATTTTGGTTAGTATTGACATGATAGCATCACGCAGTTGCTGCAGATTTGTCGGCTGCACATCCATGATGAGAATCTCCAGTTCTACCACATCCCAAAGGTGCTCTATTGGTTTGAGTTCTGGTGACTGTGGAGGCCATTTGAGTACAGTGAACTCATTGTCATGTTCCAGATACCAGAGATAATTCACGCTTTATGACATGGTGCTTTATCTTGCTGGAAGTAGCCATCAGACAATGGGTACGCTGGTCATAAAGGGATGGACATGGTCAGCAAGAATATTTAGGTAGGCTGTGGTCTTGACACGATGCCCAATTAGCACTAATTGGCCCAAAGTGTGCCAAGAAAATATCCCCCCACACCATTACACCACCACCAGCAGCCTGAACTGTTGATACGAGGCAAGATGGATCCATGCTTTCACATTGTTGACGCCAAATTCTGACCCTACCATCTGAATGTCGCAGCAGAAATCGAGACTCATCAGACCAGGCAACACTTTTCCAATCTTCTATTGTCCAGTTGTGTGAGCCTGTGTGAATTGTAGCCTCAGTTTCCTGTTCTTATCTGACAGAAGCGACACCCGTGTGGTCTTCTGCTGCTGTAGCCCATCTGCCTCAAGGTTGGACGTGTTGTTTGTTCAGAGATGCTCTTCTGCAGACCTTGGCTATAAAAAGTGGTTATTTGAGTTACTGTTGGCTTTCTTTCAGCTAGAACCAGTCTGGCCATTCTCCTCTGACCTCTGGCATCAACAAGGCATTTGAGAATTGCCTGGTCACTGGATATTTTCTCTTGTTCAGACCATTCTCTGTAAACCCTAGAGATGGTTGTGGGTGAAAATCTCAGATCAGCAGTTTAGATGACATTATGATGCTCGGCTTGAACTGCAGCAGATCGTCTTGACCATGTCTACATGCATAAATGCATTGAGTTCCTGCCATGTGATGGGCTGATCAGAAATTTGCCTACAGTTAACTACTGTATACAGTATGGTTCAAAACACAATTTATTACAAATTACTAGTATTTCATTCCATGTGGGTGCACATGGAAAATGTTTCTATGGTAAAAACAAAAAAAAAAAACATAGTAATGTCAGGACTCATCAGTCAATGTTTCATGGCAGAATCTGGTTTTGCTCTTGTCTTGCTCCTTTCCTTCACAAACCCTGACATCTCAAGAACAGATAGAACTGTATTGTATAGTAAAACTTCATGTACTCACTGCAAGTCCTTAATTGTAGGGTTGTAATACTCTGCACAAATACGCTCAGCATAAACAGCATAACCAGCTGACGCCAGCAAACCTGAAACAACAACACGGTCAGTCAAACACTCACACACGCTGAACTCTCTCATAATAATATTGTGAAGACGTTTACCGCCTGATACGTGACAGATGCCTGCTGCTCGCACAGATCGGTTCTTCTCTTTGTCTGTTCCTCCAATGTAGGTGCACTCCATCCCTACCAGGCTGAGGATAATGCCGAGAACACCGACACCCATCCCGGCCATGAGCAGAGCTCGCACGATCTGAAGATAACCTGGACAGCCAAGATCCACAGCAGATATTATAAACCTTAATTTTATTATCTCTTTACATTCCACAAATTCCATCTGTCTGTCTATCTATCTATCTATCTATCTATCTATCTATCTATCTATCTATCTATCTATCTATCTATCTATCTATCTATCTATCTATCTATCTATCTATCTATCTATCTACCTATCTATCTCTGTGTCAGCCTGCATCTGTCTATTTATTTGGACTGCACAATATTGAGGGGGAAAATGACACTATATATGACCTAAATAAAAAGTACTTTAATTCATAAAGTTTTATTTTTTATTTAAATAATTGTTTAAAAATATATAATTTACAGAGAATATTACTAGAATGGTTCTTTTGAGGTATTTCTATACATTAAAAAGTTAGTAAAACTTGTTTACTTCACTTTAAAAAGAAAGTGAGTAACCCCATTGCCTTAAATATATTAAGCAAATTAACTACATGCGGCGACATGGTGGCACAGTAGGTAGTGCTGTCGCGTCGCAGTAGGTAGTGCTGTCGCCTCACAGCAAGAAGGTCGCTTGTTTGAGCCTCGGCTGGGTCAGTTGGCATTTCTGTGTGGAGTTTGCATGTTCTCCCCGTGGTCGCGTGGGTTTCCTCCGGGTGCTACAGTCCAAAGATATGCGGTACAGGTGAATTGGGTAAGCTAAATTGTCTGTAGTGTATGTGTGTGAATGAAAATGGATGGATGTTTCCCAGAGATGGGTTGCAGCTGGGAAGGCATCCGCTGTGTAAAACAAATGCTGGATAAGAAAAGGGACTAAATAAAGGATTAATAAAGGGACTAGGCTGAAAATGAATGAATGAACTACATGCATGAATATAAAGTCAACGCAAATGAATTTACTCACTGTTTAAGGGAAATTAAAAGTTTTTTACTGTATAGTTCCCACAATAACAAAATTCTGCCAAACATGGACCGTATCTGGGCCTAGTCTCAGCCAAGTTAATAACTCATAACTCAACCTAAACTTGGCTATTGTCTGGAAGCCATATTTGGTGCGTCACAACTGCAGTGAAATTGATAATCCTATGAAGCATTGTGCTTTAGGCATGTTATTAATGGTAATTGTTAGTAATGGTTAATAATATAATTATAAAATAATAATTTGGTTAATAACATATATGTAATGTAGGTTAAATTCAGCTATTTTGCAACATACAGCAAGCAATAGATTAATAAATGTTGATTGTTTCCTGGATTAAAATGAAGGCATTAGAAGATGCAAACAGGAAAATGGAAATGACTGTGTTTAAAAAAAATTATTTACTCCAAAGATAATTTTAATGTATTTTAAATGTGGGTCAAGATAGGCTGAACTTGTGTGGTCCACATATCAATTTTTAACATCTGGGCCAAATACTACATATGACATTGGCATTTAAACACATTGGCCCATGTCTTGCGTGCCGCCTTAAAGACGGTGCCACCTCTGTCAAACCTGGGCCATGTTTGGCCCATATGCCAGAGCTGAATGAATGCCTGTGTGCCAGTTTTATGCCAAATCTGGGCCAGAATTCTTTGCTACCTGAGTTACTATGGCAATATAAACAAACTGAACTGACAGAAAGACAGCTCAGAACTGACAACTTCTAGAGAAGTGTATCTCTGAATACCAAACAGAATGAGAAATGCGGGATAAACAGATTATAATCAGTTCAGCGGCACCCAAGAGACATGAGGTCTGTATTTATTGCCAGTTTAACGTGTATATTGTGAAATTTGCCTTGTTTGTAATGAGGCAACAGACACATGCATGTTTATAATGAGGCAACAAATGCGTGAACTCTTGAATATGAGTATTTAATGCACTTTATGCATCATGTCATATCACTCAGCTCTTACTATGATTTTTCTGAGTGCCAATAACTTAAAACACTTCCACTGTGTTCTGTTCTTACAGTATGTAGAGGTTGAGATTATTTTTTTACCTGTGTTTTCATATATGTTTCTTTGACCATGTTTATATACCTTTTCTAACAGGGTAACACCATATCGCAAAGCCTAAATGAACAAAAACAGCTTTTTTTAACCTGAGTTTCATGTTTACCAGATCTCAGACCAGCAGAGTCCCCTTTGGATGGCTGAACAGGAAATTTGCATGACGTATATGCAATCTGCAGCCACTTTGTGATGCTGCAATGCTAATACGATGATATATTGAATATTGACATATGTCTAGTTGACTCAAGAAAGTTGTCCTAGAGGTTGTAAAACAAATAACGTTCATACCTTCAACAGCCCAGAGCACAGGGAAGTCATAGCATCTGGTTGTGGAAGCGGAGTCGGTGAAGCATTCTCTCCACAGACTGGACCAGTGCCAGCCCACCGATATGATGTTGCTCCCGCCAACCCCTCCAATAGGAGCGACCTTCCAGGCCTCCATGGCCATTGAACAGGACACAAAGATCCATCCAGTCACCGACAACAAAAACCCCCAGATCTGCATTGTACGTATGTTCATCTTTACTCAGGTTCTTTCTTCTTCCCCTTGTTTGTCTTTGCTACTTATCTAAAATATACTAAAGTATCTTTCTTTTGCAGCATCAACATGTCTGTTTGTGGTCCATGAAACGAGACTGCTCTGCCTGGGACTGGTCAGTAACCTCACCAATCGCTCATGTGAATCTATGACTCTCCATCTTCCCAGGGTCTTGTTTTTAAGTTTCTGGAAGTCAGATGACTGCTTACCTGGCTTTCAGCTCAGATTTCATACATAAACATCCCAGTGAGGATCACACTACATGCATGCTGGCCGACAGTCTAATTCATCATTAACTTTATTTAATTTTAAACTAAATAGGCCTTTGTGATTGGGTTGCAGCTGGAAGGGCATCCGCTGTGTAAAACATATGCTGAAGAAGTTGACGGTTCATTCCGCTGTGGCGACCGCTGATTAAGGGATTAAGCTGAAGGAAAATAAATGAATGACTGTAATACGGTCCAGTACAATGTAGCAACGAGGAATACATTTATTACAGAATTTATTCATTTTTTAATAATGATAGAGCTTTAAGTAGATTGTCAATCATTTTTATTTGCAACACTTATCTATTATCTGTAACTATTTTCTTTTAATTGTATCATTATGAAAGTACTCTGTAAGTAACATGACTAAGCACACATCTTTCCCCCAAGGGGAAGTTCATAAAGAGCCTTTATTTTCCTAGAAAACAGCCTCAGGGCTCATAACATTATTAATTTCATGAAAGTGTATGTGTGTGTGCGTGTGTTTGAGTGTGCATGTGTGTTCAAAGGGCTTACTTAACACAATGCTATTAGGTGTGCGCGCGCGCGCGTGTGTGTGTGTGCGTTTGATGTTGCGTTATGAACTTTGATCAGATTTTAAAGGAGCTGCTTGTTCCATCACCTGGACAAGGTAAGAGAGCTTCTGAGAAAAAGAAGATCGGTGCTTTATTCGCGGTTATACCATAGGTTTACATAATAAAACCAGGACAATAGTGTCTATTTACTGTTGTTTACTGGGAGAGCATTGTCTAAATCACTCTAAAAGGGTCATTTTCGTTGTTGTTTTTTAGTCTAAAGCAGGGTCGTGATGCCCTCTGGTGGTCACTTTTAGATTCTTGAAATCCTGTTCGAAATGATATATTCCAAGTACTGGGTTGCGGCTTGAAGGGCATCCGCCGCGTAAAACATATGCCGGAATAGTTGGCGGTTCATTCCGCTGCGGAGACCCCTGATAAATAAGGGACTAAGCCAAAGGATGCCAAATGTCTTATATTGAATAAATTATTTCAAACCGAGCAAAATTAGCGTTTTATGTATGTGTAGTGTAAATTATCGATAGTAAATTAATCAAACGATCATTCTGTTGTTTTTATTTACTTATTTTTGTCTTCAGCTATAATTATTTCACTATGTGCTATTTGAAAATAATAATAATAAACCTTTATTGCATTAAAATGGATGCCGTTCCCGCCTCTGAATAAAGATAAAGGTTATTGCAGCTATTTATCTCAGAACTCGCAGTTTCGAGTTTACATCTCACAATTCTGAGGGGGGAAAGTCAGAATTGCGAGTTTGTATCACGCAACTCTAGATGAAAAAGTTGCAATAAACTTTTTTTTGCATGCTTATGACATATTTCTGATTTCTTTATGGCATTAATGTTAATACTACAAACTGAACAGTAACAAGAACAAGAACATTGCCATACACTAAAGGCTGTGCAACAGGGCCAAAAATTCATATTTGGGTTTTTTTTTTTAAAATTAAAATTAGTTTAAAAGTAAAAGAATTGATACTTTGAAATATTGTATAAAACTGTTATAATTGAACTTTTAAAATGAAAACTATTTGATATTTGAATTGAACATACTTAAAACAAAGGCCTATCTGTGATTCAATTTTTTTCTATTATTACTCCAGTCTTCGGTGTCACTTGATGCTTCTGACTGAAAAACATTTAATATTATCAACTTGGAAACATTTTGTGTGAGCCATGCCACAGTGTTATCAGGATTATGTGATAAACAGAACATTAATTGAATAATAAACAATAATAAATGAAAATAATAATTTTATCATTAATAATTATTCATTCATTCATTTTCTTGTCGGGTTAGTTCCTTTATTAATCTGGGGTCGCCACAGCAGAATGAACCGCCAACTTATCCAGCATTGTTTTACGCAGCGGATGCCCTTCCAGCCACAACCCATCTCTGGGAAACATCCATACACACTCATTCACCCTCATACACTACGGACAATGTAGCCCACCCAATTCACCTATACCACATGTCTTTGGACTTATGGGGGAAACCGGAGCACCCGGAGGAAACCCACGCAACCACAGGGAGAACATGCAAACTCCACACAGAAAAGCCAACCAGCCGAGGCTCGAACCAGCGACCTTCTTGCTGTGAGGCAAACGGTTACAAAATGGTTACAGGTTTTTCTTCAAAATATCTTCTTTTGAGTTTTCTAACCACTTGAAGGTGAGTAAACAGAAGGCCCTTTACTATCCCTTTAATTAAAAATCCCAAATTTGAAGCAAAGTTCAGAAACACAAAATCACAAATACATCCTTTATTATGTCATAAAATACTTTAAAATCACTAAATGTGAGGAGGAATGTGACAGGAGAAGTGGACTCTGGCAGACCGAGCTCCGCGTCTCCAGTTTCCACTGATCAGGAGGTGAAGAGAGACTTCAGCTCCACAGGCCCATGCGAGTTTCCGACTCAATTTCCGAACGGAGACAGTATGTTCCTGTGGTCGCTGGAGCGCAGCTGTTCACCTGACCTGAAGAGCTTTCTTATTGATAGCATTGGTTAATACTTTGATTTATTGTTCTAAACAGGAACAACTGTATTCGCACTGTGAAAAATGTCCGTAAATGAACAGTTTTTCATATTTTGTGATTAATATTTTTATTCGATTATTTATTTTTAATGGTTTATTTATGCTTTTAAATGACATAATGGTACCTTGATCTTTCTTTCGACAACTTTTAACCTTAAAAAGTTTAAAAAAAGGGACTTTTATTAACATTTGTACAAGTTTAAAGTGATATTGTCTGGGTTGGTGTATTATATTCAATCATTTTCTTTTTGGGTCAGTCCTTTTAATAATCTAGGGTCGCCACAGCAGAATGAACCGCCAACTTATCCAGCATATATTTTACGTAGCGGATGACCTTCCAGCTGCAACCCATCACTGGGAAACATCCACACACACTGTGTTATATAATACAGTAAAATAACTTGCCAGTACTTTTTTTTTTACTTATTTCTCGATATTATTTCGTATACGTTATATTTTTCAAACTACTAAATGTCAATAAAAGTCACTTTGTTAAACCGCAGAGTTGAATTTTCAACATCTAAAGACGACAGAGCAAAGATCAACCCATAATGTAATTCACAACCATTTTTTTTACAGTGCACGCAGGTAGGATGTACACAGATGAGCCTTAACATTATGACCATCTACGGAATCTAATAACCTGTAGGACCTATTTTTCCTTTTAAGGTGTGAATTAAACGTATGCACAAAAATGTAAAATTGCATAAAATATTTATGAATAAAGAAACACTTCCATCCAATGAGACAATAGCTGTGTCTCTATCCAAAATTGCTAAATGAATTCATGCGTAAAACTGAATTATCACATAAAAAAACAAATAAAGCAGCATTTTCATTCAATGAGTCAAAAAGAACAGAATTGTCACTTCCTGATAAACTGGCGCTAAATATAAACAGTAAAAATGGAATTTACTGTGGTAAGAGAAGCTGCGTCAATCTTTATTGTATTTAATTAATTACTTGCACTTCAGAAGACAAATGCCGACACGCAATGAACGCGTAGTGGCGTTTGAAGGCGTGAGATGTGGAGCACAAATACTCTTGACAGTTCTGGAGGTGATTAATAATATAAGAACACCAATACTGAAGCCGTTAAGGTGTTTTAGAATGACCAAAACAACATTTCAGATTTGATCCATTCAGAGTTTGTCCTTTCACAGACATTTTTATTATCACATGATCTCTTATCTTATCTAACTAAATCACACAACCTTTTTTTAATGCACTTACTGAAATTTGTTTCGTAAAAGTAAATAACGTCCTTCTCAGTCATGTGCATACACGTTTCAATACAAAATTGAAAACGTGTTTCCGTCAAACGCTTTTTTATTTGCATATCCAAAATGCACATAAAAATAGGTGTATGGAAACTTAGCTAATTAGAAAAAAAAACGGCACTTTGTGATAAACTGGCACTGTATTTTTCCTAATTCAATAAATTGCGATGAGATTGAGAGCTCAGATGCTCAAGACAGTATTGCAGGTAATAATGAACCACTTTGATAATGGACTTTGGCTGAGGCATTTTAAAATGACCAGTACAACAATTTTAAGTGTTCTACAATGTACTCGACCTGCATCGTTTGTCCATTAATACTATCCCACTGCATTTTTTTTCTGTTATCACGTGATCTTTTATAACTAAATTTCTTTTGCTGGAATTTGTTGCAGGCTCATTCTGAAAAAGTACCTCTACATACATTTCTGAGAGACCGCCAAATACGTCCCAAGAGATATGTTTTATTATTATTTATTTATTTTTTTTGCAGTTTTTGTTTTCTTGAATCCACCTGAGGCCAATGTGTATGCTTTTTGAGATCTTAAATTTCTGGTAAGCGCAAAAAGGAACGGCGTCATACCACCCCATAGCGTTCATTTTAAAAATGAAATGCAGCCAAACATACTTCTGGCTAAATAATTCCAAAAATGTATATAGGGCTACATTTTCAGAAAGAGCCTATGTTGAATTTATTCAATAATTGTGCTTCCATTATAGTTTACACACATTTTTTTCTTATCGGACAAAGAATTTATCCTACTCAGTAAGTTATACAACTCAAAAAGTTATCTTGGGGCTTCCATCAAACATTTTTTATGCAATATTCCAAGCCTCTGTTGGTAAAATCTGCGAATCTTGGCTGTTGACGTGATTTTTCAACGGCCAGGCCATTTTCTTCCAATCAACAATGGTGCAATCTTGATTTTCTTAGCCCCATTTCATGCATTATTGGTAAATGTGTGCAGTTACCACAATGATCTGGCAGGGTTATCAGCTACAAAGGCCCATATGCAAACGTTTTTGATTAACTGTACACTGTAACACGTTGCCTTGGTCACCACTGTTGTATCTGCTGGTGATTTGTTGCACTGTGGGCCTGTAGTCGCTGTGATTAAACAAAAACTATAGATATATAAAGACCATTCACTCGCATTACTTTGGATGGGGAAATATGAAATGATAAGTGTCACGGTTGAAGTAGGGGAAAGGAGCGAGGACTCAATTGCAAAGAAATAAGGGTTTTTTATTTATAATAAAATAAAATAAAAAGGCAAAAATAAACTACCCCGAGGGGGAAAACAATAATAAAACAAATAAACAAACAAACTTGTTGGCAGGGTGGCAGGGATCAGGGCTTGGATCAGGACTGGAACAAGACAGGACTAGTAATGACGATGAAATGACGATGACGAACTGACACAGGACAGCAGACATGAGGAGAATTTAAAGCAGAAATAATTAACAGACAAACAGGTGAACATGATAGACTAATAATGGGTTAACAAGGAGGGTGGGGCTAGACAATAGACGGGAGAGCACATGACAACACAAGCCATGTGCTCACATAAAGACTAGAACACGCAGCCAATGAGAGAACTCATTAACTGCGTGCTCGCATGACGACATAAAAGCACGCGGCGTATGTAAACACACACCACGTGCTAAACACAACAACAACAGAGGACTGAACGCAAGACACAAGCACACGATAAAATGAAAACATCTTACCGTGCGCTCACACACGCAGCTTGCATGCTTCAGCCCAGCACCAATCGCAAACACCAGGACGAGAGAGCGCAATCGCAAACAAGCCCAGACCCCACGCGCCCGTATCAAGCGGGAGCGCGCACGGTCCAAGCGTGCCTACAATTGGCACTCATACAGAGACACAGTGACAACACACAGGACTAGACAGAGCTAGTGTCTGGACTCTGCCACCAAAACAAGAATTAACAAGACTGGAGTGGCAGAACCCTGACAGAAATGTATGGATGCCACAGCAAAGAAGTCCCGCCTTTTGGCAATATAGCCAATCGTCAATCTTTATAGCCATGCAGTTCTTTGAGGAAGTGGTCTGTACAGATTTGCTTGGTCATCACAAACTTTATCATTTGATGACAACTGTGTGCCTGTGTTAATTTTACAAGAGACATCCCATTCACATCCCATCAGATATTGTGTTCTTCCAGAGTTGTCCTGTAGTCTTTGTTCAGGGTTCTGTAACTGTTCTCCAGTGTTTTACCCCATCATCTGATTATAAATGTGACATGTCAATATTCGCAGTAGCTGAATCAAACTGTAAATAACAGGTTATAAACTAAATTAGTGCTAAATCGATAACAATAATGAGGCAGGTCACTGGGACAGGAACTGAGCCGTTTTTGAGATTTCAGGATTCTCCTATTCATTTAGATCAGGGGTGTCCAAACTACGGCCCGCGGGCCATCTGCGGCCCGCAATCAGTTTAGTGGCGGCCCGCGAGGCTTTTTATAAATATTAATAGAATCTGGCCGCTGTACAAAAATAAACGTAATTCAATAAATAACCACCGGGTGTCGCTATCACGTGCCTTCAATTAGGCAGCATTTTCTGTTATGACATAAAACGAACCGACAAAACTGAGGGAAACATAATTGATAACCACGTTTTGGTGAGCCATGGCGCAACAAAGAAAAAGGAAAATCAACAGTGAGTGCAGGAAATGTCTGAGTTTTACAAGAGTTTGGATTCATTCAAATTTCCCCTGATGAAACGCCATTCAAAAAGGATGAGTCTGTTTGGGTCCTCATATAAATGTGAGCAAACATTTTCACTGATGAATCTAAACAAAAGTTAATTGAGAACCAATCTAACTGACAGCCACCTCTGTGATTTGCTACGTATATCTACTACACGACTCACTCCTGACTTGGAATCATTTTTGAAATCGAAAGCACAACATCACTGTTCACATTAACAGAGTTTATGGTGAGTAAAATATATATTATGATTTTAAAATGTAGAAAATAATTCCATAATAATACCACGCATACATAT